>JARYHS010009186.1:51493745-51557187 GCA_031002005.1 Vandiemenella viatica
TTACAGATTTTCAATAGTATTGATTTGTGTATTCATTTACATCGCGATATACAAAAATATGTAAAATGTAGTCTTCACGGGTTTTCCGCCGTATGTTGTTGAAATGCGACAACAAGCTTTCGGTGGCTGACTCTGCCGCCATCTTCAGGTTGGATGTTGCGCAGGGAGAACCAGAGCCGCACTGGCCATGTCTGGCCTCCGCGCACCCTTATAAGGCGGTATGTGATCCGCATTGTGATTGCAAATATTGGTGACATGAAGTAGAGAAGAGCAACTGGTTAATGAATTGTTGCAATAACTCCCGACTGATGATAATATCCATTACCCGATGACTCAGGATTACCCTGGCGGCAGTTACTCCTGCATGGAAACTTTCTTGGACAATTTAACTGAGGTTGTTCCCCCGGTGTTCCCAATTGATGGAACTGTACGTGCCTGTAATTGTTCTACGTGTGAGTGTGTTATTCACTGTTGTGTATTGTTTGCATTGTGAATGAATGAAAGATGAAGGCAGGAGAGAGTGAAACTCGGTGCCGGCCTACTCTTCCGAAAGCCTCCAAATATCACGAAACTTAACGACAACATCCCACGGACGAAACACCAATGAAGTGGTATATGCCCTCACTCCATGCGCGCTGCCGAGAGTTTAGGTATTTAATCCAGTACTTATAAAAAGGAATTAAGAAAAAAAAAAACAAGTAATGTTGAGTTCTTCTTGTAATACAATGTCTGAACTACTTGTGAAAGAAATAATGAGATGCTTCACTAGATATATTATTAAAATCAAAACATTGCAGTAACTGGCCACCTATTATTAGGAACAGAGTAATATTTTCTTGATGATGTAATTTCTATATTTGTTGATTATTTTCTTTATGTATCATCTTTATAAAAAATAAAATTTATTGGGAAGAAGGTAAAATAAATTTAAATTACTGTGTACAGGATTTTTCATTTATGGTGATAAATATCAGAGCAAGTAATTATTAATTAAAATTCATGTTGCCAGAAATTTAATAATAAAAGCAGTGATTACAAATAACATGACATAGCGTTATCAACGAACAGAACTAAAAGGAAACATTTTACTATTATGATAATGCTCACATTCTACAGTTACAGAACTAGTGCAATATCGAGCACGTGTGATGCAAAGGTCATGTGTTGTTTACGTCGATCCTTCGTATTTGCTCTCATTCGCTGCTTTTGTGATTTAATGGCCGAGTTGCTATGCGGGATTACAGAGACTTTGCGTTTACTAACTAACCATTTCCAGCGTTGCTGCATAGATAACACCGTGTTTATTGGTCGTATCTGCCGCTGATCGCTCTCATGACAGATTGTGAGATAAACAGCACGCTCTATCAGAGTTCTGTTTACTGCCATGTTTAACCAAATTAGCAACGAATAACGCGCTTCAAACTTGGTTGCAAAACATTAGCTCGCTTATACAGTAACGCCATAAACAGTAATCTCAATACAGCTATCTGAGTTTATTAGAGCAGTGGGCATATCTTAAATTTTTTAAGGCACCTACAAGAAATTTGAATACATTCTGACACGATAAATTTATAGGAAATACCACATAGAGGCGACATTTGCGGAAAGGAAAACTTTTTGAATGCAAGTCGAATGGGTTTATTGATAGCAAATGTGCGTAATTCTATGATATTGAAGGTTTTTAACAGATTTATCTCAGTTTAAATTCTGAAAATCGATGCAAAAATGATTTTTAATGTTCGGTTTACTTCTCGTCAACGTCATGTTTAACCGTAGTATCTGACTCAATTTACAACAAAATTAATATGCGCATGATGTTCACCATTGTCTCCAAGAATATATGGTGTTTTCGTTAACAGTTACTACATATATTTCCGATAAAAGCAAATCAAAACATGCATGAAAATCTAGAAACATTTACACCTTCATTTCAGCCTTAAAAGGTTTTTTTGCGGTCTTTATGAAAACCCCGTTGAGTTTGTGGTTATTTGTGCTGGATTTTTAATTTGTTGATCAGATTGGTGTATGGATAATTGATAATAGAGTTCTGTAACAACGGAATAAAGGTCTGTAATCTGTCGTTTGTTTGACATAATGAGTGGTGTCTTTTGTGAAAGGATTCAGTTAATCTTATCATGACTTAGACTGTTGCTTCTAATTGTATTACTTCCCGCTTTCTTGTGAATTTGGTCCTTCGATTGGCATTTAGATTTAGGAGGAGGCACCAGCTTTATAATATTTGAGGCCGTGGTAGATTATTATTGCATGTTGTTTCAGAAATACTGTCGTTTGTAATATTGTTGATTGTTCGAAGTTGAGTTTTGTTTTGGGATTCATTGATAGACTGCTAAGTGCAGAGAACAGATTTTTTATTATACCTACAATATTTGTGCTTTTATTGTATACTGTGACAGAAGATGTTTAATCTATGGTTACTCCAAAGTATTTGATATACTTCTTCAAAGCTATCTACTCACCGAATATTCTTAAATGGCAGTTTATTTCAGGTTTTTAATGGGTGAAGTATATTGCTGCTGATTTGGTGTAGTTTATTCAAATTTTGTTTACTTTGCTCTAGCATTTATATCTTCAATATTTGATTTTGCAGTTTGGTGATATTTCTTTCCTGTGATACAAATTGTGATGTCATCGGGGAACTGAACAACTCTGACGTTGTTTACGGTAAGATTAAATAGCGCAGGTGTTAATAGTGACCCCTGCGGGACTCCTATGTTCATTTGGTCCGTGTCGGTTGGTATTAGTTGTATCTCAACGTTATAATGTGACGCTTGATGCCACATTCTATGGCGTATTTTATTTATTAATGACCATGTATTGGATTAATTTTTCACAAAATCTTGGGCGACCATTACTTTTTTCCTTAGATAATTTTTTTACAACACGCACAAAACTGTAAGACGGGCTGAAATGCCAATATAAAATATTCAGTTTATTTTAATGCAATGGACAAATAGCATTTGATACAGAGATATTCAGTTTTGTGCTGGCTTCACTAGAAACGTGTCCCCCGAGAAGATTGGAGATGCCGTTACTCTGCTGGGACAGATCGATGCCACTAAAATAGGAGGGGGGTGGGGATTTAGCTGCTCCTGTAGTTCCTGAAGAAACTTGAAACGGGTCCCTAGGGTCGGTGGTCTACAGAAATGTCATTGAGCAAGGAGGGAAAAACGCGAATCCTTCAGCTAGCAGCGTCACCCACGACGGTTCCCGAATCAGGTCAAATGACGTAGATCAGTGAAGTACCACGTGACCTCAGGATGATTAGCCACGAAAATGAATCAAAATGAATACATGACTGAAATTCTGAGATTTTTTTGTCTGACATGTACACCTCCGAGACTAAGAGGGCGGAACCAAAGTTTACGTGAGAGCTGGAAGAAGCGACGAGCTCATTTCCGGTGCGGGACTCTGATGCTGACTACTAGTGTTGAAGTCTGATGCTACCACTCATTCGGACTTGCATTCTGAATCAAATGCTGGTCCTAAATTCGCACAGCGACATAGGCCTTAATGCTGATCTACATATATACTCTACAATTCAGAGGATGATAAGCACCAACACTAATCTCCTCGCTGTGCACTCCAATCCAGAACGGTACGAGGGAAGAAAGAATTCCTATAAGCATCAGTGCGGTACCTTATTTTTCTAATCTTATCACTTCTGTCATAACGACTCAAATAGTTTGGGGGACGAAAGTTTTCACCGCACTTGAAGTGGGTGTACGCATGTTTGCCAATACATTCAAACGAAACGTGCGACGTCTATCTACTGTGTAATGTGAGCTTGCATGGACCTAGCTTGACTGCAGCTGCCTTGTGAGGCACAGGTTCTTACATTCCGTGGGTCCACCTTCGATCATCGCCGGCTACAGACGCCGCTGCCGTGGTATAGTGTGATGCCTTGAGACGCAGCTGTTATGGTAAAATGTTACATCACCATTTGCAGTGTTTGTGCATTCCATGAAACTACATAACGACTCGTAAGCTTCCCTGGAATGAGAAGTTTCTGGTCTATCTTTCAAAATAAAATCCTACTGAGCTCACGGAATAATTTCTTATGAAAGTATTCTACTTTTCAAGACCATTTTGGTACACTCTCGTACAATTTTGAATGGTATATTTGTACTATTCATGGCATCCAAGGTTATTTTCATTGTTTAATGTAACAGCATCATTGATAACGATGTCTGATGTCATAACTAGTGATATAAATTAATTTTGGAAATCATTTCTCCACATGTATTATTCATTTGAGTTCTAATTACAAAGCAAATATCATTTTATTTACTTTCTCAATGGCTAATTGTACAGCTAGGCGTTGCATTATTATTTTATACAGTCATGTATTAAAATTAAAGATGAATTCTCCTATACATGTAATTGCCATATGAATTGAATTCATGTTATATTATAACATTTTTCCTGTATTTATCGACGTCATCGAGATTCTTACCAATTTTAGAATTGCATTACCTCTTAAAATTAAACACCCTCAATGAATTGTTTTATTTAACAATTTACTACATACAATAAATCACAACGTGGAAGGTTCTATCAAGAAATTATTTATCAAATGGAATTGGTATTATTTTTTCCAGTCCCCAAAGAAATAAGCTTTTCTGAGACAGCTGTTAATTATTTGTGTTAGTAATACTAATCCATTCTCTGGCAAGTGCTTTAGTTGGCCGTTAGTTATTTTGTCTGCTCTTGGAGCTTTATTTTAGTCGGAGTTGCCAGGTAACAGTATTCTCCTACATCTTGCTCTATGTATGTAATTACAGATTCTTTGATTTTTTTTGTTCATTTTCTCTGTCCCTTTGGTGTAATATGGGAGTTGAATATTGCACTTAAAATAGTTGGTCAGGTCCTCTGCTTTGCCTAGTAATTCGAAGATTGATCCGCCGTCGGTAGTTATTGGCATTGCCGGTGTCTTTGAAGATTTTATTGCATTATGAGCATCTAAGCGTTCTTGCGTCGGATGATAACAGCTGCATTTCTTTTTTATCCCAACGTTCGTCATTTATTTCTTTCAGCCGTTTTTGTATTTCTCTTCTATACTGTTTCCAAGATTAATCCAAGTCCACTTTTTATTTTTATTTTCAGGGGTGGTTTTGTGTTTATCCAGTTCTGCATTTTTAGCACTAGTGGTTATGGTGTGAGTAACATAAAAGGAATATCCTTTGTTATTAAAATGTCAATGATATCTTATAGATGTTGAGGTTTTTTTATTTATTGTCATTTTTTTCGTTTATTACACACATCAGTTTTATCAAAACATCACACAGACGTTTGAGGAGTGTAGAGACAAAATTAAACACACTACTGTGACTAGGTGGTGTCTTTTCTTGTTTCCGGGAAGCGTCCCTTCGCATCCGATGCATCGTCTAGATGTCGCCGTCTTCCTTCGCTAAATATTTTTTTTCACTTTTGGCCATTCCAAGCAATAAATTTTTCTTTCTTTTCTTCTTAGTGTTCTCTGAATTTAAATTAAAATGTTATTCTTATATTTTGTGACGTACTTGTTACATTTATTTCAATATTGAAACAGTTACATCAACTTAATCACGAGGAACATTCTTTCAGTGCTGTCCTCTAGTTCCGATTTATGTAGTCATTCTTCTTTTATTGCTATTTATTTAAATGGAATAATTTTCTCTAAATAGTTTGCGAGATGAGTTTGCTCATTTTTTTTTCTCCTCTTCTTGAATTTATGGTAGTCTATCACAAGTTGAAGCCAGTAGTCCTCTATATTTACATTCTTTGAGAGAATATGGTATATAATATATGGTGTTCCCCATTAGCCATATTAGGGCGTCTCTTTTATGTTGTGAAGTGGATGTCATATCTGGTTTCAGTAAAAGTTCAGAAGTTATTCTTCTCATTGTGTCATCTAATATGTGTGCTGCGGTGCGCCTAGTCCAGTTCCAAATGTCTCTGACACGGTGGCAGGTAATCCTATGAGGTAGAGTATCGTCCATTTGACAGTGGTTACATCTATCTGTGTCTAGGAGATGGATTCTATTTAGTTTGGTGTTAGTGGCTATTGTCTCATTGACTACCAGTGACACTTGAAGTTGTCAGGGGCGTAAATGAATAATAAATAAATTATTAATTCAAATCAAATATGGCATAAAGCGTTGGCTGATGCGGGCTTGCATCACGACGCGGCTTGGGAAACCAGGTCGCTAGAATTGCTGAGGAGGATCGCTGATTTAGCGGGGCGACGCACGCAAGCAACGCCTGCAGGAGAATGAGGCCAGCGAGGTTTCTTAATAGCTAATCGCCAGTTGCTAGTGACTTGAACTTGTGATTCGGGACCGACACATACGCCTCGGGCACGGCCACCGACCCCGCGCTACGCCACTATCCTGCCAATACTTCCGATAGTCAGAAACAGCAGTAGTTCCTGTCGCGGTGTGGACCGTACCTTCCGGGCGTAACTTACTTGTAGCTTCTACGAATAAACTCACAGTACATCACAGTACGTCTTATTCTTGTAGTAGCGCTAGGACCCTCTCTGCCGCCTAGGCGGCTGGTGTCAGACCTGATCATTCACGAGAGCGGCCTGTGCAAGTAAGTCCACTCTCACCACTCGCCTTCCTGACCACTACCGGGACCTGCACGTATACTGCAGAAACGTCCCGTACAAAGTAGTTGATTAATCTCTGGGTTTGCAATTCTAGAATACTGGGTATCGTGTGTTTAAAATCCCTCCCACGATTACTTTTAGGACAACTGTCATAATATTCACTAGAACTTAGCATAGTAGTTCCAGATTTGGCCTCAAGTATTCTGCCGTAACAGAAATCACGCCATTTTTAGTAGGGCTTATCTTTCTTAATACTTCAATATTATATAAATCGTTGGAAATAACTAATATCAAAATGAATGAACGTGAACATACATACTTTATAATAATTAGCGTACTCTATTCGACTGCAAGAACATTTGCGTTAGACGTAATTTAATCGATAGATACAATTCGGGCAAAAATTAAAGTAGGGAATTCTGTTTTTATCCATAGACAAAAGTTTTTATTATTTTAACCGATGACGTAAACTACCAGGGTGTACTGGTAAGTTAAAACCCATTAACATCTAAGTCTACATCTACATATATACTCTGCAATTCACAAAATTGTGGGTGGCAGGGGGTGCTCAGCTAATCTCTTTGTTGTGCATTCCAATCCCTAATGGTACGAGGGAAAAAAAAATTCATATAAGAATCAGTCCGGCACATTATTTCTCTAATTTTATCTTTCCTGTCCTTCCGACTCAAATAGGTTGGTGGAAGAAGTATTTCACTACACTCGAAAGTAAAAGTGGGAGTACGCATGTTTACCAATAAGTTTAAACGAAACGTGTGTCGTCTATCTACCAGAGACTCCCAGCCTAGTCTACTAATCAGTTCTGTGACGCTTTCATAAGGACTGTAGCAAGCGGTCACGAATCGAGCGGATCTTCTCTGTACTTTCTCTATACTGTCGATCAACCCCTCACGAAACTGGTCCCAAATGGCACAACAATAATCCAAATGTGGACGCACAAGAGATTTGTACGCTATCTCCTTTGTTTGTTCATTACAATTTTTCAAGATTCGACCTATGAATCACAGCCTAGAATTTGCTCTACCTACTAACGAATTAATGTGTATGTCCCATTTCATGTTCCTTTGTACTGTTACTCCCAAATATTTAATAGAATCGACCATATCAATAACTGTATTATTTAACTCGTATTTCTGAACAATTGTATTCTTTTTTTTAGTTATGCTCATTGTCTTGTACTTTTTACAATTTAGAGTAAGTTGCCACTCAGCGCACCAAGCCAAAATAACATCCAGATCACGTTGAATTTCTAAGCAACCGGCCAAATTCCTTACTTCCCTATAAATAACCGCATCATCAGCAAACAATCTAAAAAGGCTTTTCACTTTGTCTCCGAGATCTTGTATAAAAATTAAGAAACGAAGTGGTCCTATTACACTTCCTTCTAGATGTAACATCTAGATTAGAAGAACTTTCTCCTTCAACGACGACATACTGCGACCGACCAGATAGAAAATCCTTTATCCATTCACAAAGCTGATCCGATATACCGTACGCTCGAAGCTTCGCTAAAAGGCGGTTGTGTGGCACAGAGTCAAAAGCTTTCTGGGAATCTAAAAAAAAATGCATCTACTTGTGAACCTGCATCAATAAGTTTCATTACGTCGTGTGTAAATATGGCCAGCTGTGTTTCGCATGATCGTTTCTTCCAAAATCCGTATTGATTTGTTGTAAGCAAATTATTTTCATTTAGAAAATTCATGATGTTCGAGCAAATAATATGCTCCATAACTCTACTACAAACAGATGTTATAGATATGGGACGATAGTTTCCAGGATTACTTCGATCACCTTGAAAATCGGAGTTACTTGCGCGATTTTCCAGCCTGAAGGTACTTTTCGCTCTTCTAATGATTTACTGAATATATCAGACAGAAATGGCCCGATTTCCGCCGAATACTCTGAAAATACTCTTACTGGAATTCCATCCGAACCCGGTGCTTTCCCCCACTTTAGGAGCTTCTAAAACCTGCAGTATCTATTCGTACTGATTCCATCACCGACTCGCCATGACGTGGGAAAACGGGAATACTATCCTTATTCATTTGTAAATGAATTTTTGAATACAGTATTTAGTACGTTAGCTTTATCGTGGCTTTCATTAATCTCTGAACCTTCACGAATTAGTGCTGGAATATTGCTGTTGGTACAATTAACTTTTCGTACATACGACCAAAATTTCTTTGGGTTTTCTATGAGACTCTTAGAGAGAGAGTTGGAGTGAAAATCGTTAAAGGCCTCGCGCATTACATTCTTAATACGTCCTCTTAAATCAGCTAAGGTTTCTAAATCGCTGCGACACCCCTTCCTTCTTGAGCGTGCGTGTATCCTCCTTTGTTTTTTGAGTAATCTTTTGACTTCGCATGTGTTCCACTTTGTGATCGCTTATTCCTGTGGTCGTTGAAATGTCGGTGAATAATGCTGGCCTGTTGGTAACCAGCAAATCTAAAATGTTTTCGCTGTTTTATTTGTATGAAGTGCACATGTGCAAGATAAAACGTAAAAAATTTACGGTTTTGGCATATATATATCACTAACGTTATGTTACTGATTTAGGTAAATATATTTACATGTTAATAATGAAATGAGTTAACTAAGTTTATTTGAAATGCGTTTATTAGCTTTTAGGAACACATATTTAGAAAAATATCAGATTTTCAACTTTGACTTCTGTATCATCAGGAGCTGTGTTCCAAATTGGATGAAAAATATTGTATTTTACGTTGTGATATAGGCATTGCCTAAGAGCAGTTTAGTTTTTTTTTTGCTCGTTTATGTCCATCAAGGAACTGGAAAGAATTCGGTCATAATATTTTGAAATAACCATCAAGGCATTCCCCTGGAATGATTTGGGGAAACCATGGGAAACCTAAATCTGGATGGCCGGAATGCGATGCCAGAGCTCAAACACCTTTGTTTGTTCTGGATAGGGTTTTAGTTTTTAAGTTGTTTTCTCTGCTTTGCCGCATCAAGGGGAAAATGTTGACATCCTTGGAGGTCTTTATAAAAACCCCACTGGGGTGGTGGTTATTTGTGCTGGATTTTTCTTGTTGGATCTGATTGGAGTGTGGATAATTGTTAATGGTGTTTTGTTTCTGAACCGTCGTTTCGGGATAGGTGCTCAAACGTTTTGTAACCTGTCTTTTGTTTATCATATTGTGTGGAGTCTTCTGTGAAAGGGTTCATTTAATCCTTTGTTTCTAATTGTGTTACTTCTTGAATTTCTGTGACTCTGCTCCATCAGTCGGCATTTATAATTAAGCGCAGATATCTGGTTTGTAATATCTGCGCCCGCCGTGATGCAAGTTGTTTCTCAAATTCGGCAGCCATATGTAATCTCTGGAAATATTTTTGTTTTTTCTAAGTAGACTTTTGTTTTCGCATTCAATGATTGACTGATTAGTGTAGGGAATAGATTTTTATAGCACCTACAACATTGCTGTTTTTACTCTATATGATGACAGAAGGTGAGTGTTTTATGTGTAGCTACGCCAAAGTATTTGTGACGTTAACTGTATGTGTGAGTGGATCTTTCCCGGCATATCGATGCAACAAAATCTTCTCGGGTATCCAGCCGGATGGTGTTATAAAAACACGACGTTTCGACAGCTGGCTCTGTTGTATTCATCGGTAGCTTGTAGCTTTCGCAAGCTGACTGTCGAGGCGGTGACAGTTGATGTTTTCTTCCTGGTATACATTGAGATATCATCTGCGAATTGGACGAGTTGGACACTGTATATGTTCGGAATATAGTTAACATAGATATTAAATAGCGTAGATGCCAATACCGATCCCTGCAGAACTCCTGTTTTCATTTGATGTGTTGCGGTTCGTATTCCTTGCATCTCAAAGTAGAAGGTTGTTTCTTTCAAGAAATTGTTTGTCAAGTAAATTTTAAATGAAAAATCCGTCTTTTAGCAACTGTTTTATTTTTTATTTTTATTATCTCTCAGACGCGTTTCGCCTCCTCTGAATGGGGTATCATCAGTGAGAATTTTTGGTTATGACAATTACAAGTTGATAAGGAACAGCTCTCCTTGCATGTTTTGTGTAGCCCGATTTGGTGTTGGTTTTCTCATCACTCCTATTCCACTTTTGCGGTCACTATTGTAATGTGTTTCTTGATTTTTGCACCTTTTCTTATATTGAATATCACAAATCACATTCCTCACTATTTATATTTGTGTACACAAATTTAAATAGTGAGGAATGTCATTAGTGATTTACATTTGTGTACACAAATGTAAATAGTGAAGAATGTGATTTGTGATATTCAATATAAGAAAAAGTGAAAAAAGCAAGAAACACATTACAATAGTGACCTCAAAAGTGGAATAGGAGTGATGAGAAAACCAACACCAAATCGGGCTACACAAAATATGCAAGGAGAGCTGTTCCTGATCAACATGTAATTGTTATAACCAAAAATTCTCACTGATGATGCCCCATTCATAGGAGGCGAAACGCGTCTGAGAGATAATAAAAAAACCAGTTGCTAAAAGACGGATTTTTCATTTAAAATTTATTGTTAAGCAACTGCGGAAAGATGGCCAATAAACCATGTTTGTCAGGTGGATGACAGTTCTGTCCACTGTCATTTGTGTAATTACTTAGGGCAACACATTTAGGTGTCACACCTTATCGTAGGCTTTTTTATGATGATAAAAACTGCTGCTGTAGATTTGCCAAGATAAAAACCGGTCGTTATGTCTTCCATCAGATACAGTCACTGACACGCGCAGCTGGAACCCGAGCTATTCTGGCCCGTGTTCACTGTATTCTTATCAGTACCACTTAAACAGGCTGATGACTCTGTTATTGGTGGGTAGGGATGAGTTTTTCCCTATTTTTGCGATTGGTATTACTTTTACTTTTTTCCAGTCCCCAGGTAAAAAGGCTTTTCTGAGGTATCTGTTAATTATTCGTTTCAGTAATACTAATCGCTTCTCTGGCAAGTGCTTTACTTGACAATTAGTCACCTTGTCTGTTCCTGGGGCTTTATTTCAGTCGGAGAGGTTAAATAATTTAATTTTCTTACATCTTGCTTTAGGAATGTGCTAACAGATTCTTTTATTTTTCTTCTTCGTCCTTTTATTCGTCCATTTGGTGTAATTTGGAAGTGGAGTATCGTTCTTCAAACTGTTGGCCAGGACCTTGGATTTGCTTAGTGATTCGAAGATTAATTAGTCGCCGATAGTTATTGGCATTTGCGGTTTCTTTGAAGATTTTACTGTTCTTACGAGACCAGGGTAAGAGCTGCTATTTTTTGGTCCCCGCGCTCGTTATTTAATTGTTTGAGCGGTATTCTACACTGTTTTCACGAACATATTGCAGTCCATTTGTTTTATTATTTTCAGGAGCAGTGCTGTTTTTACCCATTTTTGTATTTTCATTATTATGGGGTTGTGGTCAGAAGTTTTGCATTAACTGACTGTAACATAAAAAGTATATTCTTTGTTATTGAAGTGTTAATGAAATCTGTTAGTTGTTGAGGGTTCGTCGGTGAACCAGTGACATTTAGTTCTCCTGCCACTTGAAGTAATTTTGGGCCAACGGTCGTAATATTCTCTTGTGCTTAGCACAGTAATTAACTATATGACTTAAAGTACGCTGCCACTACACCATCTCTCGTAGAAGGTTTTTTTTTGTCCTTTATGATTTTATAAATTACTAATAAGCTTTCAAAGGATTTTCCAAGAGTAACTGTTTCTTCATAATTCAGTCTACCTATGTTATAATAATAGGTATAGACTATTCGATCTGTATAATTTAGTCTGCTTTTTATTATATTCGTTGGTGCACACTATTCGACTGGAAGAATGTGCGTTTGAAGTTAATTAATGGATAGGTTCTATTAGGACAAAAATTAGCAATGGCAATTCGTGTACGTGTGCATTGAGATATGCTAACGCTAACCACTTAGTGCTCGCGTTTGCGGGCACCGTTGACTTATAGCAAAAAATAATGTAAGGCTTTTAGCATTCTTCTTCTTCTATTGGGGATTCCCTTGGCCCTCCCACCACCTAGGATAGGGATTAACCGCCACACGGCCCACTCCCGAGGGAGTGGAGCCCTCTGGCGCGAGCTTTAGCGCTGTTTCAGGTCCAGGCTTACCTAACGGTGACAACAAGGGACCAGAGCAACAACCCCCCCCCCGATTGGGGGGACATGTCTTCAGCGCTCTTACAGTGGTCGACATGACCGACTCTCCACGCTCACCTCCTCCAGAAATAGCTGACTTACAGGATCCAACGTCCTTACAATACATTTGAAGATGATTATGACGACACCGACGTGGAAGAAATATCTTCAAAGCGCAGTGCAGCAAATCTTATCACAAGCAAAGCTCACACGAAGAAGATGGTCAAAGCCTGTATGAAGAAGAGGTCTGTACGGCAGTCAAAAGAGACATCCAAGAAGACTAGGGGCTGGACGGCAATACTGGCTGACACAGATGAAACCAAACATCCTCTCCACAGAGACTTTCGGCAGCTGACCCAGCTGGTGTTTCCGAGACGACGGGATTTGACACTGAGGATCAGCAGCAACACATTTCACTGTCAAACCAACCTGATGACGACGGCTTTTAGCATCCACGGCGTACAGCGAAAGCCGTATCTCCAGCCCGATATTCCTCAACGGTGGAATCAACCAATAAGTACCAGCTACTACAGTGTGATCCACCTTCAACGGAAACTATACCAACATCATCGGAAACGAGACCTGCACACATCCCGCCGATCGTAGTCTAATTTGAGGAAAATTACAAGACCCTACATGACAAAGTAGATGCAGTTGTGAAGAGTTTGTCGCCAAGTCTGCCGGAAGCGACAAAATCAAGTTTACCTTCACCACAGTAGAAGATTACACAGCTGCCACAGCGATGCTGCAGGAAAGCGGGACTCCGAATTATACATTCCCTATTGTAGCTATGCCGCATTTGAAAGTGGTCTTGAGGGACATCTCCATAACCCTGCTCACAGGAGACTTAAAAGATGAACTCACCGAGATGGGTTTTACCCTGCAGACTGTAGCCCAACTCCATCGACCAAGCAGCAATGTGTTGATGTTCTGTACCTGATGTTATTGGCAGATATCCCAGAAAAACAGGGCAATATTCGGGATGGACAAGATCTGTCACCTCAAAGTGCAGGCAGAGAAACTTCGATCAACAGCTGGTCCAACGCAATGTTTCAACTATCAGCGTTTCGGACACCAGAAGAAGAACTGCGAAACGCCTCTCGTCTGTGTGAAGTGCGCGGGACAACGTGTCTCCAACCAGTGCAACGCGCAGAAAGGAAGAAATGTTGCCAAATGTTCCAGCTGTGGAGGTGGCCATATCGCCAGCTATAAAGGCTGCACGGCATACAAAAGGGCCCGGGTCAGTCAAAGGGGACTCGCGACAGAGAAGGAAAAGTTGCCCCCCAGCCAAACCCAAACTCCAGCCCATAAAGGAGTTCCATCTAAATCTTCGCAGGCAACCGTTCGAGAAGAGGCACTAGAACAAGTACAAACTGCAGAGAGCTCCAAAGAGAAGACTACCAAGACACTGCCCTACATCACCAAGATGCAACCCAACAAGAAGCCTCAAAGAAAGCGTAAAATAGGCAGGACACAACCACAGAATCAAGATGATGGGACGTCGCCTCTTACAGCCGGGAAAACGCCGCCTATAACCTTAGTTGATATCCATTCCACGACATCTGCGAGCACCGCTGACCTCTCCTCAACTGTTCTGGCAGAACAAACGTACTCAATACCACTTGATAGAGTGACCACCAGGTAGAGAAGAACGCAAGTTCCTAACCAGAGGAGCAACCAAAACGACGCTGAGGACATGGTACACGGGAGCTTCGAGAGGCTCACGAACATGTTAGAGACCATCATGAAAATGATGTGAACACTTACAGAGCAGTTTGGTAATTTAACCACAGCGATGACGAAAGCTTTGGCTGCACCAAATGGATAGACGACTCATAATGGACTCATAATGGATAGACGACTACCAATGCATTTCCTATCTTTGTGTGTATGGAATGCGAATAGCATTCGCTGTCAAATGGATGAGTTCAGGCAATTTCTCCATGAGCAGTCAGTATACGTGTGTTTTGTGTGTGAGACACATCTAAAACAAGTCTTAAATGCTCCAGTGGCAAACTACAACTGTTACCGCAAGGAAAGGCCCACTGCTGGTGGAGGAGTCGCAATCTATATTAAAAAAACCATCCCACATCATGAAATTATCGTCCCAACCATGCAACCACGTGGGCATTAAGATGGACACATCCAGCGGCGCACTAACCATAGTCTCAGCATACCGGCCACCGCACAGGATGCTAGTAGAAGCGGAAATCATGGCTCTGGCTTCCATTCGGAGAAAACTACTGGTCGGAGGCCATCTAAATGCGAATCATCCAGACTGGAATTGCAGAGTCACTAACCAGGCGGGAACTTCATTGCGCAGATTGACAAATAGACACAATTTGTTTGTGGTTGGACCAGAAGAGCCCACATTTTACCCACACAACGGAGGTAGACTAGACGATCTTGATGTAGTAATTACGAATGGTATACCAGGTTTCGTGGCAGCTTCTTCAATCATGCGGTTATCATCAGACCTCTGCCCGGTGATGGTCGAGATTGACAACGCGCCATGGCAATACATGGAAGAAACAAAGCCAGATTTTCAGAGGACAGAATGGAGACTGTACCAGGAACTATTAAAAGCTGAATTTAATGATGTTCGTGACATTCGCAACATCGACGACGCCGTACAAGACTTTGAAACAGCGGTGAACAATATCTCTGCAGCCACGACTCCACAGAGGATCGTCAAGCCGACACTCTCACAGCAACTTCCCCCGCAACTTCTGGCACAAATCTGTCATAAAAACAGGGTTGCAAAGGAATGGAGACAGACCAGAATGCCAGCTATGAAACGCTTGCTGAACCACCTGCAAAGGGAAATCAAAACCTCTCTGACCGAGCATAAAATCCGACAGTGGAGCGCTCGAGTTTCGATGCTCGATACGGCGGAAATTTATCCGGCAAAAACATTGACTCCCACCACTTCATGGTTAAACGGGGTTAGCCTACAGTCAAAAAACAAGGCTAAGGCATTAGCAGATATATTTAAAAAGAATTTCCGCCCATCACAAAACGATGTGAATCACCGACATTTGGCAGCAGTGCGTCGCCGATTACAAGTTTTCCTAAACGCAGAAGACGACTATGAAATAGAACCAATTACTCCAGAGGAAGTTGCTAGCTGCATATCAAAGCTTCGAGCATGGAAAGCCCCGGGACGAGACGAAATCATAAACCTTCTTATCAGAAAACTTCCACCTTGTGCCATAACGTACCTTACAGAACTTTTTAACAAAATATTGAGACACCGAGTATGATCCAGTAGCTTGAAACATGCGGTAGTAGCTGGGATACGTAATAGTGGTAAGGACCCACTCTTCCCTCAACACTATAGGCCAATTGGCTTACTTCTGGCTATTAGTAAAGTCTTCGATAAGCTCCTGGTCATGCGAATGTACTCGCATATCGAGGCCAACAACATCATCCCCGATCATCAGTTGGGATTTAGAAGAGGCCACTCCACAACGCAACAGCTCATGAGGGTAGCAGAAATGGTGACTAGGGCCTTCGACTTCAAAGAGTATTGCGGGCTGGTAATGCTGGACATATCCCGAGCGTTCGACTCGGTGTGGCACTCGGGATTCCTGCTCAAGCTCTATGAGTAGGGATTCCCAAGGCTAAAGTGAAACTTTTGAAAAGCTACCTCACCTGTCGTTCCTTCAGCGTCCGCGTAGGAACTGCATTCTCTATCAGAAGACGGATCAGGGCTGGAGTCCTCGAAGGCTCTGTAGTGGAACCTGCCCTGTACTCGCTGTACACCGCCGATGTTCCTAAGAATCCCGGCGTAGAGGTCGTGTCATATGCAGATGACAGAGCATACTTCACGTACAGCCACAGCAGAGCAATTGCTACCAGACGCCTCCAGGAGATACTGCAGAAAACACTATCCTGGGCAAGGAGATGGAGGATAGAGATAAACGCGGCAAAGATACAGGCAATAATGCCAACGCGTAGACGTGAACCCCTGCTGCCGGTAATACCAGTGCCTAAACTACAACTGGATGGCAATGACATCTCCTGGTCGACGACTGCACGCTACCTGGGCGTCACGCTCGATAAGAGACTTACGGGTGACCTCCACATTGATAGCATCGGTCGATGGGCAAGCTCGAGACTGCAGGAATTGTACCCACTCCTAAACACAAACAGTCTCGTACCTCCACTCACAGGAGTCAGAGTTTATACAACCTTCTTCATGCCGATAATAGAATACGCCTACCCAGTATGGGCATGTGCAGCTGATAGCCATGTACAAAAGCTCCAAGTTATACAGAACAGGGCATTAAAAAGAGTCCTACACCTCCCAAGTTGGTTTCCAAACGTCCCTCTACACGAGGCGACAATGCTGCCTTTACTTAAAGAAAGAAACTGCCAAATTGCAAGTATCTTCTACAATAACACCAAAAAGTCCAACAACTCAGTGATTCGCAATATCGGCCAAAAAGACCCTACTATTGACCAATACAAACGACCACTGAACCTCCTCTACTATCCACACCACCATGAATACCCATCACATGCGAAGACATTAAAAACATTATTAATAGGAGAAAATGTCCGAGGACAATTTCTCCAACAATCACTGCCTACAACTAAATGGCAGAGACTGGTACCGTGTGTTTGATGAGACCTGTGTTTATTAATAGTTGAAGTATGGTGTAAAGTATTCTACAGGTTAACTGATAATACAAGCTGTCAATGTCTCCCTCTGTTCTAAAATCAATTAATTTGTATGAGATGCATAGACACAAATAAAAATTTAAAACATTACTGTTTTGGCGTATGTATCATCGGAAACTATGCTACTGTTCTAGATAAATATATATGTTAACTGATGACATAAGCTAAAAATATGCGAAGTTTAGAAGGAATGCTATCACGAGATGCGCGCATTTTGACAAAAATTTCAAGTTATTAGGCTTTCTCCGCTGTATGGTTAGGAACTGTGTTAATAACTGCATGAAAAGTATTATTCATTTAACCGTGTGACATGGGCTATCGATATGTGAAAATTCTGTTTTTTCTTTTGCTTTAGGCTTTACGACTTGTCGACATCTATGCAATTAGAGGCGGAAAATGACGGGAAGGAACCTTCTCGACATTCGCCTCGAGTTATTTCAGGAAACCAACGAAAACCGTCCTCGGGATTGCCGAACGTGAATTCGAACCCGCGTCCTCCCGAATACGAGGCCAGATCGTTACCGCTTACCCACAACGCTTGGTGACATCGTGAATAACTTGATGTACAACGTAAGTTATCACTTTGTGACATTTCGATAAAATCCTTTTAGTCGTTTTTGCCTGATGCGAGGCAGACAGGCGAAAATAACAAAATTATAGGTTATTTTGATATATAAATAAGCAATTCTTAGCCATAACTAGCTGACCCCGCAAAGCTTCGCCATTGGTAGATTTGAGTAAATATGCAGATTACATGAACACAACTGAAAGTTTGATAATAACTTCTATTAAAATTAGATATTTACACATGAATTATTATTTTTATGTTTTCGATTAGATAAACAGTAAATTGTGATTGTCTTGGTATATGACGTTTTGGGGAATTCCATTTCAGATATATACAACGAAATTCCTGTATTTTTCATACGCATGCAACGTATAACTGTCCATAAAATAATTTTTCCATTTCCAATATCTAATAATACTATAGTAAAATGTACCGCAGAAGGATCGTTTTGTATTTTGACGGAGATAGCGGACACACATACGAACATTCATCTCATAAATATATAGATGCAATCTGTTTTGTCTGTTTAGTTTTAGTAGCTTTTTCCTGGTGTGTAGTTTTTTTAGTCTATAGAGCAACGGTTCCCAACCTTTATTGGTACATGACCTACTTTTAAGTAAAAAAAAAATCTCAACCCGCCTAATACGAGAGCCTATCGATAAGCTATCAACTATCCTATCCTACGAAAAGGCAAATTGTCATACAAACGATACACTATCAACAAAAAGAAGAAATGGTAATACATAAAACAACAAACATATTATCGACAGGGAGGCGGCTGCATAGACCATCACCTCATCAAGTTGACTGCTGAAATTCCACGATTAGAAGTAACTCGATCAGCATATTAAAATGCAACTGGTCTGCCAAGCCGCTTTTTGGTGGAAACCACTTGCAGACCTGATTTTAGTGGTTGATTGGTAGGTTTATCATTGTGTTTTACTGCACCCTAATGTGTGAAAATATGGAAGACTGGGAGCAGGAAAACACAATGGTAAACTTACCTGTCAACCACCAAAATGGAATTTGTAGGTGTTTTCCACCGAGATATGATCAGTGGCATTTTAATTTGCAAATCGAGTTTTAACTAATCCTAGAATTTCAGCCGTCAACTAAATGAGATGATACTTTGTGCAGTCACCTCCCGCTTTATTACAAAGATTATGAAAAATATGTTCAATTTATATAAATACACAACTTTACAATCAGTGAGATTTCTGGCTCCTGTGTTTACTGATGAGGGCATCGATATCAGGATTAACACTAGTTAATTTTAACCTTTAGTCACTTTCTACACATACTTTATATCCGTATTTGTTTTTCATAAACAATAAAGTAGAAAAAGCTCGTTCACACAAGTATGTCTTGTTGAATGGCATCAAGAACTTCATAGCTAATTTAGAGATTTCTGGATACTCGTACATTCATCCAGAAGAAAATTAAGGATTTCATGATTATTGCACTTGTAAAATATCGTGTTATATTTTTTAAATAGATGAATTAAAAGATATATTTTTTGTGGCAAAAACCTCGATTGTTCCGTGATGCACCAAAACACACGCCCCGACCCACCAGTGGTTCGCTACCCATAGATTGGGAACCGCTGCTATAAAGGACACACACACAAACAATGACATTTACATACATACAGATAGATAAACAGATGGATTAGCAGTGCCACTGAAATAAGAAACGCATTGTCTGTGCAGCCTGTCGTACCCATTGGACGAGTTTTCCTTGTGAGTGAGTGATGGTTTCTTCCCACCGGTCGGATTGAGGATATGAATGGCTGTGTAAACCTTCTCCTGACAACGCAGGGGTCCAGGAGTTTTTTTTAGTCTATAGCGGACACACATACCAACATTGCCTCTTATATACATAGATTTCGTCAATGCAAATAGTTTTTTAATAAAAACCTCGACTGCGGAGGTCTGGGAACGAGGCTTTTTGTACAGATATTTAAGTTATTCCAACTCTGAAGCGGTTTTACAGTTAATTTTACCAGTACTGATCCGTTTATTCGTTTCTAAAGGTAAATGGATTTTATTTGTCAAACAAATTATCTGCAATATTTTTAAAGTTGGATTTACGATATAATGTTTCACATTTTTATAAAATAATGAGATTGTCCGAACTGTATAATGTGTACTTTTGGGGGGGACTAGATAGTTGTATTTATATCTTAGACAATAACCACTTATTCTGGAAGAAGAAATTTACATTTCGATCACCGCTATTTACGTAAAAACTAACTAAAATAGATATAACAGCTCAAATTAAAATTAATCTATTAGTATAATAGACAACATGTAGCGTGTAGCACCTACGTCATGTCACGCGGTGACGTCAAGCTATGACGTTGCGCTATGACGTCACGCTTTACGATATTATTTGTGGGAGTGCGCGTTATTTAATATCATTTCTAAGCAACAGTTAATAAATTAACTCACAGAACACTGAAATAAAGGTATGTATTGCGTTAAAATCGATATATCAATCATTAGATGCTTATATTTATGTAATATTCTTTTGATATATTGAAGTATTCCTTAAATTCTTTGTTCATAGATATTGTTGTAAGATAAAAGCTTTGTATTTCGAGCACCAATGCTGAGAAAAATTTGATTAAAGTATTACTTAAGATGGATCAGAATTACAACTGGCATTTGACGCTACGGCAGAGGGCATGCATAATTTAGCTTTTTTTCAAAATAATTTAAACTGTACCCTATTATTGAAATTATTAATTCGTTTGAACCGAAATAGTTGCCCACTCATCTCGAATTGTGCAGCCTACACTACAATTAATAATGTAAGTTTATCAGATTTATTTTAATCTTCTTTGATTTCACTGAGTAATATTACTGAGGCTATTACGTATTTCCGCAATGTATACTATGACAGCTATTCGAACGTTGTAATATCGGTCTGAATCACGTTGCAGATTTTTGGTTTATTACCTTTCTTTTTTGTTGAATGTTTTTGGTGAAATTTATGTTGTTGCGTAATGTATCTCATCAATGAATTGTCGTTTTGGTCGGAAAACTGTTGCACACGTTCGTTTTGTGATATTATTGGCTATGGCAAAATAAAAACTAGGCCCAAAGAATTGTGCTATTCGTTTGATATTTACCACATACGTTCCTATGGTCATACCTTTTAAGAAAAAATGTACATGAAAGCAAAAGGCAGCTAACGTTAGACGTGAAGCAACATGAAAATTACGAATTAACACAACACAAAACCGCCAATTCAAATATTCACGTCAAAGATAGCATCTGTACAGCAATAACTGTAAAAACGCTGGCAACGTTTCTTGATAGGATATAAATATATTCCTGCGTTGTATAATTCACTTCTTACAACAACTTATTTTATACTTATCACCATCAATGCGCATGCGATTAAATCTTTCATTTTGTAGCGGTAGTATTACCCGAGATTGTGGTTAGGTTGAAATCCAGCCTGAACAAAAATAAATAAAGAATATGGGTTGTAAAAAATACAGCAACCAGTCACAATATGATGTTGTTTATTAAACCATTACCGGTTTCGAGCTATACCTGCTCATCTTCAGATGGTTTGTAAATTTTACATCAACAAATGTAATATACAGGAATGTATGGTTGTCATTTTGCATCTGAATATATCCAGATGCAAAATATATATTCAGATGCAAAATGACAACCATACATTCCTGTATATTACATTTGTTGATGTAAAATTTACAAACCATCTGAAGATGAGCAGGTATAGCTCGAAACCGGTAATAGTTTAATAAACAACATCATATTGTGACTGGTTGCTGTATTTTTTACAACCCATATTTGACATCACAGTCGCGGAAGTTCCACCAATCCATCATGGATAAAATATTATTAATAAATAAAGAACCTTATCACAGCAATAGCATGTTGAATTTAGCTATTATCAGTTATTTAAGCAGTTTTCATAAGCACTATGTCACGTTTTGATATCATGAATCACGATGTAAACTACTCCCGTATGTGGTTAGTTTTAAAATGCAACCTGGAACAAGATAACAACCGAAACCTTTAGTCATAGGGCCAGGCAATAGGAATTGCATTTATTTTATAACAATTCAATTTATTTCAACAAATGCTAAGAAAGGAATTGCTACAATACTGAAAGAAAAGTATGAATTTTGTTTAAATTGTCATATTGATTATTAGTTGCTTTTTTAGTGATATGATTACTTGGTTTGAATGAAAGAAGTTCCAAATTGTTCGCGATCTATGCAACCTAAACCACAATTGAAACTAATATTACATGACGTAAGAAGTTAAGATTTATTTTTAGCATCCTTCGTTTTCACTGGGGTCATTATTTTAGCAGAATGTAAGCAGTGCCAGGCGTTAAAACATCGATTTTCATCATAGACAATAAGAAAGTTGTAAGAAACTGGGAAGATTTTGGATCAAGTGTGTATCGCATGATGCATGATTGGTATAGATGCATGATGACATTGACATGCGATTCAGGGAATGTATAAATTCGCGTGTGAATGAAGCTTTGATTTTCTACCGGCTATATTGGAGAAGATTGTAGTTAGGCTGAAACGCAACCTGGACCAAATTGACAACTGAAACTTTTTGCTACATCACAAGGGACGAGAAATTACTTGATATTTAGTTACATTATTACAGTGTAGCCACGCCATTTACTGCCAGTTAATCACAGGCAGAGTATTTTGAAGTGTGTTGTCTTTCGACATTTACTTCAACATAATCTAGAAGGAGCAACACTTTGCTTTTGGTATGGTTTATCTTTGGCGTTCTTAGTTTAGAATAGCGAGTGGTCTTTTATGACGGTCAATACCTGTAACGTATTGCCCGAGCGAGTTGACTTCCGGGTTCCTGGTCTTCTGGGCGCGCTCGTAGAACGTCGCGGACAGCTGTCTGAAGCGATCCGTCAGCAGCGGGATGTTAGTAGTCTCGTGCAGAACTGCAGTCGGGAATCTGCTCGGTAAGTGGAGGGCCCGTTTTAGTGCCCTGTTCTGTATCACCTGAAGGCGCCGAAGGTGCGAAGCAGCCGCATAGCCCCATACGGGACAAGCGTATTCCATAATTGGTCTTACCAGGGTGATATAGATGTTTACTCCCGTGGCGGGCTTCAAAAGGCTATTCCTGTTCAGCCCAGGGTATAGAGCGTGTAATCTAGCACTTGCCTTTCTCCTGATATCTCGAATATGGGATCGCCAAGTCAGTCGCCGGTCAAGAGTGACTCCTAGGTACTTGACTTCGTTTTCCCACGGTATCGTCTCGTTGTGAAGTCGAAGGAGTGGAAGGTTCTGAGTGCGTCTCTTACTGATTATGATGGCTTGAGTTTTTGTGGCGTTGATGGTTATCCTCCACCGTTTCGCCCAGTCCTCAGTTGATCGAAGGACTTCTTGCAGACGCCTAGTTGCTAGGGCACAGCTTCTGCTGGCCGTACAGTATGCCGTGTCATCGGCATAGGTGGCAGTAAGAACACTGGGAGCGGTAGGCACGTCAGCGGTGAAAAGTGCATAGAGCACTGGTCCCAGTACAGAGCCCTGCGGTACCCCAGCAAGGATTCGCCTCACATTTGAAGTGGCCTCGCCTACACGAACGTAAAAGGTGCGGCCAGTGAGATATGACATAAGGAGCTTTACTAGTCTGCCTGAGAAGCCTTGTTTGTATAATTTGAGTGTCAGACCTGTATGCCACACAGAGTCGAATGCTCTGGCGATATCCAGAAGTACCAGGCCACAGTATTGTTTTTCGTTGAATGCCCTAGTCGCTGCTTCAACCACCCTCATGAGCTGTTGCGTGGTGGAGTGATTGCGGTGAAAGCCGAGCTGGTGATGGGGAATAATCTCGTTCCGTTCGATGTAATGATTTAGCCTCTTGAGCAATAATCGCTCAAAGACTTTGCTTATAGACGGCAAGAGGCTTATTGGCCGGTAACTTTGAGGTAGGTGCGGGTCCTTCCCGCTTTTGTGTATTGCCACAACTTCAGCATGTTTCCAGCACTGGGGGAATTGCTGAGTGCGAAGAATGTTGTTAAATATTCCTGCCAAGTAAGTTGACGCTTGCGGCGGTAGATTCTTGAGACAGCTATTGAAGACACGATCATGACCAGGTGCTTTATCTGGGTTAAGTGTGGTTAGGCAGCTCGCTACCTCTTCCGGAGTGATGGTGTCAATTTCTTCCCCGTCGTCCCCTTCCTCAGACTGCAGATAGGTGTTTAGGCAGCGATGTACCTCTTCTACTTGCAACTGGTCTTCCACTTCCGATGGCCGAAAGTTCCTCTCGAAGGAATCTGCTAGGGCGTTTGCCTTGTCGGTTGGGCGATAGACTGGGCCCCGCTCGCCGTGTAGGGGCGGGAGTCGAGATCGCTGTCTAGTGAATTTCTTTGTCTGTGCCCACAGCGTCC
Organism: Vandiemenella viatica; assembly: GCA_031002005.1. Classification (NCBI taxonomy): domain Eukaryota; kingdom Metazoa; phylum Arthropoda; class Insecta; order Orthoptera; family Morabidae; genus Vandiemenella; species Vandiemenella viatica. The sequence continues at coordinate 51,518,186 of JARYHS010009186.1, forward strand.
CATCACCTGGGTTCAGCATCGAAACACGAGCCTCCCATTCTCTGCTCCGGTGCTCTGCCAGCGACACTTTCAATTCTCTCTGGACTCGGTTTAGCAGTCTTCGCGTGTCGGCGTTCCTCGTCAACTTCCACTCCTTAGCTATTCGGTTTTTGTGCCGAATAGCCGCTAGGAGGTGGGGCGGGAGCTGACGTGAAGTGTTCTTGGTGAGGCACCTCTTCGGAGTCGTCGCTGCTGATGCCTCCTTGACAGTGTGCTCGAAGGAGGACAGAGCATAGTCTATATCCTCAGCCGGGCGTTCCGGTAGTGCTGCTGAGACTATCTGACGGTATCTGCCCCAATCGATTTTCTTGAATTCCGGCTTTTGTTGTGCATTTAGGATTAGGTCGGACTCTAGCTCCACGATGACTGGGCAATGGTCAGAGGACAGCCTGTTAAGCGTGGATGCCGCGATGAATCCGGTGATCCCTTTAGTGACTGCCACGTCGAGAACATCCGGACGTCCGTGGTGAGCAGGGTAGTAGGTGGGTTCTTCGGGTCCCCACACACACATATTGTGTCTGTTGGCGACTCTCCGTAGTATGTTACCTGAAGGGTTGTTAACTCTGCTGTTCCAGTCTGTGTGTTTGGCGTTGAGATCACCTCCGATGAACAGCTTGCCTCTGATGTTTGCCAAGGTATTAAAATAAGCCTCTGCTGTTTCCCTTCTAGGAGGCCGATAGGCAGAAACTACGGTCAGTGGGCCTCTTGTCGTGGCCACTTCAATGCCGACAGCTTCAATGTACTGCAGGGGCGGAATGTAGATCTCATGATGTGGAATGCTTCTCTTGACATAGATAGCCACGCTACCTTTTGCAGTTGGACGATCATATCTATAACAGCAGTAGTTCGCTACTGAGGCTTTCAGTCCCGGTTTTAGGTGGGTTTCGGTGACAAGACATAGATCAACGTCTTGTTCCCTAATGAACTGCCGGAATTCCACGGTCTGTCCATGAATGCCATTGGCATTCCATATGCAGAAAGAGAGGCTATTGAATTGGGGTCGTCTATCCATAATGAAGATTACAACTGCATTTGGGAGTAGCTAGAGCTGTCTTCACTGCAGCGCAGATGTCCGTGGTCATCTGGTCTAGCCGCTTGGTTAGACTGACCAACATATTTAGAACAGTCTCCAATATTTTACTCAGTCCTTCAGATTCTGCCGGAACTGGAGCAGCTGAGGGTGGCCAATGTCGTGGTTGGTTGTTTAACAGATCTTCTGTGCAGGAGCTCTGCGGGTTTTTATGTTCTTGTTGGTCGACCAGATTGGAGTCAGAAGTTGCAGCAGTGGTCGACTGTGGACCCGCAACTTCCGAAAAGAGGCGACCGTCAGTCTCACTCGATTTTCTGTGTTTCTACATCTACATCTACATATATACTCTGCAATTTACAAAATTGTGGGTGGCAGAGGGTGCTCAGCACCAAAGCTAATCTCTTTGCTGTGCATTCCAATCCCTAATGGTACGAGGGAAAAAAGAATTCATATAAGAATCAGTCCGGCACCTTATTTCTCTAATTTTATCTTTCCTGTCCTTCCGACTCAAATAGGTTGGTGGAAGAAGTATTTCACTACACTCATGAGTGAAAGTTGGAGTACGCATGTTTTCCAATAAGTTTAAACGAAACGTGTGTCGTCTATCTACCAGCGACTCCCAACCTAATCTACTAATCAGTTCTGTGACGCTTTCATAAGGACTGTAACAAGCGGTCACGAATCGAGCGGCTCTTCTCTGTATACTCTCTATACTTTCGATCAATCCCTTACGAAACGGGTCCCAAATGGCACAACAATAATCCAAATGTGGACGCACAAGAGATTTGTACGCTGTCTCCTTTGTTTGTTCATTACAGTTTTTCAAGATTCTACCTATGAATCGCAGCCTAGAATTTGCTCTACCTACTAAAGAATTAATGTGTATGTCCCATTTCATGTTCCTTTGTACTGTTACTCCCAAATATTTAATAGAATCGACCATATCAATAACTGTATTGTTTAACTCGTATTTCTGAACAATCGGATTCTTTTTGTTAGTTATGCTCATTGTCTTGCACTTTTTACAGTTTAGAGTAAGTTGCCACTCAGCGCACCAAGCCAAAATAACATCCAGATCGCGCTGAATTTCTAAGCAATCGGCCAAAGTTCTTACTTCCCTATAAATAACCGCATCTTCAGCAAACAATCTAAAAAGGCTTTTCACTTTGTCTCCGAGATCGTTTATAAAAATTAAGAAAAGAAGTGGTCCTATTACACTTCCTTGAGGTACACCCGATGTAACATCTAGATTAGAAGAACTTTCTCCTTCAACGACAACATACTGCAACCGACCAGTTAGAAAATCCTTTATCCATTCACAAAGCTGATCCGATATACCGTAAGCTCGAAGCTTCGCTAAAAGGCGGTTGTGTGGCACAGAGTCAAAGGCTTTCTGGAAATCTAAAAAAATTGCATCTACTTGTGAACCTGTATCGATAACTTTCATTACGTCGTGTGTAAATAGGGCCAGCTGTGTTTCACATGATCTTTTCTTCCGAAATCCATGTTTCTGGTACTTTGGGTGCTTCCTAGTCATCCTAGTGGGCTTCGTCTGTTCTTTGCCAGTCGGCGGAGAGGAAGTATTTGTTGGTTGATGCTGGATAGCGGAGACGCTCTGTAAATTTTCTACCGGTGGCTGTAGATCCTTCTTGCAATGTTGTTTGGCGGTATCACTATTGGCTGGTAGGCCTCTCTGGCGATCTCGTGCCTTCTTGTACACTGGACAGCCTCTATAGGACGCAACATGGCCGCCCCCACAGTTCAAGCACTTAGCTGCGTCGTGTCCTTTTCTCAACGTGCACTGTTTTGTTTCATGTGGGCCGGCATACTTTACACAAGCGGGAGGCATTTTAAAGTGCTTGGCCACATGACCAAAACGTTGACAATTAAAACACTGAGCGGGTCCAGCTGTAGCTCTCAGTTTTTCCGTTTGAATCTTTAGGTGGCAGATGCTCTCCACCTTAAAGATGGGCCTATTCTCAGGGATGTCAGGAAGAACGACAAGAAAGAGAGACCGAGCGGAGCGGTGTAACGGTTAGCGTTCTCGCCTCGCATTCGGGAGGACGGCGGTTCGAATCCCCGTCCGGGCATCCAGATTTGGGTTTTCCATGGTTTCCCCAAATCACTCCAGGCAAATGCCGGAATGCTTCCTTCAAAAGGCCATGGGCGAATTCCTTCCCATTCCTTGCCCCCATCCTTGCCCCCCCATCCTTTCCCGTCTCTAAAGACCTCGATGTTAAAAAGAGACGTAAAGCAGTTACAAAAAAAAAAAAAAAAAAAAAAAAAAGAAAGAGAGGCATGACCTCATTGCTTCCTGGGCGGCGCAGCTGAACCACTGTCTGGACATTAAAGCCCATAGCTTTTAGCTCGAGTTTGATGTCGTCAGTGGCCATAGTCCGGGGAATCCCACGGAGTACCACCTTCAGAAGTGGCACTGCTCCACTCGGAAAGGTATAGTAAGGAATGTTGCTAGCTTGCAACATCTCAGTGGGTGCTGTGAAATCTTCAACGGTTGTAAATGTGAATTTTATTTTGTCCCCTCCAGCCGATTTGGCTGAGAAAGGGTTTTTCACGACGTCACCCACTTTGTCGTGCAGAGTTTTATAATTCTCTTCAAACTGCACAACAATTGGCGGCATATGCGCACTTCTGGTAATCTCTGATGAATCTTCCTGAATTGGTTCGAAAGGATTGGTTGTTTCCATCCTTTCCGGGTCAAGCGTTGGTGGTGGCCTCACTGTACGGCGAGGGAAGACAAAGCCCTCGTCACCTGGTTCCACACTTTTCTGGTAAGTGTGGTTATCCTCATTGCTCTTGGGACCCTGGGAACGACGCCCTCTTACTCCATTCCGCCCGGAGACCGAAGCTGTAGTATTGTCGGTGGCTTCCAGGGTCTTCTTATTTTGTGCCTTAGCTTTCTTTGGTTTCTTGGCTGTACCTAGTTTCGACACTGCTAGACTGACTCCACTAGATTTGCTCACCTCATTGTTTCTGTAGTTGACGGCACGTGGCTGTTTATTGTATGTCCTCTCTGGTGGAGTAGTGGGACGCTTTCTTGGTGTTAATTCTTTACTCACCGAGTACACATCACCGTGTATACGCTGAATGTTAAACACAGCGGCTGGTGTAGCGTCTTCATCCATTGCCATATCCTTATCCGTTGTCGCACTTGTCACAACGACCGCCGGCGTTGAGACGCTCGACGCGCGCGGCGCGGAAGTACAAGGCAGCCTTTCCTCGTCACCCATCTGTGCGGCTCCTCTGGTCACGTAATGATGGGTGGCCGAGCTTAGTTCTATCGAGTTATTCAACTTCGACACGACACGTAATTTCTCGTCACTTTCGAAAACAATAACTATCTATAACAATCACACGTCCAGTCAAAATGCACACACGTAATAATCACCAATTGTCACATACGATAATAATTCTCACATACTTCTAATTACTACAATATGATGTCTAATCAGTATTTAGACTATCAACATCCATCCTAATGAATCGTTCGATCTTATTACAGTGATTTTTTTTAATGCATTTCATTCCTTCCAGCAGAAGGCTGGGAGGCGGGCTGCTGGAGAGTCATAGGGGACTCTTTTCAGCCAATCTACTACTACGGGGGAGGGAAGGGGGAGGGAAGGGGGATGGAAGGTCGGCCGTGGCCTTGTAGGGAACCATCCCAGCATTCGCCTAAGTGTCTGAGGAAAACCACGGAAAACCTCAGACAGGATGGCCGAACCGAGATTAACCCCGGTCCTCCCGAATGATAGGTAGGAGGCCAATATTGGCCTCCTCCCATCTCGGTGAATTACAGTGATTAGATAGTTGTAATTATATACTAGAGTATACTCATTTCGACTGCGAGAAGAATTTTATGTTTCCTTGTCCGCGATTTACCCACACACTAACAAACGTAAGGCTGTCTAAAGCAGTCGTTTGCTCAGCATTCGGTCAGCACTTGTATATAGCTCACAGATATGTAGCGTGGGAGCAGATGCCAATATCAACAAACTTCAAATTACACAAAACAGATTCCTGAGAATTATGGCATATGCCCCCGGTACATGACCAGCATAAGACTTTACTACGACCTAGGCATACAAAAAATGACAGACTATATCAAATACAAATCGACGAAATTTTATACAAAAATACTAGCTTCGGCCCACCAAATTATTCAAAACTTAGGACAAGATCCACTCGATCACTACTAACACTAACAAGAAACTATAGGGTCTGACAAAAAACTAACATTAGCACAAAAGCCTACCTCATAACTTGACTGAAAAGCCAGTTCTAAAACCTCTATAAATATTTTTTTTTAAATCGAAGGAAAACGTCCTGGAACTTTCTATTTGAGCTTTGGCTCAGACGGATGATGTCGAAAATGTGTTACAAGTCATCAACTGAAAACTCTGGGGTAGATGCCAAAGTTTCTTAACCTATGAGGTATGGAATAATAGGTACAGCTTTCTCTAAGTTGGACAATTACGAAGAAGTTATATGATATACAAGCAGTTAAACGGTTATAATGAGATAAATTACAAAAAATTGTTTTCCATTACGAATTTCTTTTGCTCAATGGGAGATTGATTATGTGTACGTGCCGGTCCTAAATTGCATCACATTGGAATATAAGAATGTTCTGAAAAATCCTTACAATAGCTCTCTTTATTAATTATTTTATTATGCAAAATGAAAAATCTAAACAATGTTTGCAAAAGCATGATAAACGCCAGTAACTATACCTTGACATCGACGGCGACTTCATCTTCACCGCATCTTGCGGAACATCGTTCTTCATCGCGACCGCGATCTTCATCTTCACCGCGACTTTCTCGCCATGTTTCTACTCTTCGTCAAGAAAGAGTGGTATATAAGATGTCACGAAGAAGGGTAGGAAAAATGGCGCTGGTGTATAGCGATTTCAGGAGAAGCAGTTTATAAACCAGGGTATACGCACTTTGAAATAAACAGAAATAAGATAATAATCATGGGTAAAACGGTACACTTGCTTCTAAGAAAGAAAATAGCCATCACGAAAATGACCGAGCGTGGTGGTGTAACGGATAGCGTTCTGGCCTCGCATTCGGGAGGACGGCGGTTCGAATCCCCGTCCGGGCATCCAGATTTGGGTTTTCCATGGTTTCCCCAAATCACTCCAGGTGAATGCCGGGATGCTTCCTTCAAAAAGGCCATGGCCGAATTCCTTCCCATTCCTTGCCCCCATCCTTTCCCGTCTCTAAAGACCACGTTGTTAAAAAGGGACGTTAAACTGTTTAAAAAAAAAAAAAAAAATCACGAAAATGACTGATACTCCGAAATGTGAATACTGTAATACAGTGGAGGACTTTTACCCCTACTTGCCGAGACGCAAACATTAGATTAAGGAAGGAACTGGTAGAAGATGGACTTAATATTAAAGCGATAGCAGACCTGATAGAATCTTTGTCTACACCATGTAAAAAGATGATAACAGCAATCCAAAAAATTTTCATAAAAAAACTAAAGGCAGAATACAATACACAGCAGACCAAGTAAGTATGCGATCATACCACACACAACCTTGCACGGTTGATGTTATACCTATTGGCTGTTTTAGCCTAATAGCTATTAAATGATAGACTATTAAATGAAATAAGGAAATAAAGGCTTTAAGCGCTGTGCAGCACTGGGTGAGTGAAATGAAATATGGTATGCTTCATTTTCATGAGACATCTGGAGCCTAAGAAATAGAGAACAAAACAGTTTTTAACCGTCTATTTGTTTCATTGAACGGTACTCACGCTAAAACTAATCGGATTCTAAGTAGGTTTCGGACAATATACATCCCAGATGTTAAACAGGCTATGTTTGATTTTTAGGTTAGCTGAGAAATAAAGAAAAATGTGCCCTGAAATTAGTTAATTTTTTGTTGAACATGATTCTCGCAAAAACCACTTGTTGGATTTTGATCTGGTTTCTATGAATGCACAGCCTAAGGTGACAGTACTAGAGCAGTATAGTTTCATTTTGATGTGACGACATAAACCTGAGAAATTGGAATGCATTTTTAGCCGAGAACGATTCATGCAAGAACTTCTGATCGGATTTTGATTGATTTCAACCAATGTAAAATCCATAATCCGAGTAGTAAAATAAGATTTGTGTCAGTTTGGTACGACGTTAAAAAGCTGAAAAACTAAGATAAAAGTGTTCGCTAAACGTTTCCAGTTTACAGTCAAGTTACTTTTCAATGTCTGAATGTTTACCCACATATGTACCTATATTCAATCCTAAGAGTGTTAAATAGACGAATATCCAGCAAACTGTCCGTGTCAATTGCTGAAGAATAGTTTGGATTTCGAAGAGGAAGAAGTGCAAGAAATGCTGTTGGTGTATTGAGAACAATAGGTGAAAGATACACTGAAGGGGAAAAAGATGGTTACATGGTTTTCATAGACCTGGAAAAAGCTTTTGATAGAGTGCAATGGGTGAAGTTACTGGATATTCTAAAAAATAAAGGCATTGATTGGAAGGAAAGAAGGCTAATAAATAAATTATACCTCGAAAAAGGAGTGAGAATAGGGAATGATCTTACAGAAGAGGAAAAGATTGGAAGAGGTGTCATATAGGGTTGTTGTTTGTCACCAATATTATTTAACAAATATTTGGAGGAAATTATAAAAAGAAGTTTAAGAGGTACAGGAGGTGTATGCATGGGTGTATGTAGAATTAGCTGTATAAGGTTTGCTGTGGAAAGTGTCAAGATACTGCGAAGAATGTTAGAGGCTTTAGGCAAAGGATGTAAGGAATTCGGAATGAGAATCAATAGGACTAAAAGTAAATGTATGATGGTGGGAAGGAGTAAAAATGAAATGATGATAACGCTACAAGGAGAAATATTGAACAAGTGGAGTCCTTCAAATATCTCGGGAGTATTGTGAGTGGCGATATGAGAAGCGTGAAGGAGGTGAAAACTAGAATAGCAATGGAAAAGGATGCTTTCAATAGAAAAAAAAAATATTAAGCGGAAGGCTGGATAAAAACTGAGGAAAAAACTAGCTAAATGTTTTGTATGGAGCGCAGGACTATATGGGGCAGAAACATGGACGCTACGCAAATAAGATCTAAAGAGGTTGGAAGCTTTCGAAATATGGATATGGAGGCGGATGGAGAAAATAAGTTGGAAAGACAAAGTAAGGAATGGCTGGATCGAGTAGGAGATCAAAGGTCACTCATAAAAACAGAAACAGAAAAAGGAACTGGATTGGTCATGTGTTGAGGAATGATTAAAACTGCTCTGGAGGGGAATGTAAACGGAGGGAAAAGAAGAGGTCGGCGAAGGAAGAGAATGATTGATGACATAATGATAAATGGGAAACATATAGAGACTAAGAGACTGGCGGAACAAAGGGAGGCTTGGAAGGCTGTCACTGTGCATGGACCTGCTGAATATCAGAAAACCCTTGACGATGATGATGATATTCAATCCTGGCACGATCCGGTGTTTGGATTTAGGTAAAACTCCTGGCGGAAATATCGGGTTAGTTTTGATGGCTACGACAGGGAAAGATTGAGCAGCCGGTACAGTACTGTGTCACCAGGTCAATAAGACTACATGCAATTATTTTTATTTAAATATAGTAATATTTATAGCCATCAATCATCAGCATCGGAGGCATAGATAATGACTGTTGTTAGAAAAAGGCGATTTCATCAAACCTTTGAGCTGACGTTGTTTTATGATGCGCGATGTAACTTTTTTTTATTATGACTGCCGATCATCAAAATCATCATCAGTGGTTTACGCTTAACTCCTACCTGATAATAGTGACAGCATCGAGTTTCTCACTGGATTCTCTTCTTTGACTACGAATAAGGAGGTGCGAGAAACTGCCGTTAAATACATGACTCCATTTGATAACCGTTTATAAAATATTAATAAAAAAAACAAGTGAAAGATGTTACGGGCAACATCTTTGTTTTTTCAAGTATTAATATTAAACCGTATTTATGTATTTTAATGTACATTGTATAACTTTTAGTGAGAATTGCAAACATATCGTACAAGCGACAAAATGTTTAGGTGTCAAAGATGTTAGTAATCTCGGCGATTGTGCTTACAGTTAATTATATATTACATTGATTAACATATTCCGTTAATTTTAAAGTTTTAAATTTCTTAGAACTGATTAAATAAATAGCCGATGTCAAGAGGCGCAACATAGTCCTAAGAAAAGTAGAGTAATCTTTCGTCTGTTTTTCGTGAAAGGAGTGAACATCTCAGATACAGAGTGATCCGCTGCCCATAATTTTCCATCTAAAAATGATTTCAATTACTTTCTCTATCTCCTGGTACGTATAAGGCATTAGCTGTTTTCTCAAATTTTGATCCGGACTATTAGATCTAAAAATTTTAAAACACCATCCAAATTGATGCATTATTTTTTTCGTAATACCGATTGATACGCCTCAGACACACGAAGCTTGGTTAAAGATTGATAATAGTATAGATTGTCACTATGTTAGTAATATGCCGTGCATCCAGCTTCTCTTAAACAGTATTAGGATTCTAATTATTGTGTTTGGATAATATTTATTAAATGAATTGGCTACAATTTAGGTGGATCACATAAAATAAGTGCAATTCTTAGTTAAAACGCTCGTGCATTATGCTGGACTTGAACTATTGACACATGTGCTGTTCATAGTTAAAAAATAACTCTTTAGAAAATTTATAAACCTAATTTGTGAACGTTTAAGAAAATAGTGCCTGTATGATTTAAATTGACCTACCGGGCAACAGAATCGTATAGGAATTGTTATCCCCGAACCGTATATTTCACTTTGATCTACGGTTTCGGTATTTCACGTTCTTACGCAATCAGATCTTGTAACGTCACATTTCGTTAATTATTCCATACATCATCAGAATTTTTTCAATTAGGTATTAATTAAGTTTAATTATCAATAATCAGTATTCACCTTCTAGTTGATAGTTCTTTATAGTCTTTTTAGATGAAGTGATACTTGAGATTTAATATTGTTGAATAGGTGTGGATTGTCAACTTTAGGGAGAGTATGAACATCTACTCACATGTTGCTTATTTAGTAAATTATGTCGTTTCGTGGTTGTCTGTTTCATTTTCATTAAAAATAATATAACATCCATAGTAGGATATGAAAAAGTTTTGATTTTATTTTATGTTGTATTTATTTATGCCTTAATCGCGGGATTTCCTGAGTGATCCTCTTAGTTTGGGGAACCCAAGATAGGCGATGCATATAACTCAAGCAGTTGAAGGAGACAATCTTCCTATGGCAATAGACAACATCAGACTTACTACTGCGGTAACTCTCTGGCCTCACATTCGGGAGGACGCGGGCTAGAATTCCCATCCAGCCATCCGGCTTTGGGATTCCATGGTTTACCCAAATAACTTCAGGCAAATGCCGGAATGATTCCTTCAAAAGGCCATGGCCGAATTCTATCAGTTCATTACCCATAGTTATTTCCCGCTTCTGATAACCTCGGTGTCGACAAGGAGTAAAAACAAACAAACAAACAAAAAAGTGACGTTTAGTATATGATGTTAGTTGTGATCAAAACAATTAGAGTGGCTCACAAGTAATTCATAAAGAAATATCTGCGCAGTATTCGAACTTGCAGAAATGCTAAGGTAGATCACTGGCTACAGGTAAGGATGGCCCGGCTATATGGGAGGTAGACTGATAACAAAACCCAGAGGTCCCTAGTAGGTTTAGTCGGATCTGCTCTGAGCTGCGAGTGTGAAAGGCAAAAAGGGGGAAAAAAATAGAAAACAGAGACAATTTATCGACGCTTTCTGCTGGCATGGATATGTCGCAGCTGTACGGATAGTTAAAAGTGATGTAGGGCAGAATATGGTGGGAGACAGCGGCAGCGAATTAGTGCATGTGGTTGTTGTACGTGGAGAATTGAAAATGGAATAGCGAAAAACATGATTGTATTGCTGGAAAATACGCCGAAGTGTCCCTATCGACGTCCGAGTTTGGTTGCAGTGATCCTGAAGATGGAACTCGAGGTTTCCTGCCGACAATATGACGGCAGGAGAGGCATTCAATCTTTGTTTTTTCGACTGTGATCCGCTGCCCGTTGTTTGGAGTTCGCCAACGCCTGATGGGTAGCGGTTCAACACAACTTCCCAATATGCCTGTCAACACGGCGCCAGGGGTAACCTGGCCTGCCAAGACAACAAATACTGTGCCGTGCGGAAGGAGTTCGGCGCCTGCACTTCAGCTGTCGCAGAAAACATCGCCGCGGTTCCGAGATCTCTCAATGGGAATCTGCAATTGTACCATCCCACTGTCGACCGCCGTCATCTATGAAAGGTAAGTAACGCAGTTTTTGCACACAACAGTTTTTCATCAGAACTCGGTTCCTCAGTTGCCTGAAATGGTTCGTACCCTCAACTGAGTTAGACCATACGTGAATTGCTAAAGTTTTTTCCTGTAATTAATAAGTAACCCCAATCAGATATATCACTTGTTTTGTTTGAAGACATAAATTTCAATTACTTTGATTTGTTAAATAGTAGTTCAATAGTAGTTTGTAAATTAGTAGGTTTTTCAATCTCTGGGATGATAAAATTAATCTTTTCTTATGTTCCATTTCACTGACACCCAAAACGTGTGACTAAGACGAAATTATTCGCATAATCAATAACCTATCCATGATTATTAAATACAAAATGAAAGTTTTATTTGAAGTGACTAGTTGTTTCAGGCTTTACGAAATCGAATCCGTTCACCCGAGTGATTTATCCGTCCCACGTCAATATCTCGCATGTTTTGAATTTTTCCCCTAATCGATAAGTTTCAGCATTCTTTTTCAAAATCTGCTAACACTCTTTCAGCCGTCAAGAAAGCGCGTCTGCTATATGTGTAAGTGACCTAAAAATATTTTTAATTTGCTTTTGTTCTTACGAGAACCTGAATCATGAAGTCACTGAATTCCGGTTTTACAGTGAACAGCCAAAAGTCACGTGACAGGAAATATTCGGATGGCGGTAATAACGAGGAAGGAACGGGTTCCGTGCAGCGTTGTTGCTTTCATTTTATACTCTCCTGAGTTGTGAAACGTTTTATATAGCCGCATGACATGAATCAAGAGACTTTAATAATGGAATACTAGTTGGCGCTGGACGGATGGGAAATTCCATTTCGGAAATTGTTCGCGAATTCCACAACCGTCGATCTACAGTGCCAACAGTGTGTAATTTCCGTCATTTCATCGCGCCATGAACAACTCTTCGGCCGACCACGTGTTCTTAATGACCAAAATCAGTGACGTCATTTCTCAGGTACCGTGGCGTGGTAATGGACTAACCTGGACGAAATTCCATGTGCTTTTATATGCTATACTTTGAAGATGAGTTTTATTCCTTCTATTCACAACTATTCACCAACAAATTTAATCAGGATTTCACACCACTAGCGAATTTTCGCTGACACCTAGAGCTATATAGGAGAAATTTTCTGACTACTTAATGATTGGCGAGATGTACTAATAATACTGTACAGTTAATGTTGATCTAAAAGAAAGATTCCACACTTGTCACCAGATGTTAGCTAAGTCTGAGTGGGGACGTTAGACGGAGGCAATCAGTCAGTCCATGTGATGGAGGCTGGCTAGGCCCGATTCCAAGAAAACAACTTAGTCGGCTTCGATGGCTTAGCAACGAACCATATCGATTCTCAAGGCAGCAGTTTTTCTGGTAATCAGGCGGTGCTCTTTAAGCACGTGTGTCTTTACAAACTCGGTCTATTCCGCTAAATGTTCATAAATATATTTTTTTAAATGATTTCTGTTAGTAGGCGATTTTCAGTAATCTACTAGACGTATGCTGGCGAAGTAAAAAATAATACACAATACTCTAGCAAATTTACACTAATAGCTTCGTTTTTATTTATTCTTTTTCGCTTCGTCAATGTCGAAGTCATTGATGGCAGGAAGGACTGGGCCGAGTAACGGGAAGGAAATCGACCATGGCCTTTCGTAGGAACGATCCCGGCATTCGTGTGGAGTGATTTCGGGAAACCATGAAAAACCAAAATCTCGATGACTGGACGGCGATTAAAACCCGCGGCCTCCCGAATGGCAGCAGAACGTTGCGCTCAATGACCATGCTCGGTACACAATTCGCGTTTGGCTGGCAAAAGTTATGTTTCCATATTTAACTGGTTAGTAATCGGAGAACGCTATTTGCAAAGTACTTTGCAATTGGGCTATAATGGCTGATGAACACATCATAAAAACCAAGTTATCATGTTTTTGTAGATTATCAATCGATGATGTTAACCAATAGCGAAAACCTCAAGACCACGTCGCCTTTGGGATGAGTTATTAAAGGAATTACTGAAACTAAAAGAGCTAATCAAAGGACATTACAACAAAAATGTCATATTTAACTGGAATTCTGGACCACTTTATTGCGGGAAGATGGTTTCTAGTGCTTTAGTGATGCTATTTGCACGAAATTTCGGTTTTAAAATATGTTTTACGACGCGTCAACGGTGAGATAGTAACAATTGTCAGACAAATATTGAGAATAACGTTATCTTTCTTTGTGACTTTACTCCTCGTCAGAGTCAAGATCAGTAAAGCTGGGAGGTGACTAAGGGACAAGTGAAGTCTATAGTTATAAATTTTCCACAAAAGTAATATCACGGCTCATTTTCTTATAGAATCGGAAAACGTATGTCATGATGTTCTTACTGTATGGAAAACTAAATGACTGTGTGATTCGTGTTGAATCTTTAAAGCATTCTGAATTCTGGGCAACCATTCACGCTTGTATCTGGCACCGTGAAATACAAAGCGCATCGCGTATGCAAGGAGAGGAGGAAGAAGGATATTGGATAACACCTCTCACTGGTTTCTGTTACCAAAAGAAAATTCCCTCCCTCTCTCTATATTCTCCGCAGGTGTTCTTTCAATGCTACAACAAGATTTGGTTCTCCAATTTCCTTACAGAAAAATGTTCCAACTTCATTGAGAATAGACTCGGATCCGTGCGACAGGCAGAGTTCGCAACGCAGTCAAGTTTTGTGACTGTCGTCTATGATCGTTATTGTCTGCGGAACCCAATTTGCAATACGCTGTCTGTTATGACGTTTGAAAGTCTTTAATATGTTACTGAGAGGTTCAGTATAACCTAATAACTATGACCCTTGTAATATTCCTATTATTTCTTCAGTCTCTTCTCCAAAGAGTGACTACGCTTATGTTACATTACAAATTAAATAGTTATATACTTAAAAAAATGCAATTGAATACTCCAATATTTCTGAATACACTTCCGCATAGAAGCTGTTATGATCTCTTTCATTGAGCTTTAATCAAAGCTTATACGATTATGTCCACGTACACTCTTTGGCAAAAAAATTGACTGTCGGCGCCTGAGTCTAAGTCCCTTATTTCGCACAATGTGGCATCATTGCGCGTATTCAACTCAGTTATTCATTTCCTTAAGTCAAGCCTCGAACAAAGCAGGAAGACTCCGCCCGCCCATTGACGATTCTTCTCGGTAGTATCATTCCCCACATTTCAGTAAAAAGCTATTGACCGATCTCGAAACAAGTAACGCATTTTCCTGTCCCTGGATTGACAGTAATATTAGGCAAGATATCGCCGACCATACCTCAATCGGACGAAATTCGGTTCCAGCTACACTTTTCTTAAATTCAGATCGTGAAACATATCGTTAAAGTTGAAATTAACAAGATTGCAATAAAGCGCAGTAAAAATAAGGTTCAGTTATACATTTTGTTCCAAATGATTAGCGTTAAATTATAACGATATTTATTTATATATTGATGTGGCTAATCAGTTGCAATAATGCAACACATAAAGGGGTGTGTGGTCCGAGTAGTGGGTGTAAATGTTCAAAGATCCAGAGTTTTTAGTTCTACAAAACTATTGAAACGATTATAAAGAGATTATTTCCGATAATTGTCTAATGCCAGTTGAATGAAACTGACTTCCGAGGCAGGATAAGGTTGTTTACCCACTGCACGAGCCGTCTGTGAACATGAGCTCCGTTTGCTTGTGGCTAACCATCTAGTCTTGTAAACGCGTGGTCCTCGGTTCGAGTCTAGGTTTTCCAATTATTTTTTTGCATTTATTTTAAACAAGTCGAACCTACAACTGCGTTATGCGTAAAATATAAGATCTACTCTTACCTGCTTGAGTCAGGACATAACATAATTAAGGAAAGACTCATAACTGAGTGCTTCTTAATAAACTGCACACGTAACTATGAAAGCTTTCACAGAGGTAACACTGAAAGAAATCTTCTCGGGCTTCAACATCGTCGAAATAGTGTCGTGTGGTTACGTTAGGTGGACTATAACGAGTTCGCACCATCGTCAAGGAGACGAAAAACTAAATAATATTACTATACCAATTTCTTATTATGCGTCTGGATTTACGATTCGTCGACTTCTAAGTCATTAAAGGTGGGAAGGGAATGGAGACAAGGAATGGGAAGGAATTCGGACCATGGGTTTTCGAAGAAATAATCCCGCCATTCACACGAAGTGACTCGAAGAAACGAGGGAAAATCCAAATCTGGATAGCCGGATAGGAATTCAAACCTGCTTCCTCTCGAATGCGGAGCCATAGCGTTAACACTCAGCCATAAGGTTCAGTTTTTCAATATCTTTCGTATTTGGTCTATGATGCCGTCCATAAAATTATTTTAAAAATCTATTGAAAAGTTAAAAATCGTAAATTAAAATATATGTGCAGAAGTAAGTTCATCTGATGAGAGCGGGGATATCAATAAAAATCTCTGAAATCAGAAACGCAATTCAAATTTCATTTTCTCTCTCTTTCTCTACTCTTTTCGCCCCTCTCTCTATTTTTTAATTTTTTTTATAGGGCTTTACGGCTCGTCGACAACAAGGTCATTAGAGGCGGGATCGAATTGGGGCAATAAACTGGCAGGAACTCGCCCATGGCCTTTTCAAGGAAGCATCCGGGCGTTCGCCTGGAGTGACTTGGGGAAACCATGGAAAACCCAGATCTGGATGCCCGGACGGGGATTCAAAGCCGCGTCCTCCCGAATACGAGGCCAGAACGTTAACCGTTCACGCACCACACCCGGTACTTTTTTATAATTTTTTTAGCAGCTATCAAATTCAAAGTGAATATAAGCCCCTCTTATATGGAAGCTATTGTCATATTAATCCCGTTGTTTAATGAAGTAGTATTAAACCAAAAATGACGAGCAAAATTGATCGGTTTGCTAGTAACCAAATAGGTAATATTTCAGGCCTTTCGTAGAGATGTTAAAAAAAAAAAAAGAATCCAATTCACATTCTACTTGAGCAAAGACCTCAAACCGGATGCTAAAACTACAGAAATTTGCAGTCCCAATAAAATGTGGTAAAATAATTTTCAATGTAGTTATGATGTAATTCTCTATAATATTTTCTCATTTTTTTTCAAGTATGTGTTTCAGTAAAGATTAAGAGGTAATTGGAATGTAATTATCACGCTAAGCAATAACACAGCTAATTGTTACAAAATTTTATAAATCGGCAGTACTACTCTCCGCAGCTAGAGTGTAATTCTAAAATATCGTAGTAGACGGAAACGTAGTGTTTACAAAGCGTATAATACTGGTTTCCTTGTTTATTGCCATACTGACATTCCCGCACTGAAGTTCAATTTTATGCCTCAGTTTTCCTCCTAAAATGTTCTGATTGATGCCTATAAGACTTTGCAATATTTAAACTTTCAAAAGAAATTGTTGCTTGTCATTCTGAGACAGACATTATAATGTAAATTCTTTGGGTTGGAATAAAATATACAGTAGCTACAGTTTGAATTTTGGAAAAACCTTGCCGCAAGAGAATCAATTCTTATCACCGATCAAGAAAAACAAAGTTACTTTCATAGAGTTTGTTGATTTACAAAAAAAGTTTTTGGTAATGTAAGGCGGGACAAAATGTTCAAAATTTATTTAAAAAAAGTCAGGTCTTACGTATCGAGATAGAAAAATATTTTACAATTGATATAAGAATCAAGTGACTATAATAAAAGTAGAGAATCGTGAGTCACCAATCAGTTGAAAAGTGTATCAGATATGGTTGCAGTTCATCCTTACTAATATTCAACTTATATGTGGAGGAAGCTATAAAAGAAGTAAAAGAGGATTTTGAATGTGGCTTCAGGAACCAGAGAGAACTTTTTAAAACTGTATGTATGGAGCATAGCACCTTATGGTAACGAAGCATGGACTTCGGGATGCCTGAAAGAAGGAAAATTGAAGCATTCGAGATGTGGTGCTATAGGAGGAGGCTGAAAATTAAGTGGACAGTTAAGCCACGAAATTAATATGTTTGGAAATGATGGCTGACGAAAGAAGTTTGTGGAAGAATCGTACACAAAGAAGAACCAGATTCGTGGGTGGTTTTTTTTAATACATTTGGGATTGGTTATGTATGAAGCAGATAACGGTGGACGTGTTTTAAGAGAGGTGTTTTGAGATGAAGGGGATAGTGCAAAATAAGAAGGGATGGTGGTTTATATCAAACCAATCGAGAGACTGACGACAGTAAAATAAGAGATGAAATAAGACAGAAGGTGCCGGCCGATTGAGACCTACTCCCCCGAAACACATCGATGGGCCGACAGCTTAACGTCCAAATCCGGCGGACGAGTCACTGTCAGAAGTTCCATACGCGCTACAGAGAAGTTTGGGATTTAAACCAGGACTTTCGTGCAATATCTGACAATTAGTAATAATGCACTGCCACCGAAACATGTCCTAGTTCTAAAAAGTCTTCATCCACCGGAGCTCAAATCAGGTGACGCCGTATCTGACGCCACGCATCATCACGGAGCTATAATGACCCGAAATGAGGAAGTTGGCTATAGAAGTGTAGCATTTAAAAATCAACCTTTCACCTCCGTGACATGCTGTTTGGTGCAGACGCGTAAATTCCAATTGAAGTAGCTGACTCAATCTCATACCACTGCGGTGCAAGACAATCTTCTTATATCTATCACCTTAGTAATATATGAATTTTATGAGCGGAACAGAATAGAAGCATGCGGCATCTTTAATTCCTTTAATTTATAGCTACTAAAAATAGAAAAAAGGGGAGGGGTTGAAAATGAGAAACAGAGACAGAAAAAAATAATTTGAATTGCGTTTCTGATTTCAGAGATTGTTTTGGAAACTCACCCTCTCATCAAATTATCTCACTTCTACCGACATTTTATCACTTACGATTATTAACTTTGCTTTAAGTAGATTTTTAAATAATTTTATGGATGTAATCGTAGACCAAATACGACTAGTAATGAAAAAGTGAAGCTAATGGTGTCGCATTCGGAAGGAGACGGCTTCGAATACCTCCATCTACCGAAATTTGGGTATTCTTTGGTTTCCCCAAATCACTCCAGGCAAATGGTGGTATAGTTCCTTTAAAAAGCCAAGGCCGAATTTATTCCAGTTCCTTTTCCGCAGTCCTTCCCCGCCTCTAACGACCTCGACGTTGACGAAACGTAATGCCATAAGAAGGAAAAAAATTGAATTGGAAGGAGTCATTGTTAGTCGGGTTAATGCAAGCTGCGACCACAACAACAACTACTACTACAGCTACTGTAAAACACTGAAAAAATTCAGAAGTTCAATTCAGAACCGAAGAAGACGAAATGTAAGCAAGGAAGCAAGCATTGTTCACGACATAGCTGGTCCACACGTTGCTCATCACACCGTCGCTCTTCTGCAAAACTTTGGTTGGAAAATTATCACCCACCCACCATACAGTTGCAGACTTGGCCCACAGTGACTACCACCTTTTCCTAAGCTGCGAAAATATTTTACCGACTTAGATATTAAAGATGAAGTTCAGTGCTTGCTCAAAGACATGAGGCGAGCATACATTCTTTTTCCTTTTTTGCTTATGGTTTTACGCGTTGTCGACATCGAGATCATTAGAGGCGTGAAAAGAGTTGTAGCAAGGATTTCTCAAATGGCCTTTTAAAGGAGCCTTTCCAGTATTCACATAGAGTGATTTGGGGAAATCATTGAAACCCAAATCTGGATGGCCGGACGAGGATTCGAACCCGCAACCTCCCGAATGAGAGGCCAGCGCTTCAGCGCTTATTCCACAACGCTCCATTATTTTTATAAACTGTCACTGCATCTACAAAAATGCGTGTGCCGAATTGTGAAGATGCAGAAAAATAGATGATTGCTCAATCTTTCCAAAACAGCCGATCGTGATAAATTATTACGTGTTATTTAGTGTTATAAAGGTATTCTTCTTGGCCGAAGGAAATAGGGAAGTTATACTTATACCGCTAAGATGGTTAGAGGGAAGTTTTCACAAAAAAAAGATAAATTCCACAAACCTTTTAATACTTTTCACTGCTGCGTTTTGTTGATGTTTAATCACAGCAACGTTTCGCCCAAATCGTCAGTGTATCTTCTAGGCCGAACTCTGGTTTACTTGTGGTTGAATATTTTGGTACTCAACTGAAACAAACAAGCTAGTTACATTCCAGAGATACTACAAGAGGTCCGGACAATGGATGTTATCCTTCTTTGTTTGAATTTGCAGCGCGGTGTTTATACAGAACACATTTCCTGTCTTCACTTAGTCTCCGCTAATATTTCATGCATTTTTAAATATTCCCATCACTTCCGAACCTACGTTTCCATCCATAATACCTTGATTTGCTCTCGTAAAATGTATTGTGGGACAGCTGATATTTGGTTGACCTTGTCTTGTATATCGCTGACATTCTTTAATTCTTACTTTGTTGCCCTTATGCACACTTTTCCAAATTTACATGGAATTTTGTACTCTCCCTGTTCTGTGTTTGGTGTTCAGAGATCTTTGACCTGTCTGAATATTTGTTTGATCTTATTTTTACTATTAAAAGTTGGTCTAATATCCTTCATTGTTAGTAACTATATTACTTTGTGTCACTTTTTTTATTATAAGGCAAGAGCTGTCAGTTAGCCCACTCTGTATATCGAAAACCCACGAACAAATATCTTGGGCCAAACTCGCAGCAACTCTCAGTTCAAAACAGTGCATTGAAAAACGCTGTTTGGTCGTGCAGAAAGAATATTGGACAAAGGATGGAGTGAAGATGCAAATTTCATTAGGTCATAAAATATGTTCAGATGTTTGAAATAGAAAAAAAGGCCGAAGAAGAAGTGTAAAATCTGCTGTGTTATTTTTAATGAAACATCAAATAAATGGGATCAAATAAACGAATTAATTGTCCCCCTGTCGATTCTGATCTCCTGTGTGTAGAAAAGCGTTGTTTAAAATAAATAAAGATTTTGTGCATGATTAAAGCAGTCTCATAGAACTAATGGAATACAGATATCCCGATGCCTTCTTGAATCTATGATATCTTTCAGTGCATTCGACATATGTTGAATGAGGTCAAGGTGGTTTGTGTAACCATTTACTTTCTCGAGTTACAATATCATTAATAGAGGATAAAGGTTTGGTTAGAAATTTTTATGTACACTCCTATTTTGTGGTAGTGTAAATTTCGTTTTTTTTTAAAAAATAGTTCCCTGTCGGGATAGTTCCTTCAAAATGGCCATACCCATTTCCTTCCTGTTCCTCGTACGTAATACTCTCCTGCCACTGATGACTTAAATGACGAAGAGGCATAAAGCACTAAGGGTTTTTACAAGAAACGATACTAACTCTGTATTACATCTTATTTTCAACACGATAATTAAAATTCTGCTTTATTTAACAGAACTGTTTGCTGTTGTTACTCTGTTTCAAGACTATTTCGGATGTTTGCTTTAGTAAATTTCTAAAAAAAATTACACCCATTGTCTGTGGCGTATTTCCCAGAAAGTTTGGAACGTGGATGTAAAACTATTTGAAGAAATTTTACAAAGGTTCACGACAGTCGATCAAATACTTAACACTGTAACTCATTGTTAAAGACAATTGAGCTGAGATTTCTTGACTCCATTAAGGGGGGGTAGGACGAAAAAATTAAAAAAAAATCGATTTTTCAGAAATATGCCTATTTTGTAGCACACATCTTCCTGAATAATTTGATGTATAAAACATTTATATTTGAGGGATTATGAGGTACGTAATTTGATCTTAAGTGTATGAAGGTGACGCGCCAGCCCCTTTGCACAGCATTCTTCTGTCATACAAGCAGAAACTTTAACGGCCATTTTCCGCAAAACACATATTCCTGTACTTAGGTACATGTAGCATCCAAAATAAACATCCTATTACCTTCAAACTTGGTATGCTTATTAAACACAATCTCCTTAATACAAAACTCTAGAATTTTCCAATTCCATTAAAAATTGTGGTAAAAATTGAGATGATTAACTATAAAATTTGAGCTTTTTCTAAAGATGAAGTTTAAAATGTAATAGCTCATTCATTTTTTCATAAATTAAGTAAATTCTAGAGTTTCATACAACTGTAGGCATGGTTTGTATGCTGTGCAAAATTCATTTAAAAATCTCTCTTACTTATGAAGAAAAGCAAATTAATGCAACCGATAATAAGTGAAAAATGGTGGAATTTCACATGTAAAAAAAAATGGTTTTGTTATGTTTTTGAATGTACACTGCTATTAGTGTGAATCCTGAATACTTCATGGCCATGCTGACAAATTTTTTTGAATTTATTTGTAAAAGTATAGACAATGGAGATTAAAATGTCCTGTGGTGCTTCTCCTGCTCTAAGTCGGCCCGTTTAACGTCCTACCCCCCAAATTACACCCATTGTCTGTGGCGTATTTCCCAGAAAGTTTGGAACGTGGATGTAAAACTATTTGAAGAAATTTTACAAAGGTTCACGACAGTCGATCAAATACTTAACACTGTAACTCATTGTTAAAGACAATTGAGCTGAGATTTCTTGACTCCATTAAGCAGATATTAACTTTCCAAAATTTAAAACATAGTAGATTCATCTAAACGGCTGGCATTCCGTAAAGAGTTTGGGAATTTTTAAAACTTAAATTCGAAGTCCATCCCATTACACCTTCCCAACCTTCTTTAGGCTTGGTTTTTGGTATTTTAGCGACCAATTTTCGTTATACAGCTGAAATGAAGAATTTGTAAAACATTAAGCGTATTGGCTACTGTATGATTTTCAACTGCACATAGTTTTACAGCTGTCGTGCAAGGAATTACTGCAATCTTAATAGGAAATATCGACATCAGAAATAAGTATCTTGTCTGGTTATTTTCAGTAGCCATTTTAAAATAGTTTAAGTAGTCAGTCTTTTGCCTCTAATAACCTTGTCGTTGACGCGCCGCAAAGTTCTAATCAAAATTAGCGACACTCTCTTCCCTGCCGCAGGTTGGACCCAGACTCATTTTGCACTTTAGAAGCTTTTCCCACCGAGCTGCCAAGAGATTTAATTGTTGTAAACTTTGATTTCGCAGTTTCAATGGATATTCACTTCATGCGAAATTCAGTGTTGTTGTTTCGATGCGGAATTCTGCGTACGATAGATATGCGTTGCCGTAGAAACACATAAAATGCAATACCGGGGAAATTGGATCATCGAGGAAGCCAGCGATAGGCAGACTTCAAATGTAAACAGACGATTGCGCTCCAGTTTCTCTGATTTCCGCTGGGAACGCTGGCGAGATTGTACGAGAATCTACGGTTTAGCATATTGCTACAGCTGCTGAGGATGTTTCATAAAACACTACCAGATAAAATTTTACTTTTAGAGTTCTTAATTTTATCATGTAATACCTGACTATCTACTTTATATTATTAGGTGTAATAAGCGTTATTTTTGTTCTCCCGGACAATTACAGAAAATATGACTATAGTCAAGTCAATTGGAATGGTCCCCTTTAAAATACACAGTTAATGGAGATTTGGAAAAATGTTAAAGGTAGTGAAATTAACAACAGTTGTAAAGGAATGGTACCATCCAAGTATTAACACTAGAGATTGGTAGCATTACAAATAAAAAAGCAGAAAATCATTAAGTGCGTAGTCCACATTACCATCTCGGTGTTTGTATAAGCTGAATTCATGAAAACAATGAGGAACTAAAATGTGAATGACGTGGCGAGTGTTGAATGCGAGTTAAACAACTTTTATAATATGGCAGATGTTACATTTCGCTGCGAAGCGGGTGGGAATAAATGTTTGATTCTAGTTTGACGGTGAAAACTATAGGAAAAATTGCTCTCATAGAATCGCATATTTTAAAGCTGAAGGTCGAAACCTTGCAAGGGTTATTAAGATTTAAATTATTAATCTAGGTTACCCTCTGAAACCTGATGTGTGGGCAGTTACAGCTACTTCCTGTCATTCGGGAGGATGCGTCTTTGTTTCCCGGACCGGTCGTTCAGAATTCGGTATTACATGGTTCCCAAAAGTCACTCCGGGGGAATGTCGGGTTGATTCCTTGAAAATAACTTGACAAAATTCTTTTTAATCGTAGCCCTCAATCCTCTGTCGCCACTAAAAACCATAACGTTGGCGAAGTGTGAAGAAACAAATTCTGATACGTTAGTAGCAATGTTTGGTACGCGCTAATAAGCCGCTAGCATCTTGAGTAGTTCATCAGTCAAATATAACTAGCTTAATGTAACATTGCATATACTAATATTTCAGCCATTTTAATAAGAGTGCAAGCGTGACTATGCCCCTGCCAGTGACGATATGGGAGTGTGGTATATCCGGACACTAGACGATGGATGCCCAAAGCAGCAACAAAATAGTTTTTAGCATTTGGTGACGAACACGTCTTAAAATGGCCTGTAAATAGGATCCCACATAAACAATTCTTATAAAAATAGGCCAAGTCTTGTGCTTGTGTAATAATAAAAACTTATGAGAAATTCTTCAAAGCCAAGTCTACATTTTACAGTGTGTACGCAGATCACTTTATAAAAAAGAATGGATTATCTCGGTGTTATAGATCGTTTGTTTAGAATAATATTTTTTTAAAATCTTGTGATTTTGCCATTACGCATGCCATGTTTTAGTTAACCTATGTAAATACTTTAAAAGTGTTGCTTTATCAGACCTACAAATGCATAAAAGCCAAAATTTCCATCGCATGCTCTTTTTCGAATTTGGCAAGTATGTATTTTGCCTTCCATTTCAGTAAAAATTATGAGATAAATAATGGCCAAGTCAATGTTAGAAACAATGCCCCACTCTTTGAAAACAATTGGTGTGTGTCGTAGCTTAGCAATGCAGATTGCCACTTTTTTAACTACCACCATAAATAAATAACTAGTAACTTGCAAACTAATAACAGGAAGAAAGTAAAATATAAGATATTAGTTAAACATGCTAATCTCTATACATTAAAGAAATCTCAGGCGTATAGCTTCATCCGGAGCAAAGTAATTAAGCAACAAATATGCGCCCGAATTTTTCATATTTGGGGTTTTAATAAATAAATATGATTAAAAACTCCAATCAGACTTTTCTTATGATTTAGGGATGAAACCACATATGTGTACCAAATTATTTAGGATTTTTGGAAGTACAGTGGAATTTTGATGTCGGGGTGTCGTGATCGAAATAAAATTTTGAATTTCAATAATTTCCAAAGTACGGAAAAGAAAGAAATACAATTTAACACATAAGTTAAGCTTAGTAAGTTCACTCTACAATAAATATCTGAGGTATATAAAGTTATTAGGGTAGAAACCGATTTTACGTTAGGGGTAGATATATAGAAATTTACGAGTTTCAGACTTTTCTCATAATATGTGGGTTAAATTTTATGAAAGTGCCAAATTTTAGCTTTCTGCGGGAAGTACATTAGAGTTTTGATGATCATCAGTGAGTGAGTGACAAAATCGCTAAATTTGAATCCGAGTAACATCCGAACT
Source organism: Vandiemenella viatica (assembly GCA_031002005.1). NCBI lineage: Eukaryota > Metazoa > Arthropoda > Insecta > Orthoptera > Morabidae > Vandiemenella > Vandiemenella viatica. The sequence continues at coordinate 51,543,128 of JARYHS010009186.1, forward strand.
AAGAACAGTAACGAAATAAAATTTAGTATCTTGGCTAAGATTGTTGATATCTATGCATAACAGAAATTGGAGACACGTAGCATGAATACGACCGAAGAAATTGAGGTTTGAAAACGGCCCGAATTGCTTCGAGAAAACGGTAGGCAGTGCCGCCGCTGACTCGACTTGGCGAGTCTCTGTCGTGCAAGGGTAGTGAATAATTGTGAGAGGAAATGTTAAGTTGATAAGCTGACAGTGAAACACCATTAACGGAAACTGTATATTTTTTTTGACGCCTCTAATCTACAAAAACTGCACAAATTGTTTACCCTACTCATGTATGTGTTTTATGTATGCGGGAACTACGTGTGTACCTTCTGTTTCATGAGCCTGTGGAGAAGTGATGCGAGCCTCGTAAACATGCTATTTGTATTGAACTACCCCATCTAAAAGCACGAGGATGCCATTAAGCTTACCTGTGTCCTCAAGGAACGATTGCAACAGCAATTACGACACAGACGAGCACTAATACCATACACCCAAAGGGTCATTACCACTCGATCTATCAATCCGTCGAGTACGAGGATCAACCTCACCTGCTACAGTCGTAAGCCGGTCTCTCGTGTCCCACAGTAGACATAGAGCCGTTTCACGCGGGACACTCGGTGTCCGGCACTGAAGTTTTAGACACTGGAATCTGACGCGGCCACTTAGAGCCACTCGGTGTCCCTTACGTCAGAGACACAGTCCCTGCTTCCCTCACCGACATAGAAAGTGTTTATTGTAATATTGATATTGATACTAGTTTTTATTCAGAACTAGCTCGTACACGCGACTTCGTACGCGTGGATTAAGAACTTTTTTGCCCGAATTAAATATAGAAAGTCGTTGGTAACGAAGGATTGGTCCCAAACAATATCGAGTCGAATAATATGACAGGAAAGCTATCACTATATCATTGTACCGTCGAACCTGTCTCTTGAAGAGAATCAATTTCCAACATATTTCTGTCACCATTCGATAAGGTCTCAAAATATTGTGACTACAAGTGTTAATCATACTGGAAAAAATATCCTGTGCCCTTCATACAGATATCCTTATAAAATTCCATCACAACGATATCCATTTAGTCGTAAAAACGTAACAAAAAGACAAAGACTTACTTCCGTATTTATAATAATATTACTGTAGTTCACACTCACACACTAACTGCGAACAACACCTGAGGGATCATTATAACGTAAAAAAGTGTACACCTACAACATTGCAAGACTACCTACGATTTGCCTCGCATTGCACCCCTAACTTTCTAATATCTACAGTTTAACATTCAATTCTAATAACCTATGGCCCAGGCCTGACTCTTACGATGAAAAACAATTTTTTAAAACCTTAGCCTCCACGGAGATTTGAACCGGAGACCACGACGTTCTTAAGCAAGCGCTTTAACCACTGAGCTGCCAAGCTGCCAGTCCATTACACGGAAACCCGGTACGGAGACGTCCATATCCAACGTGTCTGTCTATCGCCGTATTTAGAAGTTAAGAGACAACATGTGTTATTTATACAGATAATTTTTCAACTAAATGTAGACAGTATTTTTCTCCTTGTTTCAAAGGATAAGTGTGCAAAGTTTCATCGAGATCGGATGAAAACTGTGGATTTGTATGAAGAACAAACAAACAAACAAACATAAATTCATCTTTATATGAGAAGTCGGCCACGTCATTAAAGGTTGTAAATAATCTAAAAAATAAGAAAACGAAAAGAACGCTGTAGGTTCATCCAATATGTGCTAAAAGATTAGAAAGTGGGGCATTTTATATGTTGATTAACGAAGTTATGGCGGATGATAGAAAGTTCTTCAATTGCCCTCGCATTCGGGAGGACACGGGCTCATCCCCGTCTGGGCATCCAGATTGGTGTTTTGCAGAATGCTTCCTTCAAAAGACCATGGCCGAATTCCTTCGCGTTCTTTAACCCCCCCCCCATCCTTTCCCACCTCGAATGGCCTCAACGTCGACGAGGTAAAAAAAAAATATTTCCGGTTGTCATAGTCGACAGTTCAGGAACTACATGAAAAATAAATTTTGGATTTAAATACCAGGACACCAATATGAAAATATTTATCCCAGGTATACATCGGACAGTTCCTCGAAATCGGGTACAATTAAACAAATTATGTCATCTCAGCACTTTTTTTTTTATCTTATTTGAATACTCCACTGTTTGAACATCTTTCTCGAATGGGCTTTATAAACTTTTCAGTATAAAGCATTCCATGTTAAATCACGAGCCACTGGTGTCTCGTGTGAACGCTCCTATAGATCTGATTGTTAGGTAGATGGCCGAGCGGCTGTAGGGGAAAGCCATCGACCAGGCAGAGTAGTTACTGTCGCCAGACGCAGCCGCTCCGTGTGATCGCTCTCATTCTGTTCTGTGTTCCGACGATGTCTAGAGATTCAGAGTCCGGACACCGAGTGTCCCGTGTGAAACGGGCCTTAAGCTGCAGGTCTACACGAATTGAAGATCGCTGTCTTTGGTAAATGCCGCTCCTGACTTGTCCACAACAACAATGCAAAACGTCCTGTTGGAGAAACCACGATGCAATTTTACGCTCCAAAATGTAAGATGTTGAAAATCGCCTTGTTTTCAATTCTAATAAATAATTCGATTTTACGTTTGAAGATTAAACAATTGCCTGAGTCATAATTTATCAAGTCACTTTTTTGCACGTTCATTTACCTCAGTCATTCCAGCTGTTTAATTTTGTCGCGTGGTTAAGCCGAGTAGAAACTATTATGTGACAAACCCCTATTGGACCCGTTTCGACCTTCACCAACTATCGGTGCTATTAGCTGTCTATGAGGTCACGTCGAAAAATTAGGATAAGTATTGCTTAGTACTAATAGTTCGCAAAGAGAGCTTGCAAGCGACACAGATTATTTTCTGTGAGTATTGTGGCAAATATTCTGACTGAACACTTTGAACGAATCACACGGTGTATACAATTATTGATTCACTTGTGGAGGAAACATACATTTGATCAATTATTTTATTATACAACTAGCGGAGTTCCCGGCGTTGCCCGGTATAGTTGGCTTAGATTTACCCGTGCCCTATTTTTATTCCCGCAATGAAAAAACATTTGTACAAAGTTTCATAAAGTTCCTCTCAACTTTTTTCGGAATTAAAATGAACCCAGATTCACCCGCCCCCTACTAAGAAACAGATGGGTTGAAGTTTATTTGCACGAACACTATTTTCATTCGTCCGAAAAGATTCATGCATATCAAGCTTCGTTAATTTGGCTAAGAAATTGCATTACTTCATTACCGAACAACGCTAAATTGTGTTAGAAACACACATTTGATTCAATTTCGAAGTGAATGGACATACTTTTCGCTTGAAAGCCAGATACTTTAACTCCGCAGATTCAGGCTTTTAAACAAATATCAAAAGTGAATCCGGAATAATATTATCGCTAACAGAAGACTACTGCTGATGGCCAAAGACATTGTCCAGAGATCGTGGTTAAAGAAAATCTCTGTTGTTTTTATCTATGGCGTTTAAAAATTGAATATCCCGAGTTAAAGGAAAGAATACTTCAAGTTTTGTTTAGTGTGCAAAATAGTTATTATTATAAAGTTATCTTATTGCTTTCATTAAAGGCTATGGTCAGAGACATTTAGTTGTGTGTTTAGTGCGAAGTATGGAACTTCAATCCTTCTATCTTTGGGATTCGTCATCATACATTCATAATTTCATTTAATGCTCCTGCGTTATTTAAAGTTGAAACATAAGACATGCCAAATAACGGAGTTAAGATTCTAAGCTTTAAAACGGTGAAAACGGTAGTTTCCGAGTTTTTATAAGACCAATATATCCGTTTTATAGATATAGATAGAAATGCAAAATCTAAACAATATTTGCAAAAGCGTGATAAACGCCAGTAGCTATACCCCGACATCGACGGCGACTTCATCTTCACTGCATCCTGCACTGCACTGCATCGTTCTTCACCGCGACTTGCTCGGAATGTTTTTACTCTTCGTCAAAAAAGAGTGGTATATAAATTGTCAAGAAGAAGGGTAGGAAAAATGGCGCTTGTGTAGAGCGATTTCAGGAGAAGCACTTCAGACACGGATGTTATTTCGTAAATACACTAAATGCAAGACAGTTACGATGGCACTTGCAACGTCACGGTAAGGATCCTACTATATAAAAAGCTAACGTGTGGTCTGCGTGCGTCGTCTATAGCTGCTTCTCCTATTGGCTAACGAACGGCCAATCATCAACCACCATATTGCATTCCTTCATTTTGGATTTTGTTTATTTACTACAGTTAGATGCAGAAAGTCGTGTATCCTACTATATAAAAAGCTAACGTGTGGTCTGCGTGCGTCGTCTATAGCTGCTTCTCCTATTGGCTAACGAACGGCCAATCATCAACCACCATATTGCATTCCTTCATTTTGGATTTTGTTTATTTACTACAGTTAGATGCAGAAAGTCGTGTAAGACGAATGGTGTTCGATGTTTATGTTATATTATTTGTATCAGTTATACGCCAAAATTCATGTAAGGAGAAGGGATTCAATATTTACGCTATTTTATCTGTGTCAGTTATAAGCCCTAGGTCAAACCATAACCTAAGATTTTTTCGGCAGACGGTAAGAAACTGTGAAGTGTATTTAAAACTCGGAGAAACATAATGATGTATTGGTCAAATAAATAACAGTTATCCGTTTTCGAAATTATAGTCTACATTTATTTATGCAAAATCCTAACCAAATACTCTGATAATCTAACCAGAGTAACGTATTCATATAACAAACGATATCATTAAAAATGACTAATTGATTTCTCCTTATAAGCTTTTCCAGAATAAATTCTTACTACCATTATATATGATACCATTAGTTTTTGATACATTTGTTAACTATTAAATGAGATTTAATATAATCTTTTGATTAGATTTAAACCATGATTTAAACAGTGAAGGATATGACTATTGTCTCTGACTTACAGTATAAGCGATATGACACTCGAAATGCAACAACGATATTATTGCCACAAAATAGCAGTGAGCAGAGATATTAGAAATACGGAGAGCAGGGAAAAAAATTAATGCGAGGCAATTATGTGTCACAAAGTTACAATTAGTACGTTCGTTTAAATTTACATATTGCTTTTTATTTATCTACGACAACCAGAAGCAAAAATTCATGTAATGTAATGTATGTATGTGTACGTTATATTACCTGTATCAATAATGAGTACTAGGTTAAAACACAGCCTACAATTTTTTTTTTTGTCCGGAGATACGATGAAGTTTGTTAAAAACTCGGAGGAAGTTTACTTCCCGTCATTTAAAGTAAAAAATGTAAATAAATCGGTATTACCGGAGATCGCGATTCTGCCAGGAATTGGTGTGGTAAACTGCAAGAATCCACTAGAAATATTTTCCGTAGTACATTTAACTGTATTATGCCCGTCCAGAATGTATTACAACCTAATTTCTGCTTGAAAATAATGGTAGTCTACAGGCTGTATTACAACGGAATCACTGCTTAAAAACAATATGTCTTGCGATTGACTACAGCATTTGAGAGTAGTAGAAGTTATGATTTTCGAAAGCAATATTAATGGAGGGTTGTGGTTGAGTTGACGAGAAAGCCCACCGACACATTTGATTACAGCGTAATTCACTCTGAAATGAGTTTTACAAACCAATTAAACTGCTTTCATATGCGCCAAGTTACTGAAGGTATTAATAAATGCGGGTGAACGTAGTTCGTACCTATCGTGCTGAAGTGTGCCTGGACTAGGAATAAAACTGATATTAAATGGATAGCAAAAGTTTCTGGATTCCTAATTTATTTTTCATTTTATTGGTTTTATACATCCGCCCTCATTAATTCAGTAGAAGTTACTACTGTATTGCTGTGTAGAACATTATCAAATCAAGGCCACTAGCATTATCTAATAACAATCCCGTATAATTAACCAACTGCAAAATAATAATAATAATAATAATAAAATGAACTGCCAGAATATGGCGTTCAAACCGTCATTTTTGACGGGCTAGAAGCTAGTTATGTAATAACGATACTAGGCTTAGATTCGAGCTATACGATCCATTGGAGAACTGAGTGACTTAAGATGGAATAATTCCTGTTATATTACAATCATGAGATACTTGAATTGCTCAACATGGAATATTTATAGCAAGCAGCAGATTATCTCAGTGAAGTTGATGTGTCGAGTCGAACTTGGTAGCGGGCGGTTTTTTCTCATGTACTTCAACCAGAGGTCCAGATCCCACGTGTAAACTGTGCAGCCGTAAGGAACTGGTGTAACGTCACGCGAGTGTCATGGTTGATAAGACCCACCGAGCTGCGCCATGCATCCTGTCTCTTAAGCTACAAGCTGGAAAGGTAGCTATGGGCTCCTCTCGCCTGTTACGAACGAAATGAAATAAAGACTTTACGTTATTCCTTTACCTCAGTAAAGCAATCATGCGACAATTTGTATGAATCAAAATCTGTTATGTAAGCACATCCATCACGAAAATACTTATATCGCATAATTTAACGAGGGGAAAACTAATTTAAATTTCAGGTCCCAAACAATTTGAGGTGTTAACTTTTCACTAAATCCACATCTGATAACATACATTCTTATTAATTCTGTATTCTGTTAACGAAAAATATCTACTGCCAGACATTTCAGCTGTTGTACTGCTATAACAATTCGACACCCGTGATATATTCGGTATTAAAATGGGAGCATTACTTGGGTTGAAATCCTTTGTGGCGTGCGAATATGCCCGATGACGCGCACTTTGTAAACACTGCGGCGGACTTGTTATTAGCTGCCAAACGTGCTGCAGTTGGGCTAATCCAGCGTATTTGCATCCAGAATCACATTTAGGCACATACCGCTGTGGCAAACCTGTAATTGCGATCATAAAATTTTAAAAGCTCTTATTACACCAGGACGAAACAAACAACCATGATGAACTGGCTCTCCAATGTTGTTTTTTACTCGATTCAAAAGCTGTGAACCAGGCACCACATGGGAGAATCAGTGATGAAAATGCAACTAACGGAAGAACTGGCTGCGGCAAAATCCATGGAGCACGCGTTAACCACTGAGGTAATCTGTTACTATTAACATTTCAAGCAGTTTAGCCAAAATTATCAATGCGCCATAGTAATGGACGCGAAGAGAGACGACTGAATGCAGGGGATTACCGTCTTTCGACTGGCCATTTGAAACAGTTATAGCGGGTTTCACTAAACACCTAGAAGAATGTTGCAACCATCTTCTCATTCTGTATCAAGCATAAAAAAGTTATTAATCACAAATCAAAGAAACCAAGAACATGACCTATGTCTTAACTCGTCTTTCAGGGAGATGTTTCGTTTTTACGTTCATAGGAGGCGTAGTTTTAAGTTTCAAGGAGTAGTTCTTCGAAGAATTCCCATCGTTTACTATTGAAAACCGATTAAAAACCACAATTGTAATGATAAAAAAGCAGAAACAGCCTCTTAACATTGTCCTATTGCACCTTCCAATCTCCAGTATATCGATACTCGACTTTTTTTGCAACACTGCGGGGTCCACATATGGAAAAGTTGGAATTTTGGTATATTAGTGCTTAACAAATACAAACCGACTTGAAATAACCGCGCTCACCTGAACGCTTGGTTTTTTATGGCTTTACACCTCGTCGACTTCGAGGTCATTAGAAGCGGTATGGCACTAGGGATAAGGAGCGGGAAGGAATTCGGCCATTGCCTTTTTGAAGGAAGCATCCCGGCATTTGCCTGGAGTGATTTGGGGAAACCATGGAAAAACTAAATCTGGATGCCCGGACGGGTTTTCGAACCGGCGTCCTCCCGAAAGCGAGGCCAAAGCGTTAACGTTCGGTGAACGCTTCTTAATGTGGCAAACGCGGTGAAAATGCGTTGGAACGTCACATGGGCACACATTAGTTTCTACAGCGGTTTATTCACCTATTATTACTTTGAGTGAACACGAAATTCATGTGTCCATGATGGTGTTAAAATGCAGGAAATGGAGTCTGGACAGGTTTGCAATAACGCAGTTGCGAATAATAAATGGCTTAATTTCTTCTACACATATCGAGTAGTAGTTTGTATTCATAATCACGCACGTCGTACCAGAACAAGCATCACGCCGTCGACAACTTAAATTCATGGCCTTATTCAAGATCACACGCGAGTCAGTGTTCGCGGAATTGTGAAAAACTGTAGTAAATTATCAAACTGTGTAGCAAGTCATTAAAAAAAGAGTCACATTTAATCAAAAATCATTCCCAGTTGTATGCCAGAAAAGTTGAATACAAATCAGAAGTCTCTAAGGACTTAAAATTCCTAAGAGGATTTTTAATTACTTTTTGACGCCTTTAGACCATCTTTCGATGCGTTAGATTTCTCAGTTTAAGTCATTATGGATTGTTTAGACACCTCAAAATAAAGATGTAGCCGGAAATAAATTTTCACCGATTTAGAGGTACATGACTTAGTACGTGCTGAGTACGTACAGTACATTTTGTGGTAGATGTTTGAAGGGCATATAAATAATAGGCATATATTCGGATATTTAACTAGTGAATATTGCATTGATAACATATTTAAAGTCTGTGAAGGTAACCTGTTCAACATCTGGGTCAATAGAAGTGCGAGTGGCACAAGAGCCAATAAGAAGTTTCCATCAAAGAGTAATGAATACCTTTTCTGTACAACAAACTTTGTTAGAACATACTAGTGATGTGCCGGATCGTTAAAAATGTATATCCGCGGATACGGATACAGATACGGATAATTAGTGCCTAGATCCGCGAATACGGATGCGGATACGGATCTCAACTTCCTCAACTTGGATCGACAGTGAAAAAGTCGTCAGCTACGATCTATTATCGACGAACGTCCAGCTTACGCGACGTGTTTTGACCTTGCACTGTGCGTGTTTATGTTTATATTTTAAGATGACATAGGATAGCGTAGATTATATACGTTCGTGTTTTTTGTGAAGTTGTAAGTTAAATTAAAATTAAAACCATTTCTACAAAAAATGTATAGTAGTGTAATACGGAAATATTTTACAATAATAAACGACGAATCTGATAACACAAAATTTGTGAAGGAATGTATTGACATAAAGGTACAACTTCGTTAAAAAATCACCTTCAGACGAAACACAAAAATATTAGTTATTTTTAAGAGAAGACTCCGCTAAGAAGATAGCCCGTGAAAACATTCAGCAGGGAACGTCTTTAAAAACGGTAAATAGATAATTTAGATTTTTTTTAACGAATACATAGAAAAAGTCAAAATGTGGAACATTGAAAAATAAAAATTAACCATTTAAATGCGGAAATGAGCTTTATTTGGTTACCTTTTCAACACGTAGAAGTTTTTGGGTTCCGACGATTGATGGATCTTGTTGTTGCAAATTATGTTCTAAAAGGCAGGAAATATGTTAAGTAATTTATTTGCAGCGAATAAAGAACGTGTTGAAGGATTTTGAGAAAATTTCCTATATATCATATATCTGGTAGGCTTTTTGGTCAGGTGTTTCATTGTTATCCTTAGCATTACAAAATATTTTAAAAGAAAAAATATTGCTTTAAATCGGAGATTTCGGCAATATTTCAAAGTATGTTTGAAGAGTAGGGAATCGCAACCAGAATGTGCACTTCATGGTAAGAAATGGGGGATCCAACATGAGGCGTGCCTGCACTTTATCTGGCGTAGATAATATTCAGTGTACAGCACATCAGCTGCACCTGGTTGTTAAAAAAGCTGTTAGCAATAATAGTAAAAAATTTGGAGGTCTATGACACATGAGTCGCACATATTTATCATCACCTGCAACAAGCGTTTAAAGTTAACAGTTTTTCAGTGCAGCTGAAATTATTTACGATCCTCATCGTAAAAGACTTTCAAAGCTGTCATGTTACTCTTTTTGAAGTACAATTTACTAAACTTAATTTTAACTATAACATTTATTTTTCTAAGTTTCTGTAAAAGTGATTGTTTTATCTGATGTAAACACTTTAACAGTACCTTAATGACAATTTCAGCTAGCAAATCACAAAGATTAGAGGTCTGATCTGACTATATAGTTAAAATAATACCTTAAAAATTACTACAGTGGTAAGTTACCAGTTACCTTTGGTAACCTAGTAAAATAAATGTTTAAATAATTAATTTTTGCAGTATAAATGTGTCAGATATGAGATTTTAATAAACACAAAGTTATTGGAATTGAATTTAATAGTATTTCATTGCTAGCTATCTTTAAAATTTATATACGTGCTTCATGAAATTCTATACAAAAGATCCGTTAAAGATCCGCTAAAAAAAGTGACGGATACAGATACGGATACAGATCTTTTTTCCCCCTCGGATATCCGCGGATACGGATCCGGATACGGATATCCGGCACATCACTAGAACATACACGCAAATTCTCGTAAAATCAATATATTTATTTAATTCGCGCGATAAGTTAGATGAAATATAACCTAAGTACTGTTTGTAACAATTTAATTACAGATTTTACAAAGAACATCATCCCAAGGGAAGAAATAACTATCATAATTTTGGTACCACTAATTCGATTAAACAAAACTAATATTTCATATAGGTGGCTTCGCAAACAAAATGAATAATTGAATTGAATAACAAGCGACAATTGACGCAGAGCGAAAAATGGTAACGTTACAGCTCACTTTGGATCAAGGCGAGTAATTAAATCAATTACTTTATAACATGTTCAATAAATAATTATGAATAATAAGTTTAAAACTGCCAACGAGATTGAATGTAATAGCGGACGCTACTCAGAAAAATAGTTTTGTTTTTGTTGCTAAAAAATGTACATATTTCATCGACTCTCATAAAAAGTCTTTGGAAAATCTGGTCCGAGGCCCCCCCTCCCCTAGAAATCGTCCTCGCAACTTTTTTGAGACTTGTTTTTAGGTCTCACCATTCTAAAGCCGGTTACACCCCCGCTTTTTGACGAAATATCCCCTTAAAATCGACATTCGCGTCATTTGTAAACTTCTTTTTACTTTTTTTTTAGCTCTACAATCCAACAAAAATTTCTAAAACCTCACGTGAGATTTCCGTTGACCTCCTAATCCTCCTTGGTGAGATTTCGCCCGACGCCCCCACCTATTTCACCTCACGTAATTTATGGACGCCCCAAAAGCAGAGATATGATGTGTTTGTTAAAAATTAATAATTCGGTTCGTTGAGAATCAATTATAGACGGTAACACATCGCAGCCAGTCTGCTTTGTGGCTCAGATATTGGGATCGTGTTGGCCGCGTATATCGTTTAGTAAGCCGTCACGCTTGCCAATGAGGCGCCGATCCGAGGAGCGTTCAGGCCAATAGCAGCCAACAAGGGCGTCAAACCGGGCAGCAGTGGGCGCGGTGTTGGGATTTGCATACATATGAAGACTTTGCGGGAGGAGCATTGCTGCCGGTTGGTTTCATTAAGTCCCGTCGCAGTTGTCCGCCGCATTACTGCGGGATTTGCCCAGGGCCGCCAACTTGGCGCGCCCAAACTGACCGGCAGCGACATCTGACTAATCGCATTAGGTGCTGTGGAGCTTTGTCTCGGTCGCCACCTAGAGCGGGCGGCCGGACCTGCCCGCTAATGCAGTTGCTTACGGTGCCGGAAAATTGTCGGATTTGTCGGGCTGCAGATCCGCTTGCGGGAGAGCCAGGTGGACAAAGTCCGCGCAACCGAATGTCTGGTCAGTGTCCTCCCAGGGGGCAATTTACGGGAAGGCTCACAAAAAGCCTCATTCACTGCTAACGGCAGGTTTACGAACTTGTTACCACACAGATTGTATCCTTCATTAGACGTTATCGCGATTTCATTGTCACGAAATTAAGTTTGTGCTGTTAAGTCATTGATGAACTATCAAAGAATGGTTGGCACGGTAAAAACCTAAGAAAACTAGAGGAGTAGCCAAATTCTCTCCATTTTCGTGGTTTAATTCTTTTAATTTTCTTTTCAGAGCCAAGTTTTCCAATATTTTTTGGCCTACCGCTCCTTTACGGAAAAAAATTACTCACCGCCCTCTTTTCAGTAAAAAATTATAATTTAACCCATAGTACTACAACTTTTTTGAAACAATCATTCGATGACACTCCCTTTAGATCACGTGTACAATAAAGAAAAACAAGGTTGGATTTGTAAAAATAACTTTTTTAAAATATATGAACGATGCTGTTGTATTGTTCAGTTTTATTGACAAATAAATATGAAAAATATTAATTACAGTGTTATGCGTGGTGTAATGACAATAATTTTTCGATATTTGATGCCTTGAATCAAGTGGATAATTTTCAGTAACTTGGCAATAAAGTGACCTCTTACATTCGATCCCAGAACGAAATTACCAATAGGGTACAAAAAGGAGCTCAGTTTTTTCATCAAGCTAGACACCTTCTGTGGGACAATCATATCCTAATTACAGCCAAAATGTCACTGTATAATTCATACTTGTTGCCGATTACAACGTACAGGCTGGAAGTATGTACCACTACCAGCAGAGATGAAAGCAGACTCCTGGCGGCCGAGATGAAGTTCCTGAGATTAATGGTACAGAAAACCAGAAGAGACAAGATCAGGAATGAAGTGATCCCTAAACAGATCTCAGTCAATGAAACCTTTCAAGAAAAAACTGCCAAACCAAGATTGTGAAGGCTGGAACATGGCAAGCGGATGGACCCAACAAGAACAGGGAGGATATGGCTGCAGAAAGAACTGAAGGGAAAAAGACCAATAGGAGGAGTTGGTTTGATCTTGTGTAAGTGGACCTACAGGAGACAGGAGCATCATGGTCTAGAATCCAAGAAGAGGAAACGTATTTAGACCGACAAAGGTGGCGAGCGCTCTTATACCGCACCCGGGAAACTGGAGAAGGGCGAAGACGATGGTTATGATTGATGCTTTATTTGTTATCAGCAAACTTAAATCGCCGAATTCCACTATAATTTGTTTTCTTAACTAACAAATTGGCGTCTGCGCTAACTCCTCTTTTCGCCACATACAATCATATGAATGCAACTAAATTTTTTTTGATGTATCCCTTAAAGCTGGATATAATAATGAAAAGCATGGGGGGGAGGGGGGTAGTGGTTGGTCCTCAACACTCCCTAAATTTCCCTTGGACGAGAAACGCCCCCTATGATCTCTTCAACGCCCACCGGTGGGAGGCACGACCATGTTGTAAACCACTTGTATAGACCGTAGAATAATGTTTCAAACATTATTTGTGCACGTCATTTGGTTCTACCGCCTCTTGGAAAGTATTATTTATTTTTTTTTGCTTGTGGCCTTATGCCTCGTAGACTTCGAGTTCATTAGAGGCGGGATAGGACTGGTGACAAGGAACGAGAAGGAATTCAACCATGGCTGTCTGAAGGAAGTATCTCGGCATTCGCCTGGAGCGACTTTGGGGAAGCCATGGAAAATCTAAATTTGGATGCCCAGACGGTGATTCAAACCGGCGTACTTCTCAATGCGACGCCGAACCTTAACCGCTCACTCACCACTCTCGGTTACAGAAAACGTTATGACCGTGGATAATTTAAGGTCGCTTTTCATAATTTTTAACAAACCTTCTTGCAACTAACATTTGAAACAATACTGTCAATTTTGCCATGAGTTATATATGTTGGATCTGGTGTATGGGGCTAGCTACTAGATGGCGCCACAGACTTAGCGAGCAGGATGCCAGCGGCACAGTGATTGAAGTGACATCTACGACATGCTACTTAAGGGCAGCACACAGCAAACGGAGCTCTCTTCATGCCTGACCACCGAGGCAACATCATTCCGCTATCTGTCATTGTGTATTGTGAAAACGAGTCTAATAAACAGGATCCTTGTATCAGCGGTGTTCTCGTAGTTACTCTCCACTGTTCGAGGCATATACACAGCCTACCTCCGCTAATGAGTCATCTACCTTGAGCGGGATCGCCATTCGACCCACCCGACTCCTGATCTTTCCCGAATGGATTC
>JARYHS010009186.1:51558187-51630334 GCA_031002005.1 Vandiemenella viatica
TTTCGCTTGTACCGAAATTTCTAATCCTTTGTATTATTAAATGCACATCGAAAAATATACATTTCTATTACATTAACATTAAAAAAAGAGTTGGATAATTTGTTATTTATCTGCAATCTGAGATCAATTTTAAACTTGTGCTTGTAGCCAGTTTTTTTGAAGCAGGTGCAGAGATTGTAATTCTACACCTACATTCACTGGAAGAAGCTAGTGTTGTTACAAATATTTTAAATTTAACTTCTGGCTTTTAAGATCATTCTCGGAATTATGAATCTTAATTCCATCAAATAATTTGCAAATAAAAAAGATAGGAATAAGAATTCAATGGGAGTCGAAATCCATGAAATTATTGGACCAAAATACTGTTTCACATGGAGTAATGAACAAGATTCAATTGTACATTTTACTGCTGCCCTACCTATGCATTGTTTTTGACAGAGCTTCTAGTCTAAGAATAGGGAAGTATCATATAACATACAGTTCCTGCTTAGCGCCAAATACGTTTGGTGAGGTGTAAATTGACGCAAGTGATTTGCTACCATCCAGATAAGCTCACTCGAGCGAGTAGCGGAGACACTATTCTGTTTCTCAGCTCCCTGGAGAGCTGAAACTACTGACGCGATGCAAATACGGGCGGAAATGGTTCGCACAGGTACAGACGTGCCGGCGAGAGTCGTCAGATTTGCATACGAGTGGAGACTGCAGAGGATTCAGCCTCCCAGAGACATCTGAGACAGATGGACACGGATTGGTGGAGCTTCTTTATGTGAGAATATCGACACGAACAGAACAGGTCTGGGCAACGGGCAGCCAGTCTATGTGACGACTCGTGTACCTGTATGTTTGACTTAAGCTGTTAAAGGTATGAGAATGCACATTGATTTAAAAAATCCTTCTGTTCAAAATGTTTCAAGAATAAAAGTCTAAGCAGATACATTCAAACAACTAATATTTTAACTTCGGAAACCACTTTACCTGTAGCATCAGTTTTATTTTTTTGAGCATTTCCCTTCATGTTGACTTCTTTTTTAAATGAATTTTCCCCTATTCTACCTCAGTTTTAGTGCTATGAATGGAGTAGTTTTGCGCGCCATTTCAATCGGTGACCACCGAACGTGGTGGTGTAATGGCTAGCGTTCTGGCCTCGCATTCTGGAGGATGGTGGTTCGAATCTCCGTCCGGGCATCCAGATTTGGGTTTCCCATGGTTTCCCAAATCACTCCAGAGAAATGCCGGGATGCTTCCTTTAAAAGGCCATGGCCGAATTCCTTCCCAATCCATGCCCCCCATCCTTTCCCGTCTCTAAAGACCTCGCTGTTAGAGAGACGATAAGCAGATTAAAAAAAAAAAACTAAAAAAAAATAATCGGAGACCTTCGGTTATCTCCTAGTAGTCGCACAAACCGCAAGGCGATATAGTGAGAGTTTGTTTCTTTCGTGATCCTTTTATTAAAAGAGAGATAGTTCGTATTTAGTACACGCATAATTATTGAGAAAGTGTCGGTTTAATATTTTAGAAATATTACTTAATATTAAAATATTAAATTAAAAAATCTCTCTCGGAAACAAATTTTTTTCGGTAGTGAGAGGTATTTTGTGGTACCCTAATGTTCTCGTATTATTAACGAAATCTTTGAATAACTGATTTTTAGATATTTTCAGTTGGTTATTAATGATTGAGTTATGGACTCTTTCGCAAGTATACCAACAAATTTAGACGAATCCATACTAATAAAGGAGAAATTAATTGAATTATCCACAATTGAGGAGCTGAAACCAATGTTTAAACAAGGATACCACAAATTATGGTTACAAAAGCTGATGCTAATTTTATATCCTACGTTATGATTAACTGTACAGAAACTGTTGATTGTTTTCCTATTTTGTAGAACGCTGATTTAGTTCAGTTAAGAGCCTCGAAACAAAAACAACAAATCTAATTTCAGAAAATTAGTGTTCGTGGCAACTAACGAATAGTTCTCAAATATATAATCTATCATTCTATCAGCTTCATCCACCTCATTGAAAAAATATTGATAGCTTTTTTTGCATTTTTTTTAAAGATATATTTTAATAAGTACTACTTTAAATATTAAAATGTTTTATTTATTTTTACAGTACTGTAACAGCCCTAAAACCTAGACTTTAAATGGAATTGTATTTTATTAACCATTTGTAGCAAGCTAGCGTTTATTGGATCTGATTTTTGTATGTTTGTCTTGCAATTTACTGTAAATCAGTGTAAATGGGCTTAATACCATTTAATATGTTTAAGGACAGAACAATGCAAGAGAATTACTGAAATTTTTGTAATTTCAACTATTAAGGTGAGCTACGATGTTTAAAGTATGATTAACTACAGTTTAAAATCATTTATGTGGATAATTTTGTGTTTAAGTATCTTTAATTTTCATTTCTGAGCATTCCGTAATGATTGTAAATGATTATGTATTAATTTTGATTGGTTTTAATATGTTTTTAATTGTTTAAGTATTGTTAAAGTTCGAGAAATATCTGTCGGGAGTCTTTGTAATGTTCCAGAACTTTCGATGAAGCTTATATAAAGCGAGCGGCAGAGACTCAGAGACAGTTTTTCATAACAGTTTTATGGACACAGTTTATGTGGGCAAAGACAGTTTTGAGCGAACAATTTTAGTGTGTGGCAGTAGTCGAATGTAATCGGTGGAGTTTGTGTATACATGTGACCAGTATCTTTGAAGTTGTGTATATCTTCGAGAAATAAAAACAGTTAAAAGTTTAAACTGTATCGTGGACTAATTATTTTATATAATTAACGACGCAAAACCTAAACATCAAATTTAAATTTGTTATTTCACTTGGGGGTTCGTGATAAGGTTTTGCTATAAAATGGGGTCCATGGGCATATTACGTTTGCAGACCACTGATTTAAATGAACCTTCTGTTTCCATTTAAGGTGGTACAACACATTTGATGGTTCTTTCCCCCCAGTTGAGTACCCTCATTGGCAAATTTTATACCTAGCCGATTTCCTATTATTTGGCACCGTTTGGAAAAAATTACACGCATCAATTACTTCCTTGGGTGACATTTTTACTGTGCTAGCGTACTGTGAAGGTCGGCTATGGGGAATCGAGTCGGCGCAGGAAGTGCTCGCCGAAGAGCTCTGTTTTGCATTGTCTGCAGTCTGCCTAGTGTGGTGTTTGTAGCCCAGCCCGGGCAGACATGCATGCTTGCGGAAATCAGAATAGGAATGACTATAATCGTCCTCCGAACCTCTGCGCTGCCTCCGCTTTTCCCCACCATACCACACAACCCCCGACGATTGTACCGGATATATCCAGTAGTTGCTCCGCCGCGCCGGTAGTTCTCGCTTCGTATCGCAGCTCGCGTTAAGTTTATTAGTCGTGGAGAAACGTAGCAAAAAGTAACAGTAAGAAACTCTGCTAAGTCATTTTAACCCACTGCCGTACCATTTAGCTCGACGAAATCCGCGCCCAAGCGTTCAAACGGGCATCAGAGAAGTTTTTCATTGTTTTTTTCCATTATCATATTTAGCTGAAAGAGGAATTGGCGTAGCCAGCAATTTACCAACAAATAAAAGGAACAGATTATCAGCAGTGTAATGCAACGATTGAAAATTGCTGATAATAAATATGGCAGAATATATCGAAAAATTACTGTCATTACATCAAGTTCACACCAACACTAATAACATTATGTTAATGTTTTATTAAAATAAAATTTTTAATCAAAAAATGAGAGATATTTTTATTATATTATAATTAAGTTTTTTTTTTTTTTAATACATAACACAAGATAAGAGAGGTGCCAGTGAATCAATGTTGGAAAATGTGGGCAACGACTAAAAGCAAAACAAAAAATTGGAGCGTTATGGGTTACAGTATTGATTACAAGAGCGGGAGTTGTTAACCCTTTTTTCAGAAAGGTGTTATTACACAAAAAAAAGTTTGGGAAGCTAAGCACTACATGGTAATTGAAATTGTATTCCAAGACTGCACTATAATACATAAATGGATAAAAAGTGTTAAATTTTGCTAATAATTAAGTATTTAAATTTTACAAATATTAATCCAAAAATTATGTTGTATCATTTTATTTCAATTTTTTTTTTTTTTTTCGGGCTTAACGACTTATCGACGTACAGGTTGTTTGAGCCGGGAGAGCCTTGCGTGACTTCGGTAAATCATGGCCAACCGAAGTCTGGATGACCAGAAGGGGATTTGAACCCTCATTCTTCCGAATGTCAGGCCCAAGAGTTACCGTTAAACCTTCTAGCACGGTTTTTTTGGAACAATTAACAACTGAGATATCAACTAATTGTTAATAAAGAAGCAATAATGGCTATTACTCGTAAAGAATTCTTTAAGGCAACCTATGCGTTTGAAGGGTGAAAAGAATAAAACCGGGGAAATGAAAACATAAACATGTGGATCTAAAAATTCATTTATCTAGTTTTGTTAGGGATAATAAGAAAGAACTCAAATAAGCACGTGTTCCAAACATTGTCACACAGCGTTTTGTGACTAGTGGATTCATAAAGTAGTTTTAATTGAATGCTTAGTTATCAGTTTAATCAGTTGAAGGGTTGGAGCTTCACGTTTCCGTGGAAAGCTCCTTGATGATTTAATTAATTACTTAGTGCCATTGCTACTAATCTCGTTTTACCAGGAACGAGAAGCAACCTTTCTAATTAAGTAGCAAATTCTTTGATCAGCTAATAAGAATTTCATGAATAACACAACGCGAAATTCCCTTTGAACGTCTCCAGAATTTCTTATGAACTCAATGCCGGCGATAATACATTGCTAAGACCTTAACTGTCCACTTTTGGTGTATAGTGTCTCAAAGTCAGGTTACATTAGATATTTTCACTTGGATTCAATACAAGAATAACCTCTGGGTTGTTAACAGTAAAAGACTTTCTTAACCCTAATACATATTTCCTGCCACCAGAACTGAATTTTTAATTCGTTTATTTATTTATGAACGCTCCTAATTTCATTCAAAGACGCATCTTCAGTGCGTTAATATGTCATTAAAATGTTTTGGTATCACTTTTTTCATATCGGAATTTTGGTGTAAATTACGCTCTACCTACATTTTACATTTACAATGATTTATAATTACACTTTATTCTCGGCTTTCGAGCTGCACTGGTGCTCCCTGCATAACAACAGACTTTAAGATGGCCGATAGCTCGTTGTTATCTTTCTTCAACACCATACGGCGGAGATCCCGTGAAGACTTCATATCATCGATACACCGTGAAAGCCTTCGTTCTCACGATCAGATATTCTTGATTCCATATTAGTATTTTTGCACACGGCTTTCTGTACAGTTTCGCTAGAGATGGTGTTAAATGTTATACCTTATTTTTGATTCACTTAAGTTCGCCAAGAAGCGCAACCAGTTGAGGATCTTCGATGAATAACGCCTAAGCGTTGAACTCACTACCTCAATAAGGCTGTTTTACAAATTTTATGCTACTGTCCCTCCAGCTGCTCTATTTGAATCTCATTTTATTATTTCCATGTAAAATTTTTTTTTATTATTGTCGTCGTAATATTTATCTCAAAACTAAACATAAGAGTATTTAATAACTCGCTACTTCAGAGTCCATTTACTTTCTACTGCGTAAAAATTTTAGTTTGCTTCACAGCCCCATTTCTGATTGCAGTTGACAGGCAATTTTCTGAAGAAACAACGAAGCTAATATTGATACGGAACACAATTTTCTAAAAACTTCGGTTGTTTTAGAGGGCGTTTTCACACGATATTTCGGCGATCGTACCTGTGTCACCATCGTCTAATGGCGACAGAGTTTCAGATCGCCTAAGTATCTTGTGAAAATACCCAGCTCACTCAGCTAGTCACCCGAGAAGACTGTATTAAAGATTTCATATTGTGTTATTTATTAATAATTCATGAAGTCACATATACTGTGGCTGTATCCTATACCGCATTCTCACCCTTCAACCCGCAGAAGCTTTAAACGACTCTCGGTTTGCACGCAGCGATATCGTTTCAAAGTCGATTTATGGCCTCGTGTCCACCAGGCAGGAAGGTTCAACTTTGCCTGCCCACTCTTCTCCACAGCTTTAATTTACTTCCCCACAGGCCAATTTAATTACCGCTGCACCATTTAGTGACTACATCAAGAGAGAGAGACAGAGACGTAACGAGAAGAGGAGATAGATATAGAGTAAGAGGGAGAGGAACGGTTAAAAAAAAAAGAGGGGAAAATGGGAAGAGATTCAGAGGTTCTGGTGAAGCGGAAGCAAAAGAACTCCGATGAATGCCAATTTACAAGGATCCCGAAAATTAAACGATGGCAGCTTTCCCTGGCTTCTGTATAAACTGCTTCACCTGACAGAGCTCTTAATGAACCGTTTCAATTCACCGACAATAATCTTGGAAAATTTATTCCTTCATGGATGTTTCAGGGACAAGTTTAGATGTTTGAAGCCAATTCCATTCGCTGGATTACATTTCTCCATCGTTAAATTCGACTTCTGTCGAGTAACTGAAATGTTTCAATCATTTTCAATTAATAGTTTTATCTTATGCAGTAATTAATCTTTCAACCATGTATTTAAAGTCTGCCTTGAGAAAACGATTGCACAAATTTGATAATATTACTACGTATTGAATAAAAATTAGTACAACAAGGTACTTCGTATGAAAGGGAATTAAAAATTTTATTTTGTACTGAAAAACATCATAAAAAACAGAAAGAAAACATTAATTTAGCAAAATGTTCTCATCTTAATTTGGAATAAAAAGTAAAATTATTTTACGTTATTCTTTTAGAAGTTAGCGATGGGTTAGTAATATTTAATTCACCTGTCTTGCCGACATCCTGGAGACACATCAGTATGGAGTTCATTATTTCGACGCCCGGTGCTGGAAAAATATTTTCTTCTTTCAGATTTGGCCTGTTGCGTAGGAGATATGTTAATGAATAGTTCCTAGTAATTACAATGTTAAATCCCAACCATCGCTCAAAATGCTATACAGTTGAACCAAAGATTTAATGTAGATAGAAGCATGTATCAAGTTTTTCCTTCGTTGTCCTGTGCTTGATACACTGCCAGGAGCCTTGAAATAACGTTTAGAGTTTAGACTTTCTGGAGTACCAGAGTAGTGCTTTACGCATCGTCAATGTAGAGGTCATTAAAGGCTGGAGGGATCTGGGGCAAGGAGCGGGAAGCAATTCGGCAATGACGTTTTGATGGAATTATCCCAGCATTCCCCTAGAGTGGAATGCCTTTGATACGTATCTAGGTAACTATTTAGACAGAGAAATTACTTGCCTTTAAGAATTGGTGAACACTTTTATGTTAATTTCTCAGACATCGAATAAAAGTGAAGCTGACCTTACCAACTCGGACCACCGTCTGTAACACTGATTGAAACTCTATCGAAAACCTATCAGTAATTTATGCGTGAATTTCTTTCTTCGAGAAATGGAAAATAATTCCAGGGCTGCTGCATCTAGCTTTACTCCCCGTCCGCGTCGAGGTCATTAGAGGCAGGAAATAACGGGGGTCAAGGAACGGGAAGTAATTCAGCATTCGGCTTTTCAAGGAACCATCCCGGCTTCCGCCTGATGTGATTTGGGGAACTATGGGAAACCCAAATCTGGACGACGGGACAGGGATTCGAAACCGCGTCCTCCCGAATGCGAGATCAGAGCGTTACCACTCATCCACCACGCTCAGGATAATTTCCGGACACTTTTTCCTTATTCATTTCTTATCTTCCTGCAAAACCCTGTTTTACTTCCGGGAGTATGATCTGTACGCCATCCGAAACCGCATTAAAATAGAAACAACAGTTTTACGTTATTTGCATTCAACGAAACGTAGGCTCCTAGTAGATAAATCTAAGCTCTTGGTTTTTATTAAATGGAGAGTAATCAGCTTGGTTTGGTTCGTCTCTGTATGGGTGAAATATCTATTGCGTATAAAGTAACACTTACTTCGTTTTTTTTTGGGGGGGGGGGGGGGGTGATGCCTTTTTCGGGAGATTTCACCCCCTGCAACAAATGCACCTCAAACTGGTCAGGACAATCACTTCCTGAGATTTGAGTTTTTTTTTTTTTTGGTCGAGGATCGATGATCTTGAATGTGAGGTCTGACCCCGTAATATATCATCCTGATTTCGGTTTTCCATGGGTTCCTGAAATCACTCCCGGTGGATGCTTGGATGGTGCCTTTAGAACGCCATGGCCGAACTCCATCCGTTCCTTATCCCAAACCCTTCTCTTTTCGCTGAAAAAGGTTCTTCTAACCCTACACCAGCCCACCTCATAGGCTTCATCTTGTAGGAATGAAATCAGTAAAAAAATAAATAAATACCGGGATGTTTCTTCTAACATGCCACGGCAGAATGGCAGAATTCCTTCCCGTTTCTATACCCTATCCACTTCATTTTGGCGTAGAAACACATGATGCCTATTGCACCCTGTGATGACCTGGGATTGCCCTAGGCATCACGAACCTCCATTAAAAAAATAGTTACAATTCAATCATGGATGTTTCCAAAAGCACACCTCATCAGATTAACCAGTTCCTTAATATGCGGAATATATGAGGAGATTGAGAGAGACGTAAACCATAAAATATTTGGGTTGAAGAAATACTGTAACAGTAGTTATGGAATATACAACAGCATGACATTGGCTTACTTGTTAATGTCTGTAACATATTATCAGTTTATAATATAACAGTATATAGTCTGCTAAAAAGATGCCAGATCGCAAAATCGAAATATGACACTGAGTACAACCCCTCTCTCATTCCATGCATCCATGGTCTAAACTTTCCTCAAAAGACTTACAGGGCCTTGCAGAGAGAGATAAGTAATAATTTCAGATTTTGACCAATTACGGATAGCTTGGAATCTTAGACTAGGGTACAGTCCTTACTTCTTCCGGAACTAGACTCACAGCCATCTTTCTAGTCTACAAAAGCTGCTATTGATTTGTAGTATTTGTCTGATACCAAGGATTGTTTTAAGACTGAATAACAATGATTATTTTATAAAGACATATTTTCGTATTTATTAAATTTATCACAATCGTTTGGTTTTTTACCCTTGGATGTCATTAGGAATCTTTTTCTAAATTGTTGTAACAACTCAGCATAAATATATGAAATGAATGTTGGACTTGTAAACGAATTGGACCGAGTATATTTACTTAAATCAACCAGTGAAACCGGTTCGCGATTCTGATGATGCTAATTACGACCTTCCAGTTTTAATTAAATTTTTTATTTATCATTTCAAATACATGATTTGACAACATTGAAGTAACCACCTCATTATTAGTTCTGTGATTGCAGTCTACTGAAAAACAACAAGCAGAGTCTGATGAGTGAACGAACAACGTCCAGGAGTAAGGGGACTCAGATCTTCTCTCAACCCTCCAGATTTCGGTTTTCCGTGGATTCTAGATTCGCCAGGATGGTTCCTTAAAGAAGTCAAGGCAGAAATCCTTCCTGTTCCTTGCCCCCTCTTCTATCGGCTCTAATGGCTTCGACGTCGACAAATAATAAAGCCCGAAGCAAAATAAAAATTACAGCACATCGTCGTGTTATTTTTAAAAGACTTCAAAAACAGGGAGGAGATTCTCAATTCGTCTATATTTTTTTGTATGTATGTTCAGCGATATCTTCGCCAATATTTAACCGATTAAAATGTTTTTTTTTATATATATAATTGATAGGATATATCTCCAAAGTGATCACATATGAATTTCATTCAGAAACCATCCCTTAACACCATTTAATTTTTATACAAACACACATTTTTTAACTGATTTCGATGGAACTTTGGACATGAATAGTCAAAAATAAAGAGAAAAATACTGTAAACTTTTGGTTTGAATAAACTGAACCCTTCTCCTCTTATTCACAACCTTATTTTTTGCCAATTTTCTTTATACAAAGCTACAGTCAACACCATTTAACTGATCTCCATTACAGTTAGCATATACATGTAATTTTTCATGCAGCAGGTATCTGACCACAACAAAATTTAAAAAAAACACCCCATTTCCTCCTTTACACCCCTTAATTTTATAGAAAGCTACACTTCTTGTCTGATTTTAATTGAACCTTGCACATGCATACTATAAAAAAAAGAGAATAATCCTGTCGACATTTGGTATGCCAAAACTCCCTCCTTCCATCCCCTTAATTTTTGTCAGTGTTCTTTATAAAAAGCAACAGTTGCCACCATTTTACCAATTACCACCAAAGTTTTCATATACATATTCATGCAGAATGTTTCTGGCCAAACAAATAAAAACTCCCCTCTCCCCCTTTACATCCTTTAATTTTTATACAAACTCAGATTTTTTATTCAATTTTGATGAAACTTTGGACATGTGTATTCAAAAATAAAGAGAAAAATATTGTCAACTTTTGGTTTGAAAAAAAAAAAAAAAAAAAAAAAAAAAAAAAACTGAACCTCTCTCCCTCTATCCACTCCCTTAATTTTTGCAAATTTTCTTTATACAAAACTGCAGTCAAGACCATTTAACTGACCTCAATTAAAGTTTGCATATACATGTAATTTTTCATGGAGAAGGTTCATGACCAAAATTTTTTTTAAAAAAAGACGACCCCATCTCCCCGTTTACACCCCTTAATTTTATTGAAATCTACGTTTCTTGCCTGATTTTAATTGAACTTTGCACATGTATACTTTAAAACAAAGAAAAAAATCCTGTGAACATTTAGTCTGCCAAAGCTCAACCCCTCTCTCTCCTGTCACCCCCTTAATTTTTGTCAATGTTCTTTACAAGAGGCTATAGTTGCCACCATTGACCGATTACCATGAAAGTTGGAGCTTATATGATTTTTCACGACGAAGGTTTCTGACCAAAAAAAATTCCAAAAACCACTCCCTCTCCACATTAAACCGCTTAATTTTTATACAAACCCACAGTTTTTATGTGGTTTAGATAGAACTTAGCACACTTTTACTATAAAAAAAGAGAATAATAATGTAAACTTTTGGTCTGCAAAAACGGAATCCCTATTCCTGTTTCCAGCCTCTTGATTTTTTGTTTCAATTTTCTTTTTAAGAAGCTACAGTAAACACTATTTGACCGATCTTTATGAAAGTTGGCACATATATGTATTTTTTTATGGAGAAGATTTCTAACCAAAAAATCCCAAGAATACCCTAGCTCCCCTTTTACACCCCTTAAGTTTTGAACAAACCCACATTTTAATCCGATTTCGGTGGAACTACGAAAGCGTATACTTTAAAACAAATAGAAAATAAAAAATACTGTTCACATTATTTTCACAAAAAGTAAACCGTATCCCCCTTTTTACCCCTTTAATTACTGTCAATGTTCATTATATAAAGCTACAATTTCTATCTGATTTTAAAGAAAGTATGCACAAGTATACATAAAAAAAAACAGAAAAATACTGTCTATGTTTGGTTTAGAGAAGCCAAACCCCTCTCTCCCTTCCCACCCCATTAATCTACACAAACCTACAGTTTTTATTCGATTCTGAAGAAAATTTGCACATGTATACTTTAAAAC
This sequence comes from Vandiemenella viatica, assembly GCA_031002005.1. Taxonomy (NCBI): domain Eukaryota; kingdom Metazoa; phylum Arthropoda; class Insecta; order Orthoptera; family Morabidae; genus Vandiemenella; species Vandiemenella viatica. Next base: position 51,569,759 of record JARYHS010009186.1, read on the forward strand.
ATACAGAACAATTGTGTTTACATTAGGTTGCAGTAACTCAACCCCTTTTCCCTTCTACCCACCCCTCCTAATTTCCATTTTTCTTTATAGATATCCACAGTTTTTATCAGATTTCGATGGAACACTGCTCATGTATACTTAAAAACAAAGAGAAAAATAGTGTCTGCATTCTGTTTACAAAACACAAAGTCTCACTCCCTAACCCATTTAATTTTTGCAAACATTTTTTACATAAAGCAACAGTTGAACTTTACACAGGTATGCTTTAAAACAAAGAGAAAAATACTCTCCACACTACCTTTACAAAAACCAAATTACTCTCTGCCTTCACACCCCTTAATTGTTTTTTTATACATACCTACAGTTTTTATTTAATATCAATAGAAATTTACACACATATACTGCAAATCAATCAGAAAAGACAGTCTACATTTGGTATACAAAAGCCCAATCCCTCTTCCCCTTTACCCCCACTCCTTTTAATTTTCAATATCCTTTACAAAAATCGACAGTTTTAAATCCCGTCAAAATCAATTAAGCTATTTTTAAGTCATGGCAGAATATCGATAGAATAAATGTGTCGTAATGCCTCAGTATTTACTTCAAATTTCAACTTGGACCCCAAGCTTTCATGTTGTGAAAACCAATTAAAAATCTGGAACAAAAGATACATTCCAGAGACAGATTTGTGTATGTGGTATGTATTAATTCCACGATTATGGAGCAGCAACTTAACAGATGTTTTGATTAGGTCAAAACACAGCCTGGACCAAAATGTAAACTCGCATTCCTTAACACAGCATCCAATTCACTCCGTTCTGGAAGTTGCTGGGGATATAAAGAGAATTTCTTTTAACCACTGGGCTACCAGGAAGTTCGCATAATGAGAACTGTTGTGGCATATTTAAAATACAAAACAAACTATAACACCACTAAAAATTTAAAAATAAAATAATTGTTTAAAAAACATAAAACCGCCTTCAAAAAAAGCACACTAAAAATTTTAAAATAGCTTTATACGTTGGTTAGAAGAAATTAAAACTAAATGGGCAATATTTTACATTACTGTTATTGAAATTTTTTACATTAATTAGATATTTTTGGAGGAGGAGCCAGCAAAAGCAAGAAAGAAAAATATAAGAATAATAATGAATAACAATAATATATTAAAAGATCATGTTACTACTGTCCTACAACTAATGCCAGAAACATGTTTCAACGAAACTAAAACATACAGATGTTACGCCGACATTATACTAACTGTAAAGCGTTTACTGCGTAATGCAGCCTACCAACTGAAACTGTAGTACCAGAGATATGCTTGGACAACAAACTAGGCAGAGCCGTAGATTAAAATACTGTGAATTTGTTTCCCTAAGCTGTCTCCCGCAATAACACTATCTGCCTCGCGACATGCTGTAAAATATTTGCAATTTTTGTTGGTACTCCCCGTTTCGCCTCGTAAAACCAAATAAAGTAATTAGATCTTCGTGATGCGACAGCTAGCACCGACTCCAAAAAATAACTAATTAATGTAAAAATTACAATAACAATTATGTAAAATTTTCTCCATTTAGTTTTACTTTCTCTAAGCAAAATATAAAGTTATTTTAAAATTTTTAGTGTGTTTATTTAAGGCGATTTTTAAACAATTATTTTTGTCTGTCCGGATCTGAAAATCAAATGTGAACAAAACAGTAAAAAATATTTTTGAGATTAGCCACTAGTTCTGATCTGCTTTATGGTATGTGATAGATTAGTTGATTGACTATTATTTCTGAGGAATGTGAGATGAGTGTTTCTTGGTAACGATTTGTGGTCATGATTTCGAATGAAGTAGGTCTTATGATAGAGGAAGTACAAAGGAAACAAAAAACAAAAAAAAAAAAAAAAAGCAAATATCGATCTTAAATAGAAATAAGTCATTAACTGGAACTCAAATCATCTATTTTCTTATCTGGTGGGAAAAATCTACATTTTAAGATCTTTTTTGACAATAGTGTTAACAGATAAGATTGTTTGCTCTGAAACTATGATCACATTTCCACATCATCTGCAATAGCGAAGAGATAAACTCAGTGTAATACCCCTCATGGCTGTGTGTGTACTTTACGAATTATTGAATTATTAATTTATTTATTTCAAGGTAGTCCCCAATGAAAGTTCTTTTACGCATTATTTAATTTACTTAATATCAAAACTATTAAATGGAAACCTGAACTTCATTCAATAACATTTAAGGGTTACTCTGAATGATATTATGACTTTAATAAGATCCAATACCAGGCTAGCAAAATTAAAAGTTATCTTGATCTAAACATGACCTGACCTTGCTTTGAGTATGAAACTATATTAAACTCATGGCGCGTAAGGATCAGTTTATGTGACAATTATTCAGAACATGGAGTACTTGTTTTGTTTGAAACTGACCTTCTCAGAACTGAAGAGTGTCTCGTTGCTTTTGCATTGTACAAAGCGACTGCGGGAACTTTGGCTGATGATAACCATTCGTCGTAGCACACTAAAAATCCATTATTTATCAGGCATTCGCCTCGTTGATTCACAATACACAAAAAAATTTGCTGACGATAACCATTTGTCGTCGCACACTAAAATTCCTAGCCAATTACCAAACAGTAGTCACTCCAAACAGCCCTCGCTAACACCCTTCTGGAATGCTCTCAAGGCTGTCCGGCTGCCTCTCAAGTAGACTTGCGCATAATAGTTCGCGACTGAGAGCGCTCAGTTTAGTTCGCAGCTCCCTCGTGAACTAGGTCGCCCTTTTAGTTCGTTAGTTCCCGTCTCGAATTCTGAGAAACAGATCGTTCATTCGCATTGCTACCGCTACTGCACGTGCTTTTTTTCGTTTTTTTTTTGTTATGGCAGTTTTATTAGGACACTACTTAAACATTTTTTGTCGTTTCTAAATGGAATTTAATACGACCTTGTAACATAACATACGTCAGAGCCATGCAAGAGTATCTGTGGTCGGCGTAGTAAGCCAGTGTGGGGCTATCTTTGGTGTGTGCATCGTTGACCGCCGTCAAGTTTAGTTGTCGACACGGGAACATTTCGGTCGTAATTATAGAATTGTGAAAAGACGAGAAGTTTTGGCGGAGTGTAACATGGGGACTAGTAATGTGTTATATTAACGGTTTTACATGGAGTGTAGCGATCTCAAGTGACTGTGGACGTGTTATGAGTACTGTGGAGAGTGTGGGAGTTTGTGCTATTTAATTCCTCTTGTCCCACGAGTCTGCAATTCTCGGAAAAGGAGTCTGATTCCTTATTTAAATATTGATTTGGTGGTGGTATTTTCCGTTGGTGTGAAAGAGTAAGTTTATGAACTCAATAAAGTTTGGTATATCTGTCCATTCTAAAGTATGTGAGCTTATCATTTAGTAACCCGATGAACGGTAATACCTAAACCTGGCTGCCGCGGCATAAAGAACCTTTTTTATTTGATCAATGAATATGTGTGTGTCGAGTAAGGGACTTTTCTAATAATCAACATCCATAATTAGCCAGAAAGCTTACAACCTTAATAAAAGTTGTTACTTAACAATAGCCCTTTCAAATTACATTAGCATGATCAGTGGCCGCCGATAAACCTAAGTGCTCATTGCCCTTTGTACAGATGGGTAAAATGGGGCATTCAACTGTTCTGTTTTTACTTTATACTTTACATACATTCGTAGACTATTAATTTTTAAATGGCTATATTTATTTATTATTTTTATTTTTGTTTTGCAACACAGAAAATAGTAACAAACAAATTCCTCCCTTTGTAAAATCTGTGAAGGCACATTATAATTTATCTTTTGAATCGTGTGATGTGAGTTTACCTAAACGCCCCTTCGGAAATGTTATGTAATGTCAAAATTGACAAAGTCAAACACATGTTTGTTCGTGCATCTGTCTTTACTTCGTTATTTTTTGTTGATTATTTTCACTTGGAACCTGTTCTTTCTTTTGATATTTAATTAAATTAAATTGGTTATGGAAAGTGCGTCAATTTCGAGTGAAATGGAAGTCATTGAGCGATTATTTTTTTAGTGTAAGGGAAGATTATCCAACACACATTCAAATATTTTTACAAGGAATGAAACTGATGAAGACACAAAAGTTATAATCTTTTTGTATTTCACGAGCCTTTTTTTTTTACATTACTTTCACAAAGCTGTTAAACAACTGGAAGGTAATAACGTCACAGTCTGAGATAAGTATTATATTAAGACAACTTTAACATCAGCTTTAATAAAATGTAAAAGGGACTGTTTCTTTGGTGAAGCCAAATTCTCCACAGAAAGTAATAATATTGAAAATAATTTTCTAGTATTCGTTGATAAATTTCTGTATCTTAATAAATGATTGAATTTTAACTAAAGCAATTGGCTATACAAAATTCAAAAATTAAATTTGAAACACGAGGTTTCATTTGATAACTATGAGACACTATTAGAAGTTCTGAATTTACGAGAAAAAATGAATATTAAAAGTGAACGAACTTTATTCTGAAATAACAACATTACACGAAATCTAAGTAAAAGTAAGAAATATTTCATTAACAAAAAATAAGCTTTTGATCTACATTAATTTAACAACTGAATGCGATAAAGCATATAACAATTTTACTGTACACAAAAAAAAAAAAAATGTTAAAGATGCAAGAAGTGCAAAAAATATTGCGAAAAAATAAAACAGTAAAAAACATATATTTTATCCTTTTGTACTCTTTCGTAAAATATTATATTTATATTATATTTTTGGAGTGTACTATATTTTTAAGGCTTATTCAAAAAAAAAAACTAAACAATAATCAACCGAAAAAATGTTGGTAACCCTTGCGGCGAATGGTCATGGGCTAACTAGTAGACTTGCACATAATAGTTCGCGACCGGGAGCTGTCAGTTTAGTTCGCAGCTCCTTAGCGAACTAGGTCGCTCCCCTCTCTAATTCCAGACAGACAGATCGTTCGCTGGCTTTGCTACCGCTACTGCAGGCGCACTTTTGTTTGTTGTGGTAGTTGTGGTTATGGGTGCTTGTCTTTTAATTGTTAATGGATCAAAGCGTGTTGTGTTTTCACATTCCTCGTTAAATTTCCGTTGGTGAATTCTGTAATAAATACTAATGTCGAACAGTTTTTTCTTTCATTTCATATCTGTGTCTTCTGTGAAATGTGTTGACAGGGAACTGTGTTTCCTTTTAGATAACCTAAAACAAAAGACGGTCCTCGGAAAGGATTTAACTAACTAAAGAGTGAGATCCGGGAACTAGTTCACCTGTGGGAGAGCTCTACCGAGATAGTTCGTTCGCAAACTATACAAGACTACTCTCGAGGTCTGTCCGTCACTAAAACAGAAGGGAGTCCAGTCTGCCTAGCAAAGCTTGACCAAGACTGAAACCAACTGTAATTTACACCATTACAAATGAAATTTTCTATTATGTTATATCGTTTGGTTTCAGTAACACAAATTTTCGTAAGTCATATTCCAGGACGAACTTGTCTGGAAAAGAAAAATGTTCCTTTTCCGCGTGGGTCAAGTTGATGTGTTGGGAGCGCTGAGACGAGGCGTGGTTATGAATTGCCTAGCACCCTCAGGTCGAGTGCCCGCTCCCCCTGCGGTCGGCTGGGGTAACGTATTCATCGCGGACTGACCACATTCATGGGACCGCTGCTACCTGCTTCACCCTCCTGGGCGACTGCTTCTCCGATTTTATCTCTTTAAACAGAACGGTATGAAAACTTTTGGTTATATTTTAATCAGTACCTGGATTACGAAATACTTTGTTTGTAGTAATTAGACACTTGTCATTAATTTATAGGGTGACAGGTGGAAATTACCGAAATTGATATGTGAATCAGACATTAGTGTTAATTTTTCAGAGAGAGACAAACGTCAATGACTGGATTATTTAATCTAGATACTGAGGCAAACTATTTTTGGCGGAGTCGAGGATGAAGAAAATAATCGTTGGTGACGAGGGTATTGTTATGAGAGTTGTACATTTTGATGAATAAACATTTTATAAAGCATATTTCTGTGGTAATAAGTGTGAGACAACGAATCTATCAGTCATTGCAACGTTTTAGAATAATGGAAGTACTTGTTTCTGTGCAGTAAATATGTGAACCATAATGTTAAACTGAGCGAAACATAATAAATTAAATTACCGCAAGAGAAAGGTGATTCCTTTTTTTATTTTATTTTTTATTTATTTTTTTTTTATTTTTTGCTTTACGCCTCGTCGAGGTCACTAGAAGCTGGAAAGGACTAAATTCGGTCATGGCCTTTTGAAGTAACCATCCCAGAATTTGCCTGGAGTGATTTTGAGAAGCTTTGAAAACCCAAATACGGAACAGGGATTCGAACCCTCGTCCTCCCGAATGCGAGGATAGGGCATTACAGCTCACTCACTACGCTCGGTGCAAGGTTCTTACCGACTTCAGTTATAAAATTGTGCAATAATAATGTTTCCAAAACGGATTTATTTCCGTCAGGTTTAGACTTTAAAGGTTTATAAATTATATAGCTCAGTGTTCAATATTTGCTTTACTATCTGACACTCCCTGTGCTGTGCTGTGCTATAGCAAGAGTTTGGTAAATGAAAAATATTTCTGAAGCGCCGGTCAAAGTTAATTTATGTTTTATTTATTTTTTATTTACCATACAGTAAAAACCACGCAATATGCAGGACGTGGCACTGAATGAAAAACTGCTTGCTGATTCACATTAAATGTGGTCTCTGTTTCGTGATTTTATTATTTATTTTTGTTTGCATTTATGATATCTGTCTCAAAGCTCAGCCAATATATATTAATACGCGATTCTTAAGCGTATGCGGTAAAATAACTGATTGGGCAATATTTTCCCTAATGAATGTTTACACTGACGAGATGGAAAATACTGAACACTCGCTAGTCAGCAATTATAACTGCAAAGAGGATGAGAACTGACAGACAAGCTACTCGTAACGAAGCTCATTTAAAACATTTTTCATTTCCCCTTGCGCGCTAGAGTGTTTCGATGTTGAATTTCCCAGCAGACTAAGAGCTTATTATTTTTTTGCCAAGGAATATTAATGTCGACTGACGGTTTGTGAAAAACTGGAACCTGTTTAATGCGAGCTCTTTTTCCGGAGGGAGTGAGGTTAAATATTGAATTGTGCAAAGGACCCATCTCGTATCCTGTTATTTAATGAGTTACTTTTATCTTCTTGTGCTTTACGCCTTGTCGAAATCAAAGGTTATTAAAAGCGGGATACCACTGCGAACAAGGAACGGGAATGAATTCGGTCATGGCCTTCTGATGGTCCAATGGATTACTAGATCTATTGTTTGAAGTCTCCATTGCATAACTTCTGTTGAAGTTCTAATTTTACTGCACAATATTAGAAATCTCATGACATCAGTTGCTTATTTAATTAATGTCTACAATTTATTTGTTCTGGAAATACATTGTAGTGTACCGTTTTTACATCTTACTTTCTTGTGAAATCTACAGCGAAATCCCGGAGAATCAGGTGCGATACCGTCTCCAACTTCAGTTAACAAATCATTGAACACTAAATAATAATAAATCCGTGTGGTCGTAGCGACCTGGTGTCAGGGTTTCTATTGGCTCTGCATTACGCCACTGTCTTAGCAACCTTAAATTAACCCGATAGTGCTACCACGTGCAGGGGACCGACAATTTACGTGGAATCTGAACTACAGAAGCGTTCTGGTGGACTTTACGCAGCAAGTTGTGCCAGAGGTGAAGGTCGGGTTAACGGTCTATGAAAATACCCGCCGAGACAGGGATTCGAACCGGGGACCTTTCGTCACTCCCTAGTCAGACAGCTCAACCAGTGAGCCACCAGACCGCTACAGATATACTGTTAACATTATGATGTCGGTGACGTGACGGTAGTCCACAAATGGTTGGTCGGATCTTCCCGAAGAAGATGTACCAAACTGTTGTGTGAGAGGCAAAAAGGCCAATTCTTTTCCTGAGGGGCCTACAGTTTAACGTGGAATCAGAACCATATCACGCCAGACACTAATCTTCTAGGACAGCATTGCCCCCAGAGTGCTGGGAAGTCGTTGCGTTGACCGCATCTCCTTACAGCTCATTCTAGGTAGTCTTCACTCTTTGTTTATCATTCCCGGAGGTGTGGCATAATGTGCAATGGCTTGCGTCAATAGCACTGATTGCTGTTGTAGGAGCTGGTACCACCCTGAGGTCGTGGTTGGTTGAGTGCAGACTGCTATCCTCGCCGTCGCGGTGCGTTCATTTCCGATGGCTGCAGGTCTTTCAGGTTGAGATCAGAGCCCTGGAACGTCCCGGCGTAGCTAAAAATACTTGCTCACCACGGAATTTGAATCCACGACCGGAGAGAGAAACTTTCAGAAGGAAGCGCGTTAACCGCTTCTGAAAGAACCCGCAAGTTATATGTTGTTAAAATATAATGTAACAATCACTCACTTTATGGTCTGTGCAGTTACCAAAAAATAAAGTTTCTTGTTCTCGTGGCGTTTACTTGTGCCTACCTGGAAAGCATCAAGTAATTAACAACATACAATGTTCTTTCTCTTCGGCGGTGGTCACTTCAAACCTTCTCTGAAATATATAAAAGGTTAGAAGGGTATCTCAAAACTACTAAATCATAGATTAAATGATTTTCTTTCAAGTCTTTAATGCACAGCTTTCCTTAAATTTTGTTAGACCCACCGACCGGTATATTATTTAAATTTCTATCAGAAGATTCCTTACACAACAGATTTTTCACCAGGTAAATAATTTCTTCTTCTCCAAAAAAATCAGAAGACAGTTCTGCTACGACCGCAAATAATCCCTTGAATTTCTTAATACTTTCCGCTAACAATCCCTAACCATTTCTTTGACCATCACACAAATTGCACAACATTGGAAATTTACGATTTCAAATTTCTAAAGTTCCTATCAATTTCTTGCACACTTGTTGCACAATTATAAATTATAAAATCAATACTTGATGGCTGATATACAACTTCTAAACTGGAATAGAATTTAAAACAGTGGAATAGACGTTGCAAATTTTAACAATTGCGCAACCGCTAAGTGTCGACTAATAAGAAATTTCGCTGGTATTATTATTGCTTCCCTAACCTGACACACTTTATATAAACTTAGCTCTTGCTAGTTTCGACGAAAAAAACCTAATTTGAGTGATTATACTAAAATCCTCACTTTCGATGAATAACAAAAAAAAAATACCAGACGACTCACTTACTCCCCGAACAAAAACAAAAGACCAACTCAGACGGTTAACGCAAACACCTAGAAGCAAACGCCGAGAAATCACCCACTGCCACACAAATTTAAACTCTGCTCTGGACCGAAAGGTCCGACTGCGATGAAGACTGGTGACGAAAAAGCCACGCTAGGTGGTGTCTCGTCTTTTTATACTGACGCTGGTTCTTGATGCAACACTTACCAAGACGCCAGGATTGTGTCGCAATACCTGTAGCTATGCATGGATCCTAATATTACACCACGCTCGCAATTCATAATTTTTAATAAAACTCAGACAAATGTCTTAGAATAACACTCTGTAAAGCCCTAGAACCGTCACAGCCCCCTCCAATTTTTTACTAAATTGACCTTGGTGATTTAGTTAAAAATTAAGTTTAGAAAAAAAAAAAATTTAAAAAAATCTTTTTTTCAATATTCTGAAAAAAAATTTCGGTGGTGGTCTTACATAAACAATCTTAATATATAAATGTATCTTTTCAATTAACTGATAAATTCAAGAAATTTTGGTAATAATACCATCACTTACCAAAAAAAAATCAAAAATTTAAATTTGGGTTCGCAGACCCTAAAACGCATGCTCAAACAATGTTGCTATGCGATTATGAAACAATGATATCAGGTTATGCTTTAAATAACCTTCCAAACATTTTAAATTTTTTCATTAACGGTACATAGTATTTCAAGACTTACTACCGCTTGAAAATATTCAAATACCATAGGTATCACCTAAATATGCTATAAAGTTTTATTCATTTATGCTTTCAAGAATTTTAATTATTTATAGACAAAATAAATCTTTCAGCCTTCTTCTCAATACTTTATTAATGAAAAGAACCAAATAATTCATAATAATCCTGGGATACATATCCCCTGAACTGAAAATATTTCACTGGCCATACCATTTGGTCAAATGAGAAGTAATCTAAAACCATTTCAATATCCTATCAAAAATTTTAAATTACATTTTTGTTGGAAAATTCAAAATCATCAGTCATTCGACGTCATAGGGAATTCTCTTTCTATTTTTTCCAAAAAAAATCCTAATTACATCCTATTTTTACCTCATCCATTCATCACGGCGTCCACACTTCCAGAAACATTTTTTCTATTTATGTCTCTGAGGATCATCTGAAAACCTTAGCGTTTGACATCTGCAAACAAGATCTTCAAACGATTACAAGTGTCCTCAATCAATCGTATAATAACCAATTATCTCTCACATTCACCAAAAAAAAAACGACAATTCTTATTGATAATTTTTAAAAAAAAATATACATTTTTTTTCATAGAGAACATTATTAAATTTCATCGGCGAACTGGTAGAATTATGAACCAATTCCCGGTAATCATCATGCTAAACCAAGAGGAAAGATTTTGGAGTAACAGATAGACATATCTGTGGCTTTCCATTTCACCTTTACCCGAAATGCAGAAAGTTTTACAATGATTGTGACCTCCAAGTGGTCACACAATGAACTGTGATGTTCTGAGACATTCAGCTGCAAAGCTCGTATAGTCAGCATGAAATTTTTACAGTCACCTAAACCCTTACAATATTTCATTGTTTCAAAACCAAATGAATTTAAATACTCAAATCCCATTTCAAATACTACGCAGGACATTTCCTCCGCGGAGCAATTGACGCAGCGGCCGACTGGTCGACTTCCGTCAACAATCGATTTTACCCGCTGTAACTTCTCGCTTCCTCCGTCACAATACGAGCAACAAAAAGTCGGTCCGTCCTCTCCTAACCTAGCAAAACCCCGATCAAAATACATCTGATTAGGTGTACACAAGTAGTAACACTTTGTCCCTTTCCCCATCATTAATTTACATGTATTCAACCCCCTGAAAATAAGTTTCAAATTCGGTCTACTCCCTTCACTACTGGCTGGTGAATTGAACTGACTTGAATTTATATTATCCCCTACAATTTCAAAATTCGACTCTGAATCTATCCCGGTAATCTTTTCAACACTCTCCTCGTCAGAAATCTCCCTTTTAATTTCAGAATTTATCCCTGATAGTGCTTCAGTAGTCTTTTCAGAATTCTGACCAAGAACTACACTACCTTCAACTATTTCAGTTACAGAAGTTACTTTTGACTCTACTGCAACAACATGTATTTCAGCTCCAATGTTCTTATCAGAAACTACATCAACTCTAACCCCTTCTGATTCACTTTCAGAGTACTGTGCCTCTGTTTCAATTCTCTTATCTGTTTCAACAGGATTCTTTATGTTCCTCCTTACATCAGCCAAATCATCACTTACTTGGTTAACATTAATGGCAGTCTGTACCAAATCTTTCCCCAATTCCTGATACTCTTTATTTAGAATCTTAATATCCTCAGTTACCGTTTTCCTTGTAAGTGCCAAATTCCCCTTTAGCTTTTCAATTTCATGTCCCATATGATTATGATTGGTTCCTACAGAAGTCAAATCCTGCCTTATTTCTTGCATCCCTTGTTTACACTCGTCAATCTCTTGGGCAAGACTCTCATTATCGTTATTATAACTTTCTTTTACCTCCAAAATCCTTTCTTGAATTTCATCTTGTAACTCTGATTTAGTAACTCCCAATTTCTTTTCCAAAACATCCTCCACTTCTATCATAATTGCCCCGATCTTAGTATCCAAACTAGAAACTAACCTTGTTTGGTTGTTCTCTATCCTTTCAACATGGTCCCTGAGTTTAGTTTCAAAATTTTCCGTAGCCTTCACCAGAGATATAGTTTGACTATTTTTGAATTCCTCAAATTTACCACAAAAATCATCTTCAAATTCAGAAAGCTTCTGTCCAATATCTGCTTTCCATTCAGCCTGTTCGGACCGGAATTCCCCAAAATTTAATTTCAATTCTTCAAACCTGTTCTCACAGTCAATTTGACTCTGTTCAATTTTTTCTTTCAACTCCCCGCTCTTTTGACTCAAATTTTCCATTCTGAGATTTAAATTCTCGGTGGCTTTTGCCTGACTGTCAATCTTTTTACTCAAATTTTCGGTGGCTTTTATCTGACTATCTTTTAGCTCCTCCCCTTGGTTATTTATTTTCTGACTCAAATCTGCCTGACTTCCAACAATTTCTCGAACATCTCTTGCATACTCAAACCTTCCATCATGAATTATATTTGAGGTAACAAACAAACAAAAACAATACACAAATTAATTTCCCCCAAAAGAAGCACTTTTCCCCGCCACGAGGCGGCACTGGTTTTTTTTTAACGTACCTTTAGAGTCCTCTTCAATATTTTATTTTTGTTTTCGAAGCACCATTACCTGCATATTTTCCCAGTTTTACTTTCGTAGCACAAATACAGAACCTGCTTATTTGTTTGTTTTGAGATTCCTTGGCATGTGGAAGAAGGTCACAGACCCCCTTGTGTTTGTATAGCCACTCGTCAGTTCACACCCTCCAGTGACATCCGCCCAATTTTTTCTGCCACCTCTCCAGGTCGGTGAACCCTTATCGCTCAGCTGGAGCCTTTCGCGTCGTAAGAATTCTTACTGCAGAATCTTAAAATATTCTGTTGTGTAGTTCGATCACTGGATTCTAAAACTCAATGTAAATAATTAGTTACATATATTGTTAAATAATCCTGGCAAGAGTCGCCATCTGAAAGAACCCGCAAGTTATATGTTGTTAAAATATAATGTAACAATCACTCACTTTATGGTCTGTGCAGTTACCAAAAAAATAAAGTTTCTTGTTCTCGTGGCGTTTACTTGTGCCTACCTGGAAAGCATCAAGTAATTAACAACATACAATGTTCTTTCTCTTCGGCGGTGGTCACTTCAAACCTTCTCTGAAATATATAAAGGTTAGAAGGGTATCTCAAAACTACTAAATCATAGATTAAATGATTTTCTTTCAAGTCTTTAATGCACAGCTTTCCTTAAAATTTGTTAGACCCACCGACCGGTATATTATTTAAATTTCTATCAGAAGATTCCTTACACAACAGATTTTTCACCAGGTAAATAATTTCTTCTTCTCCAAAAAAATCAGAAGACAGTTCTGCTACGACCGCAAATAATCCCTTGAATTTCTTAATACTTTCCGCTAACAATCCCTAACCATTTCTTTGACCATCACACAAATTGCACAACATTGGAAATTTACGATTTCAAATTTCTAAAGTTCCTATCAATTTCTTGCACACTTGTTGCACAATTATAAATTATAAAATCAATACTTGATGGCTGATATACAACTTCTAAACTGGAATAGAATTTAAAACAGTGGAATAGACGTTGCAAATTTTAACAATTGCGCAACCGCTAAGTGTCGACTAATAAGAAATTTCGCTGGTATTATTATTGCTTCCCTAACCTGACACACTTTATATAAACTTAGCTCTTGCTAGTTTCGACGAAAAAAACCTAATTTGAGTGATTATACTAAAATCCTCACTTTCGATGAATAACAAAAAAAAAATACCAGACGACTCACTTACTCCCCGAACAAAAACAAAAGACCAACTCAGACGGTTAACGCAAACACCTAGAAGCAAACGCCGAGAAATCACCCACTGCCACACAAATTTAAACTCTGCTCTGGACCGAAAGGTCCGACTGCGATGAAGACTGGTGACGAAAAAGCCACGCTAGGTGGCGTCTCGTCTTTTTATACTGACGCTGGTTCTTGATGCAACACTTACCAAGACGCCAGGATTGTGTCGCAATACCTGTAGCTATGCATGGATCCTAATATTACACCACGCTCGCAATTCATAATTTTTTTATAATAAAACTCAGACAAATGTCTTAGAATACACTCTGTAAAGCCCTAGAACCGTCACACGCTACAAGACAGTCTTGTTTTGAAGTATACACATGCTATGTACTATCGAAACTGGATATAAACTGTGGGGTTGTATAAACACCTTCAACAGAAATTAAAGAGAGGGTGAAAAGAGAATAGCGTTTAAGATCTGTAAATCAAACGTAAACAGTATTTTTTAAATGTTTTTATTAACTCGCTTTGGGCTTGTCTGTCCTGGTGGAATTTTGTAATTGTTTTTAAACAAACTTCTCGATGAGACAGAGACTTTAAATTTTGACCATAGCTCAGAACTGGATGACAATGCATGAAAATTTGAAAAATTGGAAAAGTTGTCTGGAAAATTTGAAAATTCGTGAAAAACTGAAAGTACTCTTTTCTATGGACCGATTTGGCTAATTTTTTTTAAATGTTCGTAATAGTCCGAATAAGGTTTTTATTTAATGATAAATTGGAAAAGTTGGCCGGAAAATTTGGAGCAAACTGAAAATCTTTTTTTCTGTGTACCGATTTAGCTATTTTTTTTTTTTTTTAATGTTCGTAGTAGTCCGAATAAGATTTTTAGTTAATGAGAAACTGGAGAAGTTGTCTGCAAAATTTGGAAAAAAAACTGAAAGTACTTTTTTTCTATGGACCAATTTACATATTTTTCTAAATGTCTTTAATAGTCTTTCAGAGAAAGAAAAGAGGAAAAGTGTCCCGGAAAATTGTAAAATTCGGCAACAACTGAAAGCACATTTTCTAGGGTCTAATTAGGCTAATTTTTTGTTTGCAGTAGTCCGAATAAGGTTTTTAGGGAAAGAAAAATTGGAAATACTGCCTGAAGAGTTCTAACAGAACTAAAAGTGTTTTTCCTGTTGGATTTTTGTTCGATTTTAAGACCATAACTCATGATTCAAACGATGGACATGCATAATTATTTTTTGGTTTTGTTCCTTATTTCCCCAGGATGGAAATAACTCAATTATATGTTTTGTATTAAAAAAGACCTGGAATTTGTAACATGTCTCTGTAATTATGTTATCAAAGTATTTAAATCAATTACAAATTTTCACACACGTAACCCTAAAAAGCAGAAAATAATAAAATCTTTTTAATGTACCATGTTTTTATAACGGACTATAAAGTACAGAATAATTTACCTAATCCTTATGAAGGACAAAACCACATACAGATTTCAAACTTCCTCTATATTGTCCTGAAAATTTATACTTGGAATTTTTTGATAGCTATTAAAATACTTGTAATTGGTGACGAAACACATTGGGCGCATGGAATATATAACTATAAGAATTGTAGAAAGTAGCTATCAATGAAAGGACTTACTTATCAGTTCACATTGTTTGCGGAGCAATAAAGTTATTAGTAGAGTTATTAATGCATCAATTATCTTTTGTATGCGCCCAATGTTTTTCGTCACCAATCTTACAAGTATTTTAATAGCTGTCAAAAATATCCAAGTATAAAATATCAGGACAATTTAGAAGTAGTTAGAAATCTGTATATGGTTTTATTCTTCATAAGGATTAGATAAATTATTTTATACTTTTTGGTCCGTTATAAAAAATGGTACATTAAAAAGATTTTTATTTTACTATTATTTCTATTTGATTTAAAGTATCCGTTTGCAAAGTTCCGTCAAAATTGGATACAAACTGTGTGTTTGTATGAAGAGCCTTGGTATAAAAAAAATAAAAATATTTTTATATATTATATACAAGTATAATCTATACTTTGACTACTATCCAAGTGCAACACATGACACATGTCATATCTTTAGCAACATTAGCATGTTGGCAATGCGAACTCTTAAGATTTTACCCATCCGAAAAGCATCCAACGCGCATTTTCATACACGCAACACTTCTTAGCATATCGGAGACGAGGAGTCGCCAACTCATAGATTTAGACCCGTCCAAACATAGACTAACGCGCCTATAGAAGTTTTCACTTCAAAAATACATTTGTATATAGAACACAGAAAGTTACAAGTTTCGCAGACAGATGGCAACACAAGACACTCCACAAATACTTTAGATAAGTTGGACCTAACATGCGCTGTTAGACTTAGGTTTCTTCTCCACTCCCATTCTGGTGGCCAGAGTTCACGTAGTCCTTGATGAACGTTTCGTAGGATGTGGGAGGAAGGAAATAAATGATTGAATTGAACATGAAAGGTCACTTAAAACTATAATGATTTACTTAAGAAATTTTAACCATTCTTTGAAGAGTGTTCTTAACAAAATTAGTTATTCACCCGGTGTTTATGTGGCATCGCTTAGGGCAGGGATGGCGAACCAATGGCACGCGTGCCGATGATGGCACGCTGCCAAATAATTTGGGCACGGCGTTAATTAAGTAGGTAATTAATCAATATAAGTAATATATTTTATTTTCTACATAATTTGAGAACATGGTAAGAAAGTTAATTGTGAAAGAGGCTAACTGTGCCGGAACGACTGCAGATTGCGCAAAAGAGGTGGATTTCGAACAAATTTTCTGACCGATCGGACTGATTGAACAAACGCAGGCGGCGCGGCGGCGGGAGGGACGGTAAGCTAACTTATTAACGTGTCTGTTTTAGTTGACGACGTTAACTGCTTTCACCAGTTACGCATACTTCTTGCGGTTTTTAAACAAATTTCATAACACAGCTGCTTGTTTAAGTTTGACTTATATTTACAACTATTCAACATGGCTAGTTTATATAAAAAAAAAATCCCCCCCAAAACAACAACAACAACAACAAAAAACAACAACAACAACAAAAAGTGTAAGATAAGAATAATGGAGAATTTCAACCTTGGTGGACTGAGAAATATGGCATGATTATGAAAGGTGATAAAGCGATGTGTGTTTTATGTTCTGGAACAGTGGTATGTAGAACACTATCTGTTAAACGGCACTATGAAACAAATCTCTTTGCAAACATTATCATTATACAGGGCGTTCGCCGGAAAACGCTACCCTCCCAGTCTGTTGCCGTCGGCAACTTGCTCGGTCAGTGGATCCAGCAACTCCCGCCACACGGCACCGTGAATCACCGCACTGTTTAACACCTCCGCTGCCCCAACAGTGCAGTGACGCAATATAATGGGACCCTTACATTGTTAAGAACGGTTTCTTTGCATTGTAGCTAGTTTGTGACTTCAGTCTCTTATTAATTAGTGTTGTGAATAAACGTTTCTTTGCGGTTTGGCTGGTTTGGGGCTTCATACTCTTACTAATCTGTACCGTGTTTGAGTGTGAGTAAAATTATGGTACGTTACAGTTTGCAACAAAGAATATTTCTCTACGATACATATGTGAAGAAGAAGTCGTTTAAAAAGTGTCGCAGTAAATTTCGTCGCGAATTTCCTGGCGCTTTACTGCCAGCTAAATCAACAATTCTGCGTCTGGTTAAAAAAGTAAGAGAAACGGGTTCATTTTTTAACAAAAAGAGACTGTCGGTCAACCGTATTCTCACAGAGGAGAAAATTGACGATATCGCTTTTCGACTAGAACAATCACCCAAAAAATCATTAAGTCAGTTAGGGCAGCGTGTGTCTCGAAATATGTTCAGAAGATGTGAAATGTGCATTACACAAGAGGGTCAACACTTCCAGCATCTTTTATAAGGTAAGCTAATGAATTACGTCACATTTAAATGCTTAGCACATACAAGTTTATGAAGTTTATGAAGCGTAATTATTATGAAATAGTCCGCGGCCGACGGTCGAACAATGCCGGGAGCTGACCGCTCGCTCGCCGGGAGCAGTTTCTTCCTTGTAGCGCTAACAGTGGGTTGCGTTTCCCGGCGAACGCCCTGTATTAGATGTCATTCGTGCTTGTAAGACCATACTGCAAGTTTTATGTGAACATATTATTTCCAATAATTACAAGTATTAAAAAAAAAAAGCTGAAGATTTGGATGAACACGAAAAACTAGACCAATTAAAACTCACTAAAGAGTTATCTTCAGAAATTATTTCTTCAATAGAAGAATTTCCAATAAAATTTTATCAGTTTAAGGAATTATCGGAAAATCTCAAGTTTATTATGTATCCTGTTGTGATTTCACCTGATAAACTGAGCTTGTCTAAATTTGATTGGTTGGAAACTGAAGAAATGTAAATGCATCTGTGTAAGTTCCAGTGTAGTTCAACGGGCACTCAAAAATTAATTGAAATGAGGAAGGAGTTGGAATTAAACGAATTAGCGAGACTATCAAGCAATATGAGTGAAAAATGTCAATACCATAACTATGGAAACCTGGAATTCAATTCCAGACACATTTAAGCAGCTGGATTTTGCTGTCTTAAGAATATTTCATCTACCTATGCCTGTGAGTCATTATTTTCAGAAATGAATAACATTAAGGACTGTTTGTCGGATGACTCCACTATAGCTTGCATTCTGCTAAAAGTAATACAGGATGAACCTAATATGAAATATTTGCATCTAATTGGGAACAACAGAAGTCGCAATATTTTCATCTACTTAAATAAACACAAAACTGTTGATATTAATGCTTAGTATATAAAAAAGTATATTTCTTGTTGCAAATATAAGGTTTTAAGGTGATAGTATTTATTTTTATTTATTTTCCCATTAATCACTACGTCATGATTGTTTGATGGCACGTCATGGCTTCATTCAACATTTCTTTAGAAAAAATGGCAGGCATAGCAATAAAGGTTCGCCATCCCTGGCTTAGGGTGTCGACTGGGCTTCTGATAAATGCGTGGGTGACGTCACATGTTGCAGCTATGACCGTTTACGATGTCCTGCTGCCGCTACTGAATTGGCGAAGTCGACCCCGGTGATCACTAATAATTTGGTAGTATCGACCGTCATCAATCCACAATGCGACAACTTCCTATCAGGTGACTTCTCCTTAATCAACGATTCCACTCGCATCATTTGTCTATCACCATAGTTATGATGCTAATGACCAGAGTTCCACAACTGACAGCAGTAACAGTTTAAGAAAAAATTCATTAATACCTGGTTTTATTCGGTTTATACACTTCCAGTTCTTTTGTGGTTTCTGTTTATGTACAGTTGCTTGGGATCGTTTACATAGAGACAGGTTGTCTGTTACCATTTCGTATGGTAAATTACTTATCTTTATATTTCAAGCAGTAATGTCATATCTGAATTGTGACATTTGATAAATTAACTTTGACTTGCATGATTACTCTCAATAAGGTATATAAGCTGTACTTCCTTATTAAATAATTATTTCATTTTAACTTATATAAAACATTAAAAAATTATTGTTGTGGCTCAGAAGATCCTTATGATCTCAGCTTTCATGATGACAGAGTTTCTCAACAGTAACATCACCCTCTTTCTTGGTTGATTAATACCTTAAATTAATATTAATACCATAATTATTAATAACTCTTATATTCCACAGCCATAATTTCGAAGAATTTATAGTATTACATTTTGATAAACCTGCAATGTAAACAGAAAGTATTATAATCAACCGTCTTTTCATATTGTAGTTTACATTAGTCTTGAATAACATGTGTCATGAATTGATACATTATTTGTTTATTTTCCCTGTGCACTCAATACCAATTACATTTGTCATTGCTCAGGAACATTACCGCAAATATTAAATCAATCATAATTAATCATTTTAATTGCAACTAAACAATCATCTCGATGTCTTTATATTGTAAAATCAAATATTTACGGTTTTTTTTTTCTTTTTTTTGTGATTGTCTGCGAAGGTCTTGTGAATGGTCATCTCTTCATACCTGAAAAAAATACTTAGAAAAGAGCACTTGATTCGTTCGTTTGTACAATTTTGTATACATCCGTTTCAACATGGCATAAAAACTTAATATAAAAAACACACACACTCAACCGTGTCCCAACAGTTGTCACAGGGGTTTTTCGCGAAACCTTCATAAGGGCTCTTCTGATAAGAGGCTCGTATTTTCTCATAAACAGGAGACGACGAGACGGCTTGCAGTACTCCAGTTGCTGCCATGCGACAGTTGACTGGCCTGTTCAGGTGAGCTCCGAGGCTCTGAGGGCGGTCCTCATTCGGTCAAGGGCTTCTTCTACTGTAGCAACAAGAGGTGCTCGAGGGGAGCTTCTCTCATGCAGAGATATTCCAACCAGTGCACGTGGTATTAGCTTTTGCTGCCATCTGTGACAGCGGGACTACGGTCCTACAGCAGCATGTTTCAACGAAGTCCTCCTAATTTCAAGTGGTTGAGCCTCGAATACTCCCAAAAGAAACTGTGTTCACCCCTCATGCTTCAAACAAAGGAACGAATCCCAGCATAGAGAGAACACCCGCCGTCCGGTACTGTGAAGTGACTGAGCTAATTCGAATTGATTTTGTCACCTAACTCATTGCAAGCCGAAAACTGCTTTTAGTCGTCCTCAATGAAACGTTCATTAATTTGAAGAGCGCGCTTCAAATATGGAACTCAGGTCTGTAATATTATTCTACTAGTTTTTTTTCCCCCCCCCAAAAAACATTTTTCCGTTTTATAAAATGTAATCTCTGGCTGTTAGTATAGTAGATTTATATAAATGCACACTGTATCTGGCTCGAGAAGGATACATACTATATTTTCTTCTTTTCCCATTCACGCATGTGCTTTTGGCATGTTACCATCCAATGTTGATTAATGAATTTAGTTTAATTGCGATATAGCGCATGCTCCAGTTGCAGTTTCCGCACACATTGATTTTTCTCTTTTCTTGTACTCGTCTCCTTTTTCCCACTACGGTATTTAATTTTAAATTCTTTGAGCGTATTTGGTAAATCATTCATAATTTTCCTTGGTAATTTATTCCAATCCCTCACTTCTTTACCTTTGAAGTTGTAATGCTCATACAAATGAAATAGCGTACAAAACACTAGTGCGTCCGCATTTGGATTACTGTTGTGGAGTTTGGGATCCGTATCGCAAGGGATTGATTGACACGTTAGAGAAAGGACAGAAGAGAGTCGCTCGATTCGCGACTGCTAGTTACAGTCTGTAACGAACGCGTATTGTGACCGCTAGTTACATTAATAAACCATAGGTTTATTTATAAATGTAGAATATTTTAGTTAGTATGTGGGTGCTGTGGACAGGGTAAAAGCGGCAAGTGTCAGGA
This sequence comes from Vandiemenella viatica, assembly GCA_031002005.1. Classification (NCBI taxonomy): domain Eukaryota; kingdom Metazoa; phylum Arthropoda; class Insecta; order Orthoptera; family Morabidae; genus Vandiemenella; species Vandiemenella viatica. The sequence goes on from JARYHS010009186.1 coordinate 51,590,932, forward strand.
ATGCCAGCCGGCCCGGTTCCTAAAATTAGCGAGGGGAGAAGAGTGTGTCTCTTATGGAGAAGAGTATTGTGCTAACCAGGTAGATAAACAGAGTGATCTGTGGGAATTTCTGTTTTTCATGTGGCACGACGAACAAGAGGAGAGGGGGTCTATTCTGTGCCGGCCGGGTGTTGCATTCGGTCTGTTCGATTGCGGGGCTGCTGCTGCCTGGATCTGGACACCCACTATTTCGTTTGAGCAAATGAGCTCAGGCAAAGTGACATCTGAGGAACTACGCCGCACTGGTCCATAGCAGAGCAGACAACGTCATCCAATATATGGCGGCAGACATGTAAATAAAACATCGCCAATGAAGGACACTGTGCTAGTGATAATTTCAAGTTCATAGCATTGCACGGCTAGGACCCTGCAGATAGGAACTCTCATAGTCCGTAGCAAACATTTCTTTCAGAAGTGAACAGTCAAAATGATGAATTTGTTTACTGTTTAATTTTGTGTATATTATATAAAACACCCTGGCCCCCGCAGAAGGACAGCAGATTAATTTTAAATAATTTTGTCAGCAATTGAAATAAAACCATTAGTGATTTCTCATATAAAGTATTGACGCAAGTTCTACCTTTCATGATAAAATTCAATATAATAATAATATTAATTATTTTTTTCAAATCAGGTAATGAGGTCAGAACGTTACAAGTCCTTACGAAAGTGTCACAGAATTGGTTGGGCTGGGATTGTTTGGCAGACAGACGACGTTATTTTCGATTTAATTTGTTGGACAATATGCGAAAATCTTTAATTTACGAGTGCAGTGAAATACTTCTTCCGCCAACATATTTAGCTCGCAATGAAATGAAGGATAAGATGTGACAGTAAGAATTTAATTGCAGCTGATACCCCACACAATTACGTTTTTTTTAATTTCGTATCATAATTCACTCACTCCAGTTTTTTTATTTCGTATCATAATTCACTCACTCCCGTAAAACAAAATCGAAACTGGTTTTCTTTGATTTACCTTAATTACGCGTCTTATGATACCACAGATCGAATTGTCCTCGGTTTGAATCCTGGACTTGGCTGTGATTTTCAAAGTTTGCTTTGTGCTTGTGAAGTACGCCAGAATGATTCATTCCCTGGTACAGATTCCAGGTTAAGCTGCAGGTCTTCTACACCAAGTAGAATTCCCGGTTCAGGGTAGGTGGCTACGATTATGGTAGATTGATATGGTAGATAATGAGTAAGAAGTGTTGCCACCAGGTGTTAATATTACATGATATATAAGTTTCTTGGTATTTATGAAGCTTATGTGTTGTCCTTGTCAAAATCATAGCTTATGTGATCTACATGTCACTATTATATATTAAGTCACATCCAAAATATTAAAAATATGCGTAATAGATCTACCATAAAGTAAGAATTTTGTTCTGATTGAATAGTTGTCTTTACGACCGAATTCTGAGTGGAAATTTGCAGTTGGTATCTCGAGCATTTCTTGTGGAGAGGGAGCTGCAGTTCATCTTCCTCCTTCTCAGTGCGAATACCAGACCAATCAATGTCACATTCCTATTCAGCGTTATTTCGTTTTATTACGCTAATATAAGGTCCACAACTTCATCCGCGGGGGAACGGCTGCACGACTAACAGACGGATTTGGAGAAAACTTTTCAAAACTGGTGCATCCTTCGACGATCATCATAGTTCGCTTCCGGCGTCGAAACGCTTAAAATAAACTTGAGGAATTCCGTAGCATACAACAGAATTTTTACCTTATGTTTGATATATATTTACCATTTCAAAGACAGTTTCACTAAACCTTGTTAAAAATACTTTGTTTAATTATGTTTTAAACTTTTTTTTTTTTTGTTGGAGAATCAATGCAATATACAGTCGGCGCACGGAACCTTTATTGCGTGAGAATAGCCTCCACCTGACCACGTCAGTTTTAGAATAAATATCTATGAGGCCATTGACGCCATGAGAGGATTGTGGAAAAGGAAGGGGAAGCAAAAAATACATGGCTCTGCGTTAACATCTGTCACGCTACCCGTCTACAGTTATTTTGGAAAACCAGTGAAAACTGATACTTGAAAAGTTAAATCGAATCCGAGTCCTTTCGAATTCAGGGCCGAATGTTATCACTTCCAACTGAAGCTCGAAGGATTTTTGGTGCGGGTACATTTTTTCTTGATATTTCATGACGGCATTCCATAGCCGAGCATCTTTGGGGAATATTTGAAGACTTGACAGCTGAAATGCGTCACAACTCAATGCAATGAAAGTGCTGCATCACAAAAGAAGTTTGCAAGTGTAAAAATCGCTAAATTTGAGTGTTTGGGATACCTTGATGGAACGCGGAGTATTAAGCTTGTACAGCATCCTCGTTTGAGTAATTCGGAAACCACTCAAAACAAAACCGCGGCCTCCTCGGGGCTATTATGGGCATAATGCCGAGATGCAAACCCCATTTATCGAGAGGGTCGGAATCTGCTCGGCTATTAGAGGCGGAGATGAATGGCTGGATAATACAAGCAGTGTAATTATGAGCGAGTGCGGGGAGCGACGGACGCAGAGCTTTAGCTGGAGCTCAGGAAGCGGTGCGCTGCGTGAATTATGGCCACAGCTGTCCCTGGGGGACAGTTATTATGCGAGAGATAAGGAAGACGGCGATGCTCGTTACGCAAAAATGGGGCGCGGATAAACATCTCTGAATCAGCCCTACCTAATGACACCCCCGCGCTCGAACCGGCAGGAAACGTGCTCGCTGGAATAGTCCTCTTGCAGCTCCGTTGAAATTCACACGACAACCGCTACGACATTTTTGTTTCTAAGATTCTCGTTGAAATAATACTGACGTGAATGCAACAATGCGATTTCTACGGTAAAATAAGAACTAGATTACTAGCAATATTTCGTTTCCATAGGAAGCTTTTGTTTATTATGGGATAAACCGGAGAAATTACGTTAACTAATATGCAAACATTTGATGTTCTAGAGAAGTACTGAATGGATGGCTTCACAATCTCGTATTCACTTTGTGACTGAGCTCCGTGATTAAGATCAGCGGATACACTAAAGGTTCGTTCCCAAGGCGAGTGTTAGGCAGGGCGCGCCTTTCATCTTCTACCACCTGGTGGTGGATCGAGGCGCGCCGTCCCAGTTAACATATGCGGCAAAGATGACAGGCGTTCCCTAGCACGCGCCGAGGGACACTCCGTGGGAACGAGGCTTTAGAAGGCTGCTTTTAATGCACGACTTGCAAGTTATAACCCAGTATCCAAACACTTTAATCTAGACTATCCTTTATCCGAACTAGGGAATATTGTATCGCATCTCAGTAACTTCACGAAAAACAGGCACATCTAGTCTGCGATTAATGAATGACGTGGAGGTTGCAACATAACAGCAGAACAGTTTATCCCGAAACTAACCATTTTCCCGAACGAAGTATTATAGACGGTTACGATATAGAGAATGTACTAAAACTTTGCGACGTTTGACGGACGGAATATACTATTGCATCTTGAAAGTAGCCGAGATTCCACACCTCCTTGATACCATGCGTGAACGAGTTATGTTCACTGACTACGTACTTTATCCATACTGTGAAAACATTAGTGTAGATAAATTGGTATAGAATTTCAGCTTTATCGGGTGATACCTCCATTCCAGAAACGCTTCTGAATATGAAAATAGAAACATCTTGTAATTATCATTGGGTATTTTCATCAACGTACTCTTCTTCCATCACTGAGCCTGCAGTCTACGTCTGCTTGCCGACGGTAGTAGAAAACCACCAAGGTTTATAACAAATTTACCACCTATAGAAGAACACACCTTACTCATATTGAATATTGTACCAAGAAGCATTCACAAAGTATCAGTACTATAAGGTTTTGAAATCAATATTTACTTCTCCTATTAATCGATGTATGATTTTCAATTCAGCATGGAAACATTCCACTGAATCTCTTACCAAGAGTCTAATTGACAAAAAGTGTATCACATTTATACGAGGCTCTATCAATCTCCCTTAGCCCTTAGGTTAAGAGATTCATGTCAGAAGTACATGCCGTCTTGGCATTGCCTTCTTTTATTTGCTGCTTCCGTGTAAGTGCTTGTTTTACTTTTATATTTTTCAATACTGTTGAGCCTTTTTTATTTATCTTTTTTTATTTATTAATTTTTATTTTTTAAAAAAATATTTCCCATACTTTTTAATATATTTTTTTGTATTTAATTTAATTTAACAGTGTAAGTTCATCCGTTTCGCACTGTATTTGTGGTTTTTCTCACTAGTTTTCTTCTGCCAGCAGCTGGAGTGGTCTTCTATGTGGACCCTCGTGTATGTCATACTGTGCTAGAGAGCGAATAAGGTGGTTGTCGCCCTCCTCAGTTTTTTTGGTAAAAATGTCTTGCTATTTTTTATACCTATCCCGAAGTCTCGGGATCCCCGCTGTCTCGTGGAGGATGTCTGTCGAGAATCTCATTGGCAGGTGGAGTGATCTCTTCAGCGCCTTGTTTTGCATTCTCTGCAGTTTCTCAATATTCTTTTTTGCAGGGGATGCATATTCCATAATCGGGCGCACCAGTGCTTGATATAATTGGAGGCCGCATCTGGGTGGTAGTGTGCTACTGTAATTCAACACTGGATAAAGTTTCCCCAATCATTGAAGAACTCTGCGTCTGACGTCTTCGAAGTGAGGCTTCCATGTTAGTTTCGTATCTAGGGTCACCCCAAGATACTTACAACGTACATTAATACTTAATAATAAATTTTTGCTATAAAATTCACGCTTAGGTATATCCTAATAATCTCACAATCTTGATGAAGACAGGAAGCTTTATGACATTTAACACAAAGAACTATCAGTTACTATAAATATTATTTTTACTCCATGATTTATTAAAAATGGTTCGAGGAGGGTGTGTTGCACCTATCCTAATGTGTAATCGTTTATGCATCAGTTCCAGACGTATTTATCACGCTTCTCACCAATATTTCATGTGTAGCCGCCGGAACGTTTCTAAAACCGCGTTCCCACGGAGCATCCGTCGGCGTGTGGTTATGGACGCCTTTCATCTTTGCCGCATATGCTAACAGGTAAGGCGCGCCTTGACCCACCGCCAGGCGGTAAAAGATGAAAGGCGCGTACTACCACACCACGCGCCGTCGGAATGCGGCTTATGAGTGTTGTATTTTAGTTCCTTCACGAAATCTAGATGCCAAAATCATCGTACTTAAACCGTCTGCGGGAGAGATTTTGTGGTTGTGGAATGACTCAAGATGGAGGAAATATAAGGCTTGAGCTGCGATAGTGTCTGGCGTCTATGGCTTATCCATGCCGTACGAAGCAAGGAATAACAACGCAGTAAGTAAGAAAAGGGCGTACGAACACCGAATTAAGTGAGAGTGACAAATCAGTAAGGTCTGGCTTAATTTATACCCGATAGTAACATATAGCTTGAAGGCGGAAGTTTTAATGTAAGAAAGGTTTGCTAGCTTGACGTCTTGATACTGCCGTCACTAGTTGTCATCATTGAGAACAGACTAGACCATGGTAGATTAGCATATCTAAAATAGGTGTCGGTAAGAGCCTACGTAATAATTACGTCCACTTAAAGTGAGGAAGGCGAAAACACTACCTTACGATGGGTACATGGAAACAGCTTATGCATTGCAAAGATTTTAGGAAATGATAAAATAGATTGGGCTGATAGAAACTAAGAAGGAACACCATTATGAATCGGATTAATCAGCTGGAATGAAGCCATAACAATAATTTGTGATCGGATTGCCTGAAAAAGAGGAAGATCAACCAGCTCAGCTGTGTAGTGCTGATATAAGATGCTTAAGTGAAGTCACACGACGTTCAGTAATTTTCAGTTCTACCATTTTGAGTACTTAGATAATTTCCTCAGCAGTATCCGTCATACCCACAGTTTCAATTCATTCCTCGTTTTATATAAATTCTGTCAAATCTTTATATATATAAAAATCTCGTGTCACGATGTTCGTCCGCGATGAACTCCGAAACTACATAACCGATTTAGATGAAATTTGGCTTAATGTGTGTAATTTAGTCCAACTTAAAAGATAGGATAGATTTTATCTGGATTATAGACCTTAATATTTATTATTTGCGAAATAAATGTTCATTAAATGTTTGTCATAGGACAATGGTTTGTAATTATTTGTAAGCCACCATTGCTGAGCGGTCTGCTGGCTAAGTGGTTAGGGCATCTGACTTGAGAGAGAAAGGTCCCCGGTTCGAGTCCCTGTCTCGGCGAGGATTTTTATAGACACTTCACCCGGCATTAACCCCCGGCGCAGCATGCTGTATGAGGTGAAATACGCCAGGACGGTACTGTGGTTCGGATTCGACGTTAAAATGTGGGTTCCCTTTACCAGGCAGGATGGGCGGGCTAGGTAAAGGCGGCTACGACAGGGGCAGAACGCCAAGCCAGTAGAAACAATGTCACCAGGTCAGTACGACCACACGTAATTATTATTATAGTTCCATAAGTTTCTAACAGATGGCGATGTGTTAACTTATCTATACAACACTTGGTTAGCTAGATTGGGTAATCATCCAGTAGATCACGTTCTGTTTCAATTTATTTATGCTACAGTTTATTCCTAACAGATGGCGGTGTGTTAATTTATGTAGATGGCGTTGTATTTCGATTTATTTATGCTACGGTCTATTCCACGCCATATGTGTGGGTTTCTTCAATTTTAATTGTGCTGTGTATTGTGATATAATTATACTGTATTGTTGTTCATCGTTTGTGTGTCTTTATACCTAACGACAAAGTAATTACACACATGAATATAATATTGAAGAAAACGTTACGATAAATTCGAATCGTGTAAGTATTTCTCGCTAGCTTATCATTTTTCTTCTTCTTTTTGTTATGGTCAGCTAGAGACCACGTGTCAATTTCAATTCTCTCCTGATGTTTTTTCTTTCTTCCTCCCCAGTACTCCTTCATTATTGCACTCCTCCCTACCTTTGAATCCTGCCATATTCAAAGTCTGCTATCGAAAAAAATTTCTTTCCATACAGTTCACTGGTATTATTTCGTTTCAAATCTTTCTAAACTTCTTGAAAGCCTGGTGTCATCCATGCTATAAATGAATCGAAAAAAATTTCATTCTTCTTTATCTGTCATTTTTTCAATGTTATTTTATATTTCCTCATTAGTTCTTAACTTCCATTTTACTGTATTTTTCAATGGACCCAAAAATTCCAGTTTCACCACTGTATTATAGTATCTTATTTTAAGGCTTTCAGAAAGGCACTTTTTGTTGTAATTCAAATACTTTTCAGTGAAATGTCGCTAAAGAATTTAACCTCGACGCACGATGAGAGAGCTCATCAATAAGCAACACAAATCGCGGCAAGTAAGGAAGTTCAAAGAATCAGGACAGCTGAGCGTCGTATGAAAGAATCTCAAGAACAGCGTGATGAACGTCTGTGACAGAATATATCGAGAACAAGAGCGGCACGAGAACAGAACATAGCTACATTTAGAGAAAGAGAACGAGAGAGACAGTAAATCAGCCGTGCTTTAACACGTGTATCATTTGTTCGTCTTGCGTTCCAATATGCACCAGCCACTGATTACTCTGCACATTCTAAAACTGCAATCGGTGCAATGAGCAAAATATGCCAATATTATCAGGCGTTGAAATTCCGCAATGAAGCAGCCGACATGTGCTGGGCATCAGGAAAAGATGTATTATTACCACCACCCAATCCGCCAGAACATTTACAGCCCTTCTTGCTGGCGAATCAAACGATTCGAAATTGTTTCTTCGCAAGACACGCAAATTCAATTCTTGCTTCCAGATGATGTCTTTTGGGGCAGCAAAAATTTGCGATCTTACATCTGATGGACGTCATTTTGAAACTAAATTCAAAATACAAGGCCAGGTGTACCATAAGATTGGGTCGTTGATACCGATGCCAAACGATGACCCGACGTTTCTCCAAATCTATTGGAAATTGTGAGGAACGCTTGAAAACTTGGTACCAGTATAATTTCATCGAACAAGCAGAAGAGAGAGCAATTGTGATATTGTTGGGAAATTGTTTGGAAAATAATAATCAACTTATTCAATTGTTTCGCCACAATTAAAAAATGACAACTATCAAATTGTCATCAAAGCTGACAAATTACCATCAGGAGAACACGCTGGCAGATTCAACGCACCAACCGTAGGTGAAGTTGAAGTTTTTATGGTCGGTGACTCAGTTGATTAAAGTTACACATCAAGATAGAAACCGAGCGTGGTGGTGTAACGGATAGCGTTCTGGCCTCGCATTCGGGAGGACGGCGGTTCGAATCCCCGTCCGGGCATCCAGATTTGGGTTTTCCATGGTTTCCCCAAATCACTCCAGGTGAATGCCGGGATGCTTCCTTCAAAAGGCCATGGCCGAATTCCTTCCCATTCTTTGCCCCCATCCTTTCCCGTCTCTAAAGACCACGTTGTTAAAAAGGGACGTTAAACTGTTAAAAAAAAAAAAAAAAAAAAAAAAAAAAATCAAGATAGAACTGTTAGTACATATAATTTCGGATCTACACCGTTCGTATGACGCACTCCAGTATCCACTGATATTCTGGCAAGGGCAGAATGAATATCACATCAACATCAAACAGCGTGATCCAGTTGCTGGTAAATTTAATATTCAACTATTTAATTCGTTATTTTATTAGTACAGTAGACCCGCGGTATTCCGACCAGGGGCCGGATTATAGCGGGCCCACTATATTGATTTCTTATTCTTTTTTTTACTATTTAATTTATTATTTTTTCAGGTAATAAAACAAACAAAAAAGTTACTTCAATGAAGTACTACGCCTCCCAATTGATGATTAGAAGTAATTAGGATAACTATATCCTTCGATATCGTCAACTGTGCCTTCAATACGTCGTGGATATGTACGCCAAGGTTTAAAACAAGCATTTGCGATTTATTCGATACAACCAGGCTAAATTACGATCGGTGGAATACATCCTCTTACGAGATACTGTTATCGGCAATATTTATGAAAATTTAAACGCCAATGATATCAGTGATGCATTATTTTACCTTCAAGCTGCATCGGCAGTCCACGGAACATGCAGGAATATATACAAGATGCGATGACTTACGTACGTCATTATGGTCGTCCGGATTTGTTTATTACATTTACATGTAATCCGAATTGGAAGGAAATACAAACTTTGCTATTACCAGGCCATCAATCAATGCATCGTCATGTTGTCACGGCACGTGTGTTCAAACAAAAATTGATTGATTTAATCGTAAAACATTCGGTTTTCGGTAACACACGTTGCTATCTGTATTTGATTGAGTGGCGAAAGAGAGGTTTGCCTCATTCTCAAATTTTGATTTGGCTTGAAGTGAAAATCCGTCCAGAAGAAATTGGTGAAATAATTTCAGCCGAAATTCCGGACCCATTAATTGATCAAGAATTGTTTGATATTGTTACCAGTCACTCGATCCACAGACCGTGCGGTGCTTTTAACATGACATCGCCATGCATGGAAGGTGGAAAATGTAAGAAGCGTTTTCCAAAGGAATATACGAATGATACTATTACGGATATCGATGGTTATCCGTTGTATCGCCGCAGAAACGCTGAGAATGGTGGCCAAACATTTACAATGCGAATGTAAAATTCTAGAAACCAAGTTGAAATTGCCAATCAGTGGGTGATACCATACTCACCATTGCTTTCAAAAACGTATAAGGCTCATATTAATGTCGAGTTTTGCAGTTCTGTAAAAGCCATTAAGTACGTTTGCAAATATGTTAATAAAGGCAGTGATTTGGCCGTATTTGAAGTTCAAAATGTGAATAAAAATGACGAAATAACACGATACCAAATAGTTAGATACATCAGCAGCAACGAAGCTATCTGGCATATTTTTATTTTTCGCATTCATGAAAGAGATCCTTCCATCCAGCATCTTGCAATACATCTTTAAAACGGTCAACGTGTATATTTCACCGAAGAAAATATTTTCCAAAGAATACTTGAGCCACCAAAAACGACAAACCACAAACTGAATTTTTCACATTGTGTCAAAAATCTGATGTGTTCCGCCAGTTCGCAAAAACATTATTATATACCGATGTTCCAAGCTATTTTTCATGGAACAAATTAGATAAAAAATGGTAGCCACGTAAACAAGGAGAACCACATCCTTCGATCGCAGGCATATTCAAATCAAAGACTTTACACAGTTCATCCAAAACAACGTGAATGTTTCTTTCAGCGTTTGTTATTGGTGAATGTTCCCCTACCAGCTTCTTTCGAATGTTTACGAACAGTTAATGGTCGAGTGTTCAATACATGTCGAGTGTTCAATACATGTCAAGATGCATGTCGCGAGTTGCAGCTGCTGGCAGACGACAATTATTGGGACCTGACACTTGCTGATGCAGCGTTGACAGCCACGCCGAATAGTATTCGTCAAACTGTTTGCAATTATTTTCACATGTTATCCAACACAATCTTCGAGTTTGTGGGAAAAATATAAAAACAGTATGACTGAAGATATAACTGAAATTTCATTTTATATAAATAAATAAAAAATAATTTACTTATTTATTTTATAAATATCAATTTTTATATAATTTCAATTAAGTAATTTGTAATGAAATGTAAATTAAATTTTTTTATGATCGTTTGTCCTTAATTTCAACTCTCCGTAACTCTTTACCAATTACATTTGAATTTCCAAATCGACTACAATGTTTTTGTCTTTATTAGTGAATATTAATTTGACTACTTGAGGAAGTTTAGAATAACATTAATCCAACGTACTATAGTTAGTAAGTCACAGCAACGCGTGACCGGGTCAGCTAGTGTTTTTGTAATTCTTTTCGCCTCGCATTTGTGAAAATAAACTTAGAGGCATGAACTTTTGTTTGGATCGTCATACCCTGGCATTCCTGAAGTACACTTATATCTGCTGCTACATTCCTTGATATCTCTCTTTCACGAAAAACCTTTTTCTAATTAGAATCCAGAAGTATGTATCAGGATGAAAAAGATAGAACACAAGTAACTGAAGATTGCAAATTATTTTGAATCCCTTGCACATTACAAAAATTCTGACTTTGATTAAGAAGCTGGAGTTTAGTTTAAAATTGATGTAGTTATTTTTTTTTAAGTTATTACATATTTTGCATGGTATCATGGATAAATATTTGAATTAAGAAAAGATGTATTTCCGTGAAAACCTTATCAATTACTCGTGCATTGCTATTAACATTAATTATAAGATTAATCATACAATAATGAACGTAGATGTCCTATTATACATCCTAGCATAGTTCGATGTAACGATAATAACTTATGTGCTAGCATTGTTTCTTATTCGCAATTTTTTCGAACATCCTAATGTCAAAAATAAATGAATGATTTGTATATCATGACATTTCTTTTTCGTCAAGATTTCATTGTTTTTATTTTAACATTTATGGCTTATCTGATCTTATTCGTTACTGTTATAATTTTCTGTTTACATTAACTGAGACAACAGAATAGCCCTGGCCACTCTTACCAATTTAAAGATGGATGTGAGTGCTATCTAACAACAAGTGTTCCGTTTATTTGCTCGTCGTCGCGCACTTTGGGGGCTGTTTGAAGAAGCTGGGCCCGGCGTCGTAGCGTCGTTAGACCTTCCGCTTACTGTCCTGAGCCCGGGCCTATCTGATAGCCTCCTGGTTCAGATTTATGGGCCCTCTCGACCAGCTGCAGATAAAGCCCGTCCCTCGGCTAAGCCGCACGCCTAACACCGGTTGCGCTTGCCAGAGACTCCAAGGCCGACGGGGGCGCCATACACTGCAGCCGTGGCTGCGTCCTGAACTCAACGAGGCAAGCGCTACCGGAATACGTAGCCCTCGCAATGAAAGTGCCACACAGCGGTAATCGATCAATATCCCTAAGGGAGTGTCCATAAACCACGTAACTTCATTTTGCCTCCTATGAACTCCCCCCCCTCCCCCACGTGGCACGTAACTTTATTCCCTGTTGATTCAAGAAGACATTTTTACTGTTTTCTCTCGTCAGATTATCGTAAATTACTTATGTAAATAATTAAATGACGGAAATAAATATTCACATGCTGTTGTGTGTTCTGTACCTTATTTTAACTATGACAAATAATATGAACGAAAAGCTACGTGACTTGGCTCGGAACCCCCTCCCTCCCCCCACGTAGCTCAGCGTAACCTTTCAGCGAACCCCCCCCCCCCCCCCCCCTAGACCGTGCCACGTAATTTATGGATGTTCCCTAATAGCAACTGACTGGCTTGTATCAGCTTCAATTGAAGCGTTTAAACAGTATAATGGGTAAAATTATTAAATGGCTATTAATTCATCCATTGTTGAATAATTTGGAGGATTTATTCGTTCAATATTAAAAACACAATTTCCATTTATTTTAATTACTTACAATGATGAAAGACAGGTTGGGGTTTTTCAGCAACGAGGCAATTTATGGGAAATCTACGGAATGGGCTATCAACGTAATATAGTGCACCAGTACAAGAAATCCTAAATGCCGATCTTAGTATCTTCTGCTGGTACTTACTTCTAAAAATAGTGTTTGATACCAAGCATCTCCAGAACAGAGCCTGCTTCTTCCATCTTCACAACAGACACTCGATGGCCGGCCACTTTCACACAACCCTAACTCCAAGTACTCTAGACCATAGGTGGCCAATCTTTTCAGTAGCCGGGCCAAATTTTAGAACTACAACTCTCTACCGGGCCGCATGCATAATTTTCTTGGAAAAAAATATGAATATTTTCATGAATGAAAAAAACACTTAAAATGAAATTAAATATTTAATGAAGTATTAAATATACACTTATCTTAATGCGACTTTTGACATTGTTTTACAGAAGTAAGGGCATCAATGTTGATATCGAGAGAAGTGGCTACACGCATAAAGTTCTGAAAATGAACATCGGTGATTTGTGTTCTGTTTTGAGACTTGATACTGTTCATCCGGCTGAAAAGCTGTTCACACACATAAGTGTTTCCAAGTAAGGAAATAATCCGCAAAGCATGTTTATAAAATGAAGGATATTTCTCCTTGTCCACATATTTTCTGTAAAATTCTTCCAAACCAACCTGGTGGAATTTCTCCTTGAGTTGTGCGTCACACTGCAATTCACAATATTCCATTTGCAAATTTCCTGGCAATGAATTTATATCAACGGAGAATGGCGTCGAAAATGCAGATAAAAGAATATGATGTTTTTTGAAATCTTGAAATCGGTTTTCAAACTCAAGTTTTAAGTTTGATATCAATGAACTGTACTTAATCGTCAACGTCTGTGTGACGTCTGCTACCAATGATAGCGTGGGAAAATGAGTGAAATTTTTATTTTTCAACTGTTGTTCCCAAAGCCCAAGTTTCATTTGAAACGCGGCAACAATATCAAACATATCATTAACCAATTGGTCTTTGCCTTGCAGACAAATGTTCAAGTTATTTAAATGATTAGTTACGTCGACTAGAAACGCGAAGTCACAAACCCAAGCCACGTCTTCAAACTCTGGGATACTTTTCAACTTGCTTGCATAGAATGATTGTATCTCTTCCTTTAAATCGAACACTCTTTTTAACATTTTTGCACGGGACAACCATATTACTTCAGTATAAAATGTAAGGTCATTATAGTCAGAATCCAAATGTTTGAGGAATTCTTGGAACTGACGGTGGTTCAACCCCTTCGATCTAATGAAGTTCACTATTTTGATAACCACGCTCATGACATAATCCATTTTTAAAGACTTGGCACATAAATCCTCTTGATGAATAATGCAATGAAAATTTAATAATGAGGTATTATCAAGTTTGCAGGCTTCATTTTCAATCAGTTTTACTAAACCTTCATGTTTTCCAACCATTGCAGGAGCTCCATCCGTCGTCACGCCAGATAAGTTGTGAAGTTTTAACGAAAAACGATTTAACGTTGCTGTAACTGACTCTAACAAATCGCGTGCAGTTGTAGTGTTCTTAAGTGGATATAGAGCCGCTAATTCTTCTGTTTTGTTTAAATGGATATCAACACCTCTTAAGAAAATCGCTACTTGCGCAGTATCTGTTAGATCTGTGCTTTCATCCAATGCTAGAGAATAATATACGAAATCAGGCGCTCTGCTTTTCAAATTATCCTCAATATGTTTCCCAATGTCTTCCAGACGCCTGGTAATAATAGTTTGACGAGAGAGACTTATTTTTGAAAATTCCTTTTTCTTTTCTGGACACATAATTTCAACGATGCTCTCCAAACATTCCTTCACCATTTCACCATCTGAATACGGTTTCGATTTCTTGGCTAATATTGAAGCTACTGCATAGCTCGCTTTTACGTGGCATGTTGACTCAGCAGCAGTGCTAGTGAATATCTGTTGCTGTGCAGAAAGTTTTCTTTTTAAGTCATTTACCTGGTATAATCGAAATTGTCCTTGGTACTGAAGTGTCACGCTAATCGCGACATCAGCAATGGATGGTTAATTTTATTTATTATAAATTCATCAATTAATGTTTTGTATGAGGGATGTGAATTAATCATCAAGGCACCATTTAAAATTACTATTTATTGGATCACGTATATGGATTGATTAATTTGACGTGATTAAGAGATGAGATTTGACAGCATGAATTGACAGGTATACATTATTGTTCATCAGGGTCATTTACTGGGCTTGTGGGCGCGGTAGGTGAACGCACTCAACACACACAATACCGTATGGTTGCTCCTGCGACAGCAGCTGCGGGCTTCTTGCGATGGCAGCTGCGGTCAGGTCCGTAGTGGCGCTTCTTGTTGGCCGCACGATCGACGCTGCACAGACGTAAAGTGGCCCCTCAAGCAGCTAGGACGGGTAGATGTCGACGCAGTCTGGCGTCGAACCGGCTCCCTGGAGATACGGACTGGAAGGACTGGAAAGCTCTTCCAGCAGGACAGCGAACTCACACTCCCACACTCGCGTATTGTATTCCAACGTCCGGACGCGTACCGCCACGAGGTGCACACCTGTGTGTCCTCTCCGCGAGTCCCCACGCCACCCTTCCGCCTAGCGGTCCAGCGGATTAGGGGAAATACGAGGGGTAGCCACATTCCTTGGGCGACAGCTACCTGTCTGCATCTAGCTGCAGCCTCACAAATCCGTTGGCAAACTTAGTTTGCTGCAACTTCACACGTATGTACTGTGTCAGTACAGTACTCATCAAACTTATTTGCATGTTTAGTTTCATAATGCCGTTTCATGTTGTAGTCTTTCAATACAGAAACAGATTCTTTGCATATTAAGCATATGGGCTTAGCTTTAAATTCTACAAAAAAATAGTTAATTGTCCACTTATCCTGAAAATTTCTCAGTTCATCTGAAGCTTTTCGCTTCTTTGATCCAACATCTTTGCTAGTTGAAGCCATTATTTAATTGAACTAGAAAGAGAAATTAATAAAAGTCACGTGCTTGTATTTTGCAGAAACTACTACAATCGCAACGCTTATAAATAACAATACCGGGAATATATTCGGTAAAGATGCACCAACACAAATATCTCGTATTTTTAACAACAGTAATACATGCACACGCCCTATATAAAACAGAAACTAGTTCTTAAAAGTCGATCACGATAAAACGCCACAAATACTTCAGTACAACAGACACATGAAATTTAGACAATGCATTTTGAATCAAATACAACAATCAAAAAAAAAAAAGAGTGTACTTCCATCTATGGGTGGAAACATTAACTGCTAGGAATTCAATAACCGACACAAGCGCTCCAAGAATCAGTCAGGCGAACCACTAACACGCTGAAAGTTATAGGATCATTAGCCGTGATATTGCTCGGTTATACACCCGCACTTTCAATCCCTGCAAGATCAATCGAGCGATGATCTTGGTTGAGTATCTGCTTAACGTAGTGTAGATATCACCACTGAAAGTCAAAGCTTACATATAAATTAAATGAATTAATGATCCAGCTCCGCGGGCCACAAAATGACCTACCGCGGGCCACAAGCTGCCCGCGGGCCGCGGGTTGGCCATCCCTGCTCTAGACCATACGTTTTCCTTCAGGACAAACTTGACTAAGAACGTTTCTACACTGAGAACAAGGAATAACATAATTCAGAAACTTGCTGGACCAACGTAGGTAGCTAATGCATTATTCCGGTCAACAGTATAGTTCTTCTGTGTGGCCGAATAGTGCCTCTGTTACGGAGATCGACACCGTCTGATCCAGACAATGCGCATCAACAATGATATCATATGATATTTACTAACCAAGGCGATAAATTGGAGAAGCCAGCTGACCTCCGTTGTCAACGGGAGACATTTACTAACCAAGGCAATAAATGGGAGAAGCCAACTGTCTTCAGTTGTCAACGGGAGCTGTTATGAACAAAGGCGATAAATGGGAGAAGCCAGCTGACCTCCGTTGTCAACGGGAGACGTTTACTAACCAAGGCGCTTCTCATTGACCGCCCCCTCCACGTTTGTCTTCTGAGAGGTGGCGTGTCAAATCTCAGATTCTCCACTACAAACAAATTTATTGATGCACAGAAGAAATCAAATTAATAGATTTGTGATACCTTGCCTACAATAACTAAGAATTATCATCAGCTCTGCAGCAAGTGAATCATCTTCCATATCTGTTCCAGTTTCTCAGCTGACTGTTGTTTTCACAACCCACAGACGCTGCCTTTTATGACGACTTTTTCACTTAAATTGCCAGTTTTTCGAGGTTCCTAATCCTCCGGGTAAACGACTGATCACGAATTGTACATTTGTAAATTCCAATAAAACACTATGTCCTGGACTGACATCCACCAACTCAGTAGTCATTAACGGTGAAAACGTCACAACGGTCTCCATCATAAGGCAAATAATCTTTGTGTAAGAGGATAACCATTCATGTAAATCGACCAAAAATTGTTCTCGAATTTATTTTTACAAACTCATTCTTGCCATATACTAAATGAATGTTTACGCTCAACCTCCCCTGCCTTTGCTATTATGCCAGAAACGAATGTTACAGTCAACACTTTTTGCATCATCTGTTGACAAAGTACTTTTCAGTTGTTCTCCTAGATGTCGTAACCACTTGCCAAAATAATCTGAGTTTATCAACAACATAGTACTACTCAGCTCATTAATATAAAATTGTTGTTACAACGTTTAAGTACAGCTTTTTAATTAAGTTGCTGCTCTTATCAAACTTTATATCTTCAGATTTGATTGCGTATGTTACGCGAATTCAGGAAATAAAAAACAAACAATGATAGAAGATCCAAGTTAAATTTTCTGGTGGGTCATGTGCTATAACATATTTTAAGCATTTAATATACATTCTTACTATTTAAGATCGCAAGAATCTAATCTGAAGTTAATCATCACAGACACTTCGTAGCTCTATGTACAAACAAATCTTCCTATAGCTACAATGCTGAACAAACAAATAGTATTATAACCTCACTTTAAATCTTCACTTGGTAACATTGTGATATACCTAAAGCATGGCTCGAATAGAGAACCTTGTACAATTTGAAGAAATCTATTCCTTTAGTTCACTTTCCTGCGATACGCACAAAAAAAGAACACATTTTGTTAAGAATTCAAAAATAAATTACTACTAAATATCTCATGTCCAAGATTTCGCGAATGATATATAATAAAGAGCGACGTTGGTGGTTTGTAGTAGGATGAAAGAATAACCGCCTCATTTGTAGCAATTATTTATTTGTCAATTGAAATAGGTACCTAGAAAAACACCACTTTTTACGAAACAATTAGAAATCATGAAATGTTTCCCTAAGAGAATAAAAAATATCGAAAAATGCGCCTTTTTCTAGAAAACATACACAGTTTATCAATGTCTCTCTGACGTGTGGTACTGCTATCCAGCGGTTATGGAAACAGTTGTTATAGATCCCAGCGAAGCCTAGCAACCTGACTCTGAACAACCCGTGACCTTGATAGTTAATAATTTTGCCAATTGCGGGGTGAATTTCGAAAAATTCATTTCTTAATTATTAATGTTGCCAGAGCGGAGATTTTAATTTTAAAAACTGACACCTCATTTAAGTATGAAGGGAGAAGGATGTCTAGTTACGTAAAACACCTTTCATAAATAAAATACATGCTTTTTTTGGTGTGTATCCCTTTTCAGGAAAACTGGAGTGTTACATTAAACATGGGCGTATTGTGTACGAATTGCTGTGTATAGAAACCTGATGTTTCAAGTGCTCTACCGACGTTTCTTTATGAGGAATTCTAATGGACAGCTATCTCTTCTTCTACGACGGCATAGTCTCTGGTCCCTTCTGGATGAAGATAATTGTCACAAATACTTTCATGTGTAATATTTCGTTAAACCTATTACATGTAATTCCAAAATGAATTTGGCATCTTAAAATGAACATAGATTTCCTGTGTTATGGTCTTCATCAGAATTTCAGATGTCTTTACGCATTCGGGATAACGCTGGTTTGAATCCACGTTCGGCAAATCCAACTTCGTTTTTATATTGATTCACTAAATCGCTCCGGAAGAATACCGAAATGTTTCCTTGAAATGTTCCTTGTTATCAGCACTTTCCCTCATCAAGAGGCCTCGGCGTAAAGTTATATAAAAAAAAAAACTTTTTTATAACTTTAATTATTCAGTGTGACCTCAAGAATTAACTTTGGAACGTCACCATTTAAATTTCATATTCAGAAAACGCAGACGCCTTACCACGAGACACAACACTCAAAACTAACTAAAATCGGTCAGTAGTTGACGGGAAAAATATTTACTCGTATTTGTTTCAATTGTTTGCCTTCTGCGAACGTATATGTTTATTTAATAGTATCTAAAATGATATACAGTAGCGAGAACAATTGTATTCGGTTGAATAAACCTAACGGATAGCGGGAAAAAATGCTATCTTTCATCCGACGCTTTCCGTTTTTTCAGACTAATGGAAATGTATCGCTGCTTGTATTGAATGCATGGAAATAAACTCCTGAATCGAAATATTTGTATGCGTTTTATTGCAGAACTTATCCATATCAATACGTCGTGTTATAAAACATTTTGCAATTATGAAATACGTAAACGGAAACAAAAGAATGTAAACATTTGCTACACCAACATCACGTTTACCATCGCTTAGTGTTAGCTACAGTTTAAAATTCTGAAAAGTAATATGTAAATTGATTTAAAACAGCGATTCGTACTGCAGTCTAAAATATGGAAGATAGAACTGTAGAACGGAACAGAACCAACAGGTTCAATTCTACTTGTGGCGTATTCACCATATGCTGTAAATATTACCGTCCACAGACTTTCATAGTATACAAAAACAATATCTAGAAACTTCTCTCTTTCCTTCATTAGCACCCGAAGAATATTGGGGTTAAGGAGCGGGAAGGAACCATCCTGGCATATTCCCGGAATGTTTTCAGTAAACCATGAAAAAACTAAATCTGTATAGCCATACAGAGATTCAAACCCGCGTCCTCCCGAACGACAGGCCCGAGCTTTAGAAACGCAATACTAATAGACGTTACTCATTAATGTAGTTCTTTCCCCAAAATATTGAAAAGCTGTCACACATAACCGTGATTCTACCCCTATAAAGTGTCTTTATCCTAAAAACGTGTATTAATAAATATGTTCTCCATTTCGTAAACGATACTAAAGTTCACTATCTAGATCTAAGAAGCTGCGAGTCGAAATTTTCTTTACCGAACAATACAAATATGCATGACGAACACTTTTATCTCTGTTAGTATTATGCAAAAAATTCACAAAATCTCCATATCTCAAAGCTAATGTCCATGTGGTGAAAAGGCTAACAACTTAGCTAGTGCTGATATTGATACAGCTATTATGGTAAGCCGGATAATTTATTTCGGTTTTCTTTTACTTCCGTACAAGGAAGATATTCTGAATCTAGTGGTCGTATTCGGATGTTGTGTTTTGTTATATTGTGACTTTTCATTACACAGTCACGACCAAATAAAAAGTTGCTGTAGTTTAATTTCTTTCACTTACTATGCAATCTCGATCGGTATTCTTTGAAATTCCTTTTTGCTGACAAAACCGGCTGTTAGTGGAACGACTATGCATGCAGTCGTCACCGCAAGGTTACGGGAATAACGAAACTTGGCTTGGCAAATCTCCTCCAGTGGGACTTACCGTTCCAAGATGAGTTAGAGAGATAAAAGCGAAATCTCTGTTGTTGTTATTATTGTTGCTACCAACTAAGATACTCTCGATCGTTAGTACTATTGCTACCTACATCACGACTGTGATGACGAAAATTGCCGATGAGACAGTGGCAGTGTTTCTATTCTTACGTTGAAACGAGATCCGATCCTCTCACGTTCGCTGCTGGAATCCACAAGTGAAGGGGAAAAAATCTGCATCTCGTGATGCCGTGCTCTGTCTACACGGACAGCGTAGTATGTTCTTTATCAGCCAATATCGTCGAGATCGAATTAGCCGCCGCAACAGCTACAAAACATTCACAACGGTAATCAGCACAGCACATCACATTGTTTATTCGCCCACAACATTGTCAAACACGCTTTGAGACACACTTGTATTTGCATTAAAGGCATTACTGAGGGTGGTGAATGAGCAGTATCGCTCTGGCCTCGCATTCGGGAGAACGCGGGATCAAATCCCCTTCCGGGGATCGAGATTTGGGTTTTCCATGGTTTCCCCAAATCACTCCAGGTGAATGGCGGAATGCTTCCGTCAAAAGTCCATGGTTGAATTAGTTCCCGTTCCTTGTCCAACCATTGTTTCCGCCTCTAGTGACCTCGACGTCGACAAGGCCATAAGAAAAAGATTAAAGACATTAATTTCAGTAAATTTATTCTTATATTTTAATGAATAAATGAAGAACGGTCATTTAATCAGTAGCAGGTATGATAATCCAACTTTTTTTTACTTATTTGTGGAAATTCCAGAAATACAAGTATTAAATCTATGGCGCAGCATAGATCACTATAAATTATCGCATGCCTACGAACGCCTGTGAAAGGAGACCGTCCCTATTTCCGCAACCGTCGATTGTTCAAGTGTTTACGCACGTGCGTCGTACTGTAGAGGTAGAGAGTTAGACGACGCCGTAGCGAGCGACGAAGAGATATTAACGGCCTGGCACTGTTCGATCAATTACTTGTACACCACCTGTTCACAAGATTTTGGGGTCGGCTAAATACACTTAGTTTTACTCATCACTTGCATGGGCAAATTTGGAGCTCTGATTTTACGGCTGGATGCCCGTGCTGAAGCCAAGTATTTTATACCTACTATCTTCTTCTTTTTTTTAACTGCATTACGTCTCTTTTTAACATCGAGGTCTTTAGAGACGGGAAAGGATGGGGGGCAAGGATGGGGGCAAGGAATGGGAAGGAATTCGGCCATGGCCTTTTTGAAGGAAGCATCCCGGCATTTGCCTGGAGTGATTTGGGGAAACCATGGAAAACCCAAATCTGGATGCCCGGACGGGGATTCGAACCGCCGTCCTCCCGAATGCAAGGCGAGAACGCTAACCGTTACACCGCCCCGCTCGATATATACCTACTATCAGGTCATACTACATACCAATCGAGGGAGATAAATGGCTGGCTGACTGTGAAACATGTCACAATATTCCCTGTGTGAATACGTGTTTTTTTTTTTTTTTTTTTTTTTTTTTTTTTTCTGTGAAATATGCAGTTTATGAGGTGGAGATGGAGTACCGTCCCATCATTTGTATTGATGGCTATGGAAAACCACCTAAGAACCGCAGTCAGCACGGCAGTTCGCGGGCTGCTGGGCCCAAGGCTGGTCCCGTTGTACTTCCTAGAGCCACTGTGCGTTGTCACACTGGCGGCTACGGCACCACTCCGAACAGCTCGATGTAAACAACAAAGTTTTATCGCTGATTAATTTGGAGCTTCATAGTTGTTATGCTATGCACTTTATCGTTTAATAACCTTACTGTAGAAAAGATGCTAATAAAGGACTGTTCGATCAATCCACCTTGCTACAACTCCAGAACTGTTAGTTACACCACGAGTGTAATATAACCTGTAGCCTACAGTCGCGGACCGCATGCAGCTTCTGGTTAGTTAACTCGTTACATAAACATAGGTTTCGTCCTTCGTTGTATAGGGAACAAGAAACACGACTAATTTCTTTCGCCATACGAATTTAATTGTAATGAAGCACACTCTAATGGCAATTTCCTTACACACCCATGTTTATCCTTTCATTTAACTGCCTACCTTTGCTCTCTACAAATTTTAACTTTAAGTTCTTAGTGTTTATGGCAAATTATTTATCACTCTCCGTGGTAGTTTATCCGTGACACCCTTCTCTAAGAAAGAAAATTTTACCACATCCTTATGCCTGAAATCGAATGCTAACTTGTGGACATGATCATATTTTTTACTCCACGTACTGCTCTTAATTCTTCCAACAATACGTTTCCACGTCTAATTCGCAGCACTCTCTTTACCTTCCTTCTGTTTTCCATTTAATCCTATTTCAAATCCTTTATCATATCAGTTATTGATAGTGTTCGGTAATATTTTTGAGAGACAAATCTATCAGTCTTTCTTGCACCATCTCCTGTATCTGAAAAGCAAAATGTGGAGTCCATACCACACCTTCGTATGCAAGCAATGGTCTAACTTAAGTTTTGTAACCTAGTTTCTCTGAAACATACCCTAATCACTCTCTCCAATAAATGAAGTATTTTGAATCTTTACGTGCCGCCTGCCTAATAAATCCAACCAGCTCAATTGAGTTTATTATCAAATGTTATGCCAAGATATTTACGTTTCAAGACTTCAACAAGCAACTGTACTTTGAAATCATAATCAACCTTTATTTTTCTATCTGTGAACCTAAAAGCTGATTCTTCTTTTAATCTATCTTCATCCTACGTTGACCAGATCACTCTGCAGCTGTTCACATTCTTCTCCCAGTTCGATACTATTATATAACATTGTGTCATCTGTAAACAACCTATCTTAATGTAAAACGTTAACACAAGCATTCATAAGAATAACGATTAACAGCGCACCCAATACACTGCCCTTCAACATTCTCAAAACGATCAGCGTGTCTGAACCTTATGTTAATTCTTCGAATAACCACCAGTCAAGAGACGTACACAGGAAAGAAATAAAAGCAATTATGTGCTTCAAAGCCTGCATGTATTATCAGTAATGTTTAATTCGCGCGCGTTACACAGAACTTTTTTAATTCCAGGCTGCTGCGTCCGCATACAGGCTTGACAAATGACGGAGGCCGTGCATAATTACACTGCAGTTACACTAATGACAGGCTTAGCTAATTGAATGAGATCCTAGCAGACCACGAGTAGCACTAATTGTCCCGGCACCCTGTAAATCATGATGAATGGATGCACCGACTGCAAAACAACGCCCAGAGAACGCACCTGACTTTTCACTGTCTCAGTTAAAATCACAACCTCAATAGTATTATTTTACCAGATAAGATTTTTGATAGTCGGTTTGACAACAGTTCTTGGGGTTCTTTGATAACATTTAATTTGAATAATGTTCTTAGGGCATTTAATCCTTTTTTCGTAGAGAGCATGAGTTCAAAAGTTCTCAAGGCAACGTGTACGCCGGGAACATCAGGTTTCTGGTGTCTTCACTGGGCGTTTAGCAGTACAGTTTGGTACGATCAGTTTATTTGTCGTTATCGTAAGCTACCAGTGAACAAGTGATTGCAGCTCGAATACGGCAGCAGGATATCGGCGACCGGAGTTCTCTCAAATGCATCACAAGTGCGTTTGTTAAATGCAACTGATCGTATTTTCTACGATAAGTACTTAGACCCGACCATGCATTGTCAGAGTTGACACTTCACACATGGTCCGTTCCACGGCACCTGTAAAAATCATCTTCACTTGGTGGCTGACTGACTACGTCTCTCCGCCGTCGTACATACGAGGGGGTACCATTTACAAAAATAAAAACAACAATTATTTTTTAAAAGTTATCTACTTTAAATTTCTTTACAAAACAACCAAATCCCCTTCAAAATACTCTCCATTACAACTAA
Source organism: Vandiemenella viatica (assembly GCA_031002005.1). Taxonomy (NCBI): domain Eukaryota; kingdom Metazoa; phylum Arthropoda; class Insecta; order Orthoptera; family Morabidae; genus Vandiemenella; species Vandiemenella viatica. The sequence goes on from JARYHS010009186.1 coordinate 51,615,068, forward strand.
TACATCTGTTTCACCAGTGCTTCCACTGTTCGAAACATTTTCTGTAGTCTTCTTTAGAAATGGCTGACAGCTCCTCCCACATTTCTTGCTTGACCTCTTCATTATTATCAAATCTGTGTCTTTTCATGCGTGGAAATAAGAAAACATCGTACGGAGCTAGGTCAGGCGAGTAACGTGCGTGGGGCAGCGGAACCATGCCATTTTAGACAAAAAATGAATAACAGAGACAGATGTATGTGCAGGTAAGTTGCCGTGATGGAATAAACAGTCTCCTGTCTGCCATGATGCGTAATCTTCTTAAAACTTCCAAGTAAAAGGTTTGACTTACGGTCTGATGTGGCGCAACAATCTCTGAATGAACTACGCCCTTGGCGTCAAAAAAGCAAATGAGCATTGTTTTGATGTCTGATGTGACTTGACTCGAACGTGGTGACAATGACGTCTTCCATTGACTTGACCGTTGCTTTGTTTCTGGGTCGTAACCAGAGCACAATGACTAATCTCCAGTAATGTCCTTTCACAGAAAATTTGGGTCAATTTCAAGCTGTTCAAAGCACGACGTGTTTCAACTCGACGTTATTTTTTATTGTCAGTCATAGCCCGAGGAACAAACTTGACAGCAATCCTTTTCATTCCAAAATCTTTGGTTGAAATTCACTGAACCGAACTCCAAGGTAACCCACTAATCTCTGACAGTTGATCAATTGTCTGTCTACGGTCTGAAAGCACAAGCTCTCGAATTTTTTCAACATTTTCGTCGATTAAGGCAGTTGATGGACGTCCAGAACGATGTTTGTCATAAATCAACATGTCGCCATTTTTAAACCGATCGATCCACTCTTCCACTTGAATTTTTCCCATAGCCTCATCTTTGTAAGCTGTTTTCAACATTAAAAGAGTTTCAGCAGCATTTTTACTGAGTAGAACACAAAATTTCACAGCTGTACGTTGTTCACATAAACTTGCCACCATAAAAAACGAATCAATAATTAACAGTGATAGCAAAAACAATCACTGCAGATTAATAGAACAAGCCAGGTCGACAACACAGGCGGCACTGAACTGACAATGAGTTGCGCTATAAACGCCACTCGGCAGAAACGCGTACTACACAAGCTCCGCTCACACCAATGCTGTTCCGGTAATTTTTTGATACCTCCTCGTAGAATCAAAATCAAACACTCTTTAACATTGAAGATTCAGGCGAAACGTTTATTGGTTGGCACCCCACGCGTTCCATCGGATATCTCTGTAATGTGACGTGATCCTTTCTGGATCCTCGCGCTACCTCTACGAACACACGCACAGTTTTGTAAAAATCCTGCGTGCAGAACTCTCGACATGTGAACGTCAGCGCTCCTGTCTGCTTCTTCTTATACACTGTCCCGTCTTTAAGGAAACCAGCGGTACCTATTTGCCTATCCCAGCACAGGTGGCATTCCTTTCGCACACCAATACGCGAATGTTAAAATGGAATGAATCGCCGCTTTAGCGATACACTACATCACAAATCCAGCGTATACATGGTAAAATAATTTTTTTTTTTTCATTGACATTTCATCACCTTGGGTTAACTCATACCATAACAGAACCTTACATTTCGCATGAGTGATAGGAACATTTATACATAATTTTCTGTAATTTTTGAGAGAAGAAGTATCAAAGCAATCAACTTGCCAAAGGTAACATTTTTTTTATTGTGGACACATCCTAGATCGAGGAATTAGTCGCTTTAAGAATAACTTCCTTAAATATGTTCTCATGAAAATAATTAGCATTGTTCTATTATAAATTAGAATAAAAAAATTATTGTGTTGTGATATACATAATTTAATTTCTGTATAAGATTGTACAACTTTTCCAGCAATTTGTATATTCGCTGCATGTGGACGTATTATCAGGAGTTATTGTATGTCACGTATTTTGCAGTTACAGTAAAGGCACGACTGGGTTTGTAAACTATCAGACGCAGGCTAAACAAAAATATAAGAATTGATGTTTTTGATAACACAATCTGTTGCATTTAAAAACGGATTAAGTCCTCTAAATGTTCGCTTATAACCTGAAGAAGACAGCCACACCCGCAAAATTAAAAAGCCTGTGCAATTTGTTTGTTATTTCGCTTTTTATTTATTTTCATTTCGATATTTTTGGTAGTGTTGAGTTTTACTTTTTATATTTTTGTGTTTATTTACATTATGATAAAGTGAATCTCTAAACTCCATTCTGTGCATGAATTGATTGAGTTAGATGACAGATGGTTGATGGAATTGGATGAGACAGTTATTGATGCACTATATTTGTTGGTAAAATATATGTCATTCATTGCGTAGAGAACACTATCCAATGCAGGTTGCATCATTTAATACTGAGACCTAAAATATCCAGAAATCATAAACTTTCAAGATATAAATAAAGCCATAAGTATTGAGATTTCCTTAAGTTGCTTCTTATTTACTTATGGCTTTACGCTTCGTCGACCTCGAAATTATTAGAGGCGGGATGGGACTGGGGACAAGGAACGGGAAGGAATTTGGTCATAGCCTTTTGAAGGAAGCATCCAGGCATTCGCCTGGAGTGATTTGGGGAAACCATGGAAAACCCAAATCTGGATGCCCGGACGGGGATTCGAACCGGCGTCCTACCGAAAGCGATATCAGAGAAATAGTGCTGATATCCAAAAGTTCCTGGACCAAAGTTATAAAATCTAAAATGACACTCCAGTTTAACTGCCCTCGTTAAGGTGCCACCACACTGGAATGGGGATGTACTCGGTCGAATTCCTGATGGCGGATTTTAGGCAGTTTCGATGCTAAGTCTGTTATTCCTCCCTCCCTTACCCGTTTGTGTTTCTATATGCATAAGACACAGCAGTACAAATGGAGTCCCAGGCAAGTAGTTTATTGCATCACAGCACCTACAACACACTTCATCCTAGTATATCAGGTGAAGACTTGAAACCGAGCGTGGGGGGTGAGCGGTTAACGCTCTGGCCTCGCATTCGGGAGGATGCCGGTTCAAATCCCCGTCTGGGCACCCAGATTTGGGTTATCCACGGTTTCCCCAAATCACTCGAGGCGAATTCCGGGGTGCTTCCTTGGAAAGGGCCGTGGTCGAATTCATTCCAGTTCCTTGTTCCCAGTCCCATCCCACTTCTAATGATCTTGATGTCGACGAAACTTAAAGCCATAAGTAAAAAAAAAAAAAAGACTTGAAAGATATTTCTCACTTATAAAGGTAACGAACTTGTCACTGAAGTAGCATTCCCCAAAAAAAGGTATTGAGAAGGATGGAGATTCGGTTACTTTATAAAGACCATTATGATAGAGTTTTAAATTTTTTATAGAATTTTTAGTCGCCCAGTGGGAAGCATGTGTATCAAGTTGCTTCAGAGTGGCACCACCGTTTCCGGAACGTAACAAAATGTAGACACATCTCCACCCTTCCCAGAAACTGGTTCGTTGGGGTTGATATATACCCACAGTATTTTCAATCACCTAATCAAAAACATTGGTACTAAGTTGCATCAAATTCGCAAAGCCTTCGAGGAAAAATATTTTTGTAAAAATAAATATTACAAAAAAGAACACGCACATAAAAAAAATGTTCCGGGCGAGGATCGAATCTGGGATCCCCAGACGGGAACACGACAAAACAATCAACTGGAAGATCTTGCTATGGCTAGAATAGATACGTTTCCACTGGTATACAATCAGCATTTTACTTTTAAAAAAAAATATAATCCATTTCTCATAAATTATAACCCATATTATTGCAAACGACATTAATGTACTTGATGTGTCATACTATTCTGAAATCCGCACACTGAAGATGCCTCCATCCAAACTTACCGACAGAAAGCAAATACAGCATTAAAAAAATTTAAGATTAAGAACAGATTTTCATTTTTTGGTCCGGTACAATTACTTTATGAAAAGTGTCCTCCTATCTTCTAATTCAGACTATATTTTAATTCAGTACTTTCGCATTTATAATACAGGGTATATCAAAAAGTATCATCCGATTTTAAAAAATCATAACTATGTTATTGAGATATGTGTATAACAACATACTGTTGGAAAGAGAAAACTCTCTAGTTTTACATGGTTCCCGCAAGGTAGCAGCAGTTTGGGTCCACTTCAGTTCTGGTAAAATCGTGTTGGGACAACAGAAATCTATTTATGTCTTACGTTTTGTGGAGTGCGGGTCAGTAACAACTGTTCAGCGTGACTTTTGTACTAGGTATGGTGTGGATCTTCCTACAGCACAGAGCATTAGACAATGGCATGAACAATTCCGAGAAACAGGTTGTTTGTGTAAAGGCAAATCGCCAGGCCGCCCCCGAGTGTCTGACGGAGACGTTGAACGCATCCGCCATACATTCACAAGGAGTCCCAGAAATCTTGTTGGGGTTTATAAAAGACTATGTTTATGTGCCTCCGTTACCAACAACAATGAATGAACTGAGACATCGCATAATAGCAGCTACGGAAGCTGTCACTCAACACATGCTCGTCGCAGTGTGAGAAGAATTTGAATACTGCATTGACATATGCTGTGCGTCTCAAGGGGGGCATATTGAAAACCTATGAAAAGGTATATATATATATATATATAAACTTCTTGATTTTCCCATTTATCAATAAACAAAATTCATTGTATATGTTTATTAGTTTCAGAAATATAGACGTGCCAAATTGGATGATTCTTTTTGATACACCCTGTATTATTAGGATTTGGGATTACCTTTTTTCATGTCGGTTCATTGCCCTTTAAATAAACGCGAGCTCCCAAAGCGAGCTTGGATTCGGTGTACGGTCTGCACTTGTGATTTAATACGATTAGAGCCTCGGTAAGCACTGCCAGGTACCTCGAAAACAGTGCCGGCTGATTTTACGGTCGTAAATATCTCCCGTGTTAATTGTCTCGCAGGTAATTAATTACCCGGCAGTCCCCGCGCGCGCGATATCGACTGAGGCAGTATGTGATTATATCGCTGCTGTTTTCTTAATGGAGTCTCCGCGCCATCTGGTCGCCTGCTGTTTTGACAAATGGCGACCACTCTTCGCTAAATTACGAGGCGGATGCTCATTATTGCTGCTTCATTATTACGAAATGATGTATGGAGCCTGACTAATGAGCGGAAGTTTAGCCCTGGAGGAAATGTCACACAGCACAGCAAGGAAAAGGCGAGACGTGTTGCCGGTCTATATCAGGATCCCAACTTCTGGCTTAGCATATTCCGTTTAAGTTAAAACATGATGATTATTTAAAATTTAATGTAAAAGTGAGTTCTCGGGCAGCCGGAACATATTTCACCTGTCAGCAGCGCCTACCAGGACAAGACGCAACCGACTGGGCACGAAAGTTTCATTGGATAGCGGCAGCTTTAGGGGTTAGTAGTAGCTGAGAATCTGTAATAACATTTTTGTATCAATTACTGAACATGACGAACATAAAATTCAAGATGATTGCTTCCTGACACGAAATATTGTATACAGAAAGTTACTGTAAATTTTAAATATCTCAAACGAATAAACTATCTTTGAAATTTTGTGTATACACTGAATATTTAACTTCAATAACTCATCAAATGACTGAATCATTCTTAAGGCGTGAAGTTAAATTTTGCGAAAGTTCCGTGTGAATTTATTGTCTTAGTTACAAGCCAGCTTCTTTAGCTTTTACGTCTGATGCCATCATAAGATATTAAGGTGCTATTAATTAACTGATTACTGCCAAGTAGTCATCTGGATATTTTACAATATGAGTCGATATTTTGCTATCTACTGCTGTAGATAGCATTCCATTACAATACTTAACTTAAAACTTTTTTAATTTATTAATTAATGTTACTACAGTACAAATGAGGAGTCCTAGAATTCTTCATATGTTTCTTTTATTGGAAAATGTTTGTTAATACATCCTTACACCACGCCGTTTATTGCTAAAGAATATGATGCTTGTTATTTACAAGTCTATTGATGTAATAATTACAGGATAAATCTTGATCCCTCCCACCACACGTCAAACGAAATCACACATTGTCTACATGATGATAACTGCGCTGTACTGCTCTTCTGAATAATGCTTCCACTCCGAATAATGCGCCATGACACATTGTGCTGCCCCGAACACTTGAACTACTGCTCCATGCTGAATAATTCTGGCATACTACTCGCGTGCCATCGCGTCAAAAATTAAACGAAAAAAAACGAACATTCTATTAGGTCACGCGCTATTCAAACAATGAAGACCTCAGCAAGATAAACAAATTTTACATTGTCATTTTGTTAAATAACAATCGGTTAATGCCAATGGTTCATAAGATTATTGAAATGCATCAAAGCGATTCTGAAAATTTCTTAATAAAATTGTCTCATTGACAGGATGTCACCTATTCCCCCCGATTTGATGAATTTTGAACTTGTAGAAAACCAATGAAATTTTTTTAAAAAAAATCCAAAAGCTTGTCTGAGTACTGTACAGGCTTTTTTTTAAAAAAATTCGATGAACAGCGATCAACATTAATTTAATCCCATTACGTAGAACGAATCAAATAATAAAATATATTAACAGTGAACGGTGATATTAAAGACAGATCCTGCTTACTGTATGTAGTTTAGAGTCCAAGAAATGGTGCATAGATAAAGGAAATATACTTGTATCTGGTGAATCTCAAACAGTTACGAAAGCAACCAGTAAGTTTTTTGTTATTTGTGAACGCAGATTTTCCCGGCGTGTAAATGTAATACAGTCTACCCGGGTTTGCAGCCGGATAGTGTCTGTTGCCTTCATCTTATACGAAGCAACAGAGAACTTTGTCGAAAATTTATCATCTTTCTACGGAAATATTCGGATTCAAACCTAGGAAGAGTATGTTACTGTTTATCTTTGTTTTTTCGTTTTCTTTTGTTCTTCTTCTCTTTGAAACAGACGCGGATAGTGAGGAAAAATAAAGGCAATACAAATACTGAGATCTATATTATCTAGAGTCTGAATTTCACAGCAATGAATCAGTCGGTGTTACACTTGTGTATGTTGCAGCAGAATTTCTTTTAGTCGAAGTGACTAGGAGGGAGAGTGCCAAGCAGTTTGCGCCTGTCTGTTGCTGCGTGATGTACAGCTCACAGCGAGTTGCCAGGACGCGGAGAACATCCTCAGACAAATGTCCTTCCTTACAACTACAGACCACATCGAAACTTCCTCTATACTACGTGTAAGATAAAAAAGAAAAACTTCTTACAAACAGCACTGAGCTTCTAGTATTATATAAAAAGTACTGTACCACATATTTAACTTGACATATCACATGCTTAATTTGATGTTAACTTGACGATCTCTCAATAAAACCAAAGTTCACTGGAAAAGATCACAAAGGAACCAAAATTTCAATAGATATCATACCCAGAGATCAAGTATCAACATTTAAATACAACCAGGATACGAATAGGATACAACTTCAGCCACTCCCTTTAAAACGATATTCCACAAAAAAAATCACAACTTCACGAATGTTACAGGAATTATAAATAGTATATTTTGGACCATATATTGTTCAACGGCACACATGAATAAGGATGTATAACATCCTGAATAAAGCTGTCCTACTGTACACCAGCGAGGCCTCTACTCTCCGCAAATGTAGTGACCTGAGACTAATGACTGCCGAGATGCGATTTATGAGAATTTATGAGCTGGTTACACACTACTAACGAATAAAATGAACTAATTTTGGAAATGATGGGTGAGGAAAGAAGTTTGTGGAAGAGGCTTACAGAAAGAAGAGACAGGATGTTAGGTCATATTTTGAGACATGCAGGATTGGTTAATTTGTTAGTGGAGGGAACAGTCGAATATAAGATCCGGAAGACAGAGATTATTATATATGAAGTAGATAATTGGGGACGTTGGGTGTAAGGGGTATGTTGATATGAAGAGGCTAGCATTGGGATGGAGGATTGTATCAAACCAGTCGAAAGATTGATGACAGTACAAAATCGGTGCAATCATTAAGGAACTCAAAATAAAACCAGCTCTTCTAGCTGTGAAAACTACAGAACATCTTTGATACACCATCTAGTGCGGATAAAAATAGACAGGATCTCACGAAAAAATTCTCAAATAATCATCCCAGAGACATAGAGGCATGAAAGATGTAGGAAGACCAGCAAGAAGATGGTGTTGAGACCAGTAACACGACCACCTGTTCGTAACAATGCTTAGGAAGAAGAAGAATAAAGAAGACGTATCTCGGTTCCTAAGATTAATTTAGACGTAGGTTGGCTGTTCACAGAAACTGTCAGAACAATAGCACCATGTACCACTTCAATTTTAGTGCACTAAACAGTTAATTAATTTGGAATCAACAGCTGGTGTCTCGCCTTAATTGAAGCTGTTTACATGGGAATCTGTCTGTGTCGGTCTAATGTTATTAAAGCGTTACAAGCTTGCGACCCAGGAGCCCCCACTGTCCTGCAAGGCTGTCTCTAAATCTATGCCTTGCGAGCGGCGGCTGTTTATCGGGCTACAGACAATGTGGCCATTGTCCCGGCTCACGGAAGCGCGCAATCTGCACCCGCATCTCCTCTCACAGCTGCGACTCCTCCAGGCATCACAGCTGTCCCGCCTCGTTGGATCGGTTACTCGGCTCCCAGCCCGGGCAAAGGGTTTCTTTCGCTCGATCGGCTCATGTGCCATACACAATCACGCACGAATGATCATTTAATCGAAATGGTGGCTTTCTCAGATACACGAAACATAAAATGAGACTATTATAAAAATTATTATTAAACGAGTAATATTTTAATTTAACCATATACACAGAGAATACTATCTGACAACAGGATATCAATTATTCTCGAAATATAATATCATACTAAAATTCCAAATCACTATGACTACACCAGCAACGGAACGTCATAAACCTTGAAAATATAAAAGAGAGAGAATCTTGTTTGCAGAATTAATAAATTAAAACTAAATAAATAATATTCATTGCTTCCTCAGTTCCACTTGGATAGACCTAAAGCGTAAGATACAAATGATGGCGATACTTACACAATTTCAACTGAAAAACTGGGTCACAGATAATGTTCTGATGCAAAATGATATGCTTTTAGTAGATATTTATAACGATTTATCTCCCAGTTGTATTTCACAGATTCTGGAATGGGTAAATAGGATTACAGAGAAGATTTGATTGCAACTCTTCTGAAAGCTTTATTTTCATACAGGTGAAATCAGTTTTCTTGATATTCTTTTTGAAAAGGTATTTTTAGGGTGTAATGGAATTATAGTTGGATTCCCTACGTCATATGCTGTGGTCAAGATGCCATTTCTTAAAGATAATAACTCTATGTTTCATCCCTAGTTAAAATTTAGAAGCATTGGGAAATCGGATGGGAACACGATTTTGTATCAAATGAAAGTGAAATGACAGTTACATTGAATTTGTTATTTAGATGGCAATCAAACAAAACAATGAACATGATACATTTGCGGGCGTCATAACAAGAGCCTTTACAAAATATCCTACGCACAACGGAATCTAACACTAATTTCGAGTTAAAAGGAAATAACTGGTTCTACGGGCCTTCAAAAATTCACATTAATGGCTTGGAGAGCCAAATGATATTAGTAGTCAGGACCTGAGAAACGTCATTCATTTGCCGGCACTTGAGATTCTACACTCGTTGACACTTGAGTGGATTATTACGATACCGTAATTTGGATTTGAGCCACACCTTTTGTACATAGCACAATTTTTTAACTGTGCATCACCTCCTTCCCTACCATTGTAGCCAAGTTACTTCTAATCTTTTCTTTTTATGGTTATGGTTTTATGTCAAGGTCATTAGAATTGGTAAATAACTGGGGACTAGGCATGGGTAGGAATTCGGCAAAGGCCTTTTGAAGGAAGCACCCCGGCATTCACCTGGAGTGAATTGAGGAAAGCATGGAAAACCCAAATCTAGATGCCAGGACGAGGATTCAAACCAGCGTCCTCCCAAATGCGAGGACAGAGCTCACCAGCAAAGCTCGGTACGTGTAATGAAAATTTCAGCCAGCACCGGGGCTTCACGTGTCAGGCACCATAAGTACTTGTTACGAGCCACAGTCACGGGGAGAGTAACACGCCTGCTGGGTAGGCAGCACAGCGGATCCGGCCCAGCCCGTATCTGGCGGCTCCGCAGTTATCTTCGTCCCCTGCCGCCACTTTCTTTTATTCGGAGCTCCCCGTCTCTCCATCCATTGTCTTCCCATTTAATTTCCTGGCTGCGCGTGCTATCTGCCGCTGAGTCTGCCGGGCAGGTGCGTCTCCACGCGTCAACGACGTTCGCCCGTTCCGTACGGTATTGCGTTTACATCTCACAGCAAAAGAGGCAAAAAAGAGAGACAGGCGGACACCCGGCTCTGAAGCAGAGCAGCAGTAGCTGTCGACACGGGAATTCTGTTCTGTGTTCGCGTAAAGCGAACGAAGTTCACAGCTCTGTACAACTAGGTACCGGTCCCGCTGCTGCAGATGTAATTATTGCTCTGTGTTACGTGTACTTTGCCTGAAACCGCCGCACTCCTCTCTTCCCAGCGGTAATTGCATCCAGTTCCCTCAGCTGCAAAAATATGCGTTGCATTAAATCTATTTAGCTTACGAGATAGTAAAGGAAACATACCTAAAGCTCAACACTTAATTAAAACCACCTGTGCCAGAAAGCTGAATTGACTCATCCAATGGAAGCTTGCTGTTGGAGTTAAGAAAAATAAAGAAAATTTTAATAATAAGAGAAGTGGAATTATAACAACAGTTAACTGTCTCAAAATTTTAGCCCTCTCATTTTGATTCTGACATTAAAATAAAATAATTTTAAAACGAATGGTGACGCAACCATTGCATAGCTTTTCTTACCATGTCGATGAAATCTGTTTTGATAGCTGTCTCCTACTTTCATTTCTCCACAGCTGATAAAATTGGAGTCCATAGATGTAAAATAAAATAGCAAATCTATGTATAAACAGCTGACTAAATTAAAGTTAATCAACGTGAAAGAGAGTAGCAAATTTATATAATAGAAAAGGAACGGCTTTCGGTCGCCTATCTGTTGACTTAACTACTGATTTCAACGTTTCCATTCAAGTCCTGACTAAAACAAAAAAATTATTCCCTTCATAACTCTAAGATCTTTTGTTGCAAATAATGTATTTATTCTTATTGAAGTCACAAATCATTTGAACTTCACTCATTTTGCTAGGTCGTGCAATGCCTGGAACCGTGTTAGGAAGGCTTTTATTGAATGAAATATATCACTCTCGTAGAATTGCTTTTAATCGTAAGTAGGGCAATAAATATCACAAGGCTACGATATTTTATACTTATATTTGCTGGAGTTTCTGTTTTAAATTCGTGGCCAGAGTTTAACTTCACATATGCAATAATTTTGATAAATATTTTGAATCATATTGTATAGAAAATGTCTGCTATAAGTGCTCAATAATAATTCAAGATTCATAACTGAAATTGTTCTTTCATACCTTCTTTTTCTTCATGGCAGTTCGCAACAATTCGTTTTTAACTTACAGTTACACTGTTTTCATAAAGTATCATATTATCTGTTATGCCAAATTTAGCATAAAGTTTGAATTTGTAGGTACGTTTAATCTTCTTGTTTACTGCTTAAGATTTTTAAACTTTTTTACTTGTACATTAATGACTCTGGTTTGAACAGATGCACATAATTCTCTGTTAATCTGTGGGAAACAAATTACTTGATAATTATCAGTGTTGCAGAGACTATGGGTATACCCATAAGGTTTTTGTAGATGGAAAAAAAATGAAATACTATTATTACAATTAAGGAGTCGTTTTATTCTTTCCTGCCTACATCTTTGGATCAAAACAGAAAAAAATCGATTTACTTGAACTCGACATCACCTTTAAGGACCCACGAATTGTTAATATAAGACAAAACGGTAATATTATTACTTTTGTTGTTTAGTTCCCTGGAAGGAACATTTATGTTTTCGGCAGTCTGGAAACGACAACTGAGAGAAATATGAACAAGAGAGGCCCCAATGTAGAATAAAATTTGATAATACGATGTAGCAATTCAATCTGTAACATTGCAGTGAAGCTATCAGTATTTAATATTACAAACAGTTCAATCGAAGACAATAAGCACTTGATATCTGCTGATGTATCTTCAAGAGAGAATTATTTCCAGATATATTGGATGGACGAGATCAGACCGGGAAAACAATCTCGAAGACACTCGTTCGCTCTGTCGAACCAACAATAAAAATGGCACTCTATAGGACGTTGTGGACATGAGTATATTCGATACGGCAGTGTTGAGGCTAGAAACTGGGTTCAGAGTAAAGTGAAAGCCACTGAATTATAAGCCAATCGCAAGTGGCAGCTTCGGTACGTGGTTGCTAAAAGTTTCTTATCTATTTCATGAGCATATCGAGAACCATCATTGAAGTGGAAGAACTATGGTTCGAAGCGGAATCTTCCCTCCGCAAGCGTACGAGGAAATAGGAGCAGACTTGGTTACCAAGGAGAGCTGGTATGGTCATTCCATGACAAAATACTGGAGCAGACCTGTCTGGTGATATTTGGAGTTTCGTGTCTTACATCCAACAACAGCTGTAGGTTATCGTACTTGGGTATGTGACTGTACTAGAGCTGTAAAAGTAACAAGAAATTTGCAAGCTAACTCTCTCTATGACGGCTAGCTGTTGAATACTGATTTTAAATTATTCAGTCACTTACCGAACCCATACACGCTCATTAATTAAATAAAAGGTTCTTTTGCCGCGGTCGCCAGGTTTTAGGTATTATTCTATCGCCGGGTTAATGAAATGAAAATAGTTCCACAGTTTATGAGCAACTTCGACACACAAAACTTTATTCTAGTCATTAAATTCTGATGCTACAACCCGACGGAAAATACCACCACCAAATTAATAACTAAGATAAGGAATCGAACTTCTCCGAAGATCACAAGTTCGTGGGATACAAAAGTTTCAAATACCAACAAAATCCTCCACACTCATTAACGTTCTTTTAACACCATGCAGTCACTTAAAAACATTATATTTCAAATCATAAGTTCCACTCGTTACACGTCTACATAATACACTTTTCCAAGTCCGCCACACTTTCAACTGTTAGTCCGAAAACGTTACTCCGTGCGACCTTCTCCCTGAAGGAGGTCAAGACAGACTCCTTGCCACTCAAAGATGATATATTAATAACAGATGGCGTCTGCTACAGACATTACATGGCGCAGACGCTTGTTATGTTACAAATTGTTACCATTATATATTCGTTACTAAACCAATCAGTACTCGTTAATATCGAATCTTTACTGGTACTTGGTACTTGGTACAATCGAGCACTAGCATGAAGCATTGTATTAAGTCGCGCCGCGTAAGGGACGACTTCGTTACTAGAGTATCGTTTCATTACTCGTTACTTTTGAAACAATCTAGCACTAGCATGAAGCATCGCATCGCGTCGCCTCGGGTACGGGTTGCGGGATGACTTCATTCGTACTATGGCAAGTTTAAGTAAATTTTTCATTGAGTAAAGTACATTGAAAAATAAAATAGAAATTAGAATCTCACATTTTAGAATAAATGCATTTAAAAAATGTTTGAAATCTCACTAAGGTATCATTAATAAAAAAAAAGAAATAACAATTTCAAATTTTCTAATTAAAAATTATGGTCTGTAAATTTTAATGTTAAAAAAAGTTAAACTACCAAAAAAAACCCTTTATGTTGTCAAAATTACTTACCTCGTCCAAAATATCAACACTTAACCGAAGTCATCAAACTGTAAATTTTAATGTTAAACCAAAGTGAAACTACCAACAAAAAAAAACTCTTTATTATGTCAAAATTACTTACCTCGTCCAAAATATCAACACTTAACCGAAGTCATCATACTTGTACTTACACATTTCCCTCTGTTACAAAAGAATTCAAATCAAAATTCCCAGCAATACGCGACGCACGATGTTCAAATGTTTATTCTCTCGTTCTGATTCATTTACTCATGGGCGAGCCGTTCAAGTTCCCGCATGATGCATCGTATTTGTTCGTTTATCGAATCAAACTCACATCCATACGACAAATTCGAGAAACGAAATGAATTTGTAAGTAACGTTTCGGTACTTCGAGTCAGGCGATGCATTCGTTACCCGGTAACAAATATATACGGTTTACTACAGCTGTGTCATATAATTGATCTGCTGTATCTCGCAGTTCCACGGAGAGCCAATTTTTTTTCTTGTTTTTGAAGGAAGCATCCCGGCATTCTCCTGGAGTGATTTGGGGAAATCATGGAAAACCCAAATCTGGATGCTCGGACGGGGATTCGAACCCGCGTCCTCCCTAATGCGAGGCAAAGCCAATCGCCTCGGCTGTCATCATAACGAGAGGGCTTGCTGAGATGCGGTATATAGTAGTGCTGCTTCTACTTCTACATAGCGAGAGTCCCACCACTCCAATTCTCACTGATATTTACTTCACTTGCAATAATCTCATCGCAACCCACGAGCGTATCTCAGGGCGATAAGGCGCCACCACAGGGGGTCAGGTTGGAGTCCTAGTGATCAATAAATCCCTGTGTATGTCATTAATTTCGTGTTTACTAATATACTTGTTCATTTTTCTCGATGAATTCAGTTTAAATCTGTCACTATTCGTATCAAATTGAGTATTCAGTTGTTCTTCTTCCACTTCTTCCTACCCAGTGTTAGTCTTGCTGGCCTGTTCCAGTCTCAAACCATCTTCTTGCTGGTCTTCCTACATCTTCCGGCCTCTGGGTTGGTTTTTGAGGGTTTTTCGTGGGATCCGTTCCCTCTTCATTCTTAGTACATGGTCTTTCCAAGTGCTATGTCGCCTTGCTCAGTTTGGAGAATTGTTTTGAGTTCCCTAAGCATGTATCTTTTTAGTTTATTTTTTATTATTATTATTTTTGCATTGTGGTGTTACGCCTCGTCGACTTCGAGGTCATTAGAGGTGATATGTGACTGGGGCCAAGGAACGGGGAGGAATTTGGCAATGGCCTTTTGAAGGAAGCATACCGACATTCGCCTGGAGTGATTTGGGGAAACAATGGAAAACCCAAATATGGATGCCCGGACGGGGATTCCAACCAGCTTCCTCCCAAATGCGAGGCCAGAGAGCGTTACGCGAGGTTCCGTTCTTTCTTGAAGCGGTACTCGGAAAAAAAACTTATTGGGAACCATTGACTTACAC
>JARYHS010009186.1:51631334-51723159 GCA_031002005.1 Vandiemenella viatica
TGCTGAAGACTTGAAATGTAAATATCTTGGCATTACATTTGATAACAAGCTTAACTGGGCAGGACACATTGGACAGGTGGTAGGAAAAGGTTTCAAAATTCTGCACTTGTTGGAGAGAGTGATGAGGGGATGTAAGAGAGAAGTAAAGGAATTGGGTTACAAAACTTTGGTCAGACCATTGCTTGAATATGGTAGCGTTGTATGGGTACCCGCATTTTGAGTATCAAATACAGGAGTTGGAGAGGGTGCAAGAAAGGGCTGCTAGATTTGTTTCTGTAAATTACCGCAGAATGCAATCAGTAAGAGTTACGATAAAAGAGGTGCAATGGGATTTATTGCTATACAGGGGGAGGGTGAAGAAAATCATGGGAGTGTACAAGGCGTATAATGGTGATGATGCATGGAAAGATATTAGTGTAAGAATTGAAAGTAGTGCATGGAAGGCAGCAGATGACCATGACTACAAGCTGGCACTCGATTTGAGGCACATGGGTGTAGGAAGATTCTCTTTTTGTGTGACGGTGTCAGGGATTGGAATAATTTACCAAGGAAAATGATGAATAATTTACCAAAAAACATTCAACCTTTTTAAAGCTAAAATTTGTATAAGGCAAATGTAGGTGGGGTGCAGGAAAGGGGAAATTTGTGTGTGCAAAGTTGCCACCGGAGCGCTCCATCGCAATTTATTTGAATATTATTATTATTGCTTGAAGATTTCTCGGGTGTGCAGCCGAGTCAATTGATCGCAGATGTACGAATTTTTGATGGCGTAAGATGATATCATCTTCAGGTAGCGTCCACTGGTCGGCGCGAGGAGTGGAGTCCAGGACGCGAAAATTCGTACATCTGCGATCAACTGACCCGGATGCACGCCAGAGAAATCTTCAAGCAACAGATCTGCCTAGAAAACTTACGATTACACATGATTATTATAACGGTTTATTTTGCTACCACAGTTATAACCCTACGTTTGGTGTTAGATCTATGGTGAATACGGTGTATTTAATGTAATTACAGTGTCGTTAACAACATTGGATGACAAAAAAACATGTAGGTTTGGCTCAGAATAACATTGCATGATAAAATTTTTTTTTTAGGTTTGGCTCAGAATTTCAAATAAACTATTTTTCACCAAGCGACCATGTCACTATACCTACTTTTTCTGTTTCTGTGATAGGGTTAGAAATTTACTTCAATATCAATCAAGTGTAATGAATATATTTTATTTATCTCTGATATTTTACAAACTGCCTGCGAGAGAAACAAAGCATGTTATGAAGCTGTACACAAAATGAACGCTAAAAACTGACCACACTGCCCGAGCATCGACTTCGTCGAGGCGAGAGGGAAGCAAGTTGTTGTCAGACAGTAGGGTCCTATCCGCCTCTCCCTTCCGAGGCTTGAGGGATTTCCCGCCCCATGGACCACACCCGAGCGGAGTGAAAGCCCGGGCGTGATGAGTAGGGTTGTTACTGATTCTGAAAACCCAGCGGTGTTAACGAATGACCAGAACTACTCTCCCAGAAGGGAACACGAGTGTCCGAAACGCCACTGGCATTTCGTGCAAAGAATGCCGTCAGGATCAAAGTCACCGTGACGGAGATCGCCCTCGGTCTAAGAAGAGGACAGCGAAAATTACCCGAGATTAACTTCGGGCTCCGAAATGGAATGCTCGGAGCACTCCGACTCCTCAGATTCAGAACCTGAGAAACCGACTCATTCAGTCACAAGCCATCAGAGTGGCAGAGAAAAGAGTTTGTAAAGACAATAGAAGATTTCTCAAGGCTGCCGCAGTCCACAAATTGTTTCCAGACTGTAAAAGGGAAGAGGAAGCGTAAAGGAAAGCTGCAGAAACATTCTAATTTTATCAAGACCAGTTCCCAAATAGAAACCCGTAATAGATTCACCTTCCTGGAGACTAATGAACATTCAGATCAGATAATAGCCAACTCCCAACCTCCATCGGAGCACTTGGAGCAAACAAGACCTAGTGACATTGACTTCAATACAGCAGCTGATCAAGCCCCGAAAAGAGAGCGAATTCCTCTAGTACTGATCAAGGAAGTCCAGAAGTATCTGGAGATGAATCAAACCCTGAGAAGCCACCTACCAGGGGGTCGAAAGGTGGAGTAGGGCGACGGTCACCTAAAATACTTCGTCTGCAACAAAGAAGACCACCAAACCTTACTAAAATTCTTCAAACAGCATAGAAAATACCATTTCAGCCACAAAATGCCAAATGAGAAACCACTGAAGGTCATCATCAAAGGCCTGCCACCATCAATCACAACAGACAGCATCCAGGACGACTTGGCTTCCAAGGGATTTGTCGTTCTACCTGTTCATCAATTTAAAAAAGCGGAACCTAGAAAGCAGAGAGCTTATTCCACTCGCTACTTTTGCAGTGATCTTGAAACCTGGTGCAGAATCAGACGCGATCTATAATATTCATACAATTCTCTATAAAAGAGTCAAAATAGAACGTTACAGAAAAATAAATGGCCCTCCTCAATCCATAAAATGCCAACGGCGTGGACACACTGCAACTTTCCTGCCAGGTGTGTCACATGTGCAGGGCTTCATTCATGTAAGAACTGCACTACCCCTAACAGCCAAAAAGCCAAATGCATCAACTGTAATGGGGATCATGCAGCCTCCTAGAGAGGTTGTTCCATTTACCAGAAGCCTCCGAAACCAAACCAGAAAACCGACGAAGCCCAAAACTTCATTAATAAAGGTCACAGCATAAAAATTGAGCATGATTCAAATAGCCAAATTAAGAAGCAAAACAGAACAGTCCAGAAACGTGATCCCAGACAAAAAAGACAATAGAAGGCTACCACTCCTTTGTTGACACACTGAAAGGCTCTAGGAACAACAAGAACTGACATATAGAATCAGAAGAAGAAGAGGAATCTGATAGTCAAGTCGATTTCTAAGACACGAAGAAATTCCTTAATACAATGAGAAGAACAATGAAAAAAGTTAACAGCGCCAAAGACAAGTTTTCCAAACTCTTTGCGTTCATGGAAAGTGTCATGGCCATGCTGAAGTAATGGCCAGAACTCCGACCTCACAGAGCGACATAAATATTGTTATAAGGAACGCGAATGGAATAAAAAATTAGATGCTAGAATTATTAGATTTTTCGAACCAGCACAATATAAACATAATTCTGCTTGCAGAAACACACCTTAAACCCAAGGACACCTTTCGACTATTAGGCTTCCAAATCTACAGATTCGACAGAATAGACCAGCGAGGCGGTGGTACAGCCATTGCAATCAGGAGTTCCCTATCACATGCAGTCATCCAACCTATCAACTTGCTGTAGATGGAAGCAATGGCTGTAAAAATCCACACCACAGAAGGACACATAATCCTTTCATCAGCTTTGTTTACCACTGTACAGAGCCCTAACTGAACATGACTTGGACGAAATCCTATCTAAAGGGAACAAAATTATAATAGGTGGTGATTTAAATAGTAAACACACAGCATGGAACTCCCGCACCTCCAATGCTAAAGGATAGCTAATATATTAACTGTCTCAAAGGAGAGACATACAAGTCTACGGACCTACCGAGGTAACATATATTCCAAACCACGGCAACGTCCAGCCGTATGTCCTCGACATTGTCGAAGCTAAAATCATCACTGATGACATATACCTTCAAACATGGAGAGATCTTTCGTCAGACCACAATGCAGTAGTGCTTCAATTCAAGAATTTTACCTTACCACATAACAGCCATAAAAAATAACAGAAACAAACTGGAACTACTTCTCCAGACCGATCCACAACAAAATAAACACCACCTTCAATGTATCATCACCTGATCGCATAGAGAAGGCCATCAACCTCTTTATCACTACAATCAAAGAAGCCGAAAGAAAAGCGTCCGTTATCACCACCATCATACACAACAACGTCTATCAAGAACTGCCCGCCATACTCGAAGATCTTAGATACCTATGGAATTATTACAGGACACTCTGGCAACGTTTCTGTGACCCTGCCGACCGCCGTAGATTCCGTTACTTCTCCCGTCAACTCACCGTGCGCCTAAAGGAGAGAAGATCAGAAAGATGGGAAGACAAAATGTCCCACCTCTTATTAGAAAACAAGGAAGCCGGGACTTAATTCGACCCTTAAAAGAAGCGAAATTCCCAATAGCAGGGCCGGCAGGTCCATACTTTCTGCCGTTAGAAAAAGCCGAAATACTGGCAGTGCACTTCGCCGCACAACATACAGTAGTGGTCTACCCCCTAACACCATAGGAAGAACAGGCAAAGGCCGCAACAATT
The DNA here is from genome assembly GCA_031002005.1 of Vandiemenella viatica. NCBI lineage: Eukaryota > Metazoa > Arthropoda > Insecta > Orthoptera > Morabidae > Vandiemenella > Vandiemenella viatica. The sequence continues at coordinate 51,635,643 of JARYHS010009186.1, forward strand.
CAACGAGTAGAGAACAGACTAAGCAGACCTCCTTCTGACCAGCCAGAACTAACAACACCCGGTGAAGTGAGATCAATCATCAAGAAATTAGCCACAAAGAAATCACCTGGAATCGATGTCAACATTCACCTTAAGAACCTACCAAGGAAAGATCTGGTACTTCTCACTAGAATTTTCAATGCATGTCTCCTACATTATTTCCTATCAGCATGGAAGACGACTAAGGTTATAGCCCTGACCAAAAGGGGTAAAGACAAAACAATTCCCAGCATCTACAGATCAGTCAGCTTACTCTCTGCTACCTCCAAGCAGCTGGAACGTATTCTGCTGAAGAGAATTAAAGCAAGCTTAGATATTGCACAAATCATCAGGTAAGAAAATTCGGTTTCCAAACCGAATAGGAGCCACCTGTCAGTTAGTAAGGCTCACCAAGCAAATCAGCAAAGGTTTTAATTGGAATAAGTCTACAGCCGCCATATTTGTCGACATTGAAAAAGCATATGACAAGGTGTGGCACACCAAATTAATAGACAAGCTATTCCATCAAACCGACATACCCGACTGCTATATTGTTCTCATAGCAATCTGCCTCCAGGACAGGAGGTTCTTCGTCCAAATACAAGGCCAGAAATCTTATAGCTTCACAATTAATGTGGGCTTACCGCAGGGATCTGCTATTTCGCCTCATCTGTTCAGCATTGATGTCAATGATATACGAACCCCACCCAACGTTTATATTGCACAATTTGCGGACATTTACGCAACCGGAGGTAACCATGAAAGAAATATCTCCAATTCCCAAGCAGGGCTAGATGCCTTTAGTCTCTGGTGTCGAGAAAATAAGGTGAAGGCGAACCCTACTAAATGCGCCGCAGTGTACTTCTCTACTAAACGACCGAACCTACAAAGACAGCTGTAGCTAATGGGGCAACGGTTACCCTGGGTTACCGAGCACCATTACCTGGAGACAACATTAGACTGTAAACTACTCTTTCGTCAACATGTCCTTGACAGAAGAAAAAAAGCCCTAGTAGTCGTTATGAATCTGACACCAATCCTTCTGAGCAACGACTAGAAACTCGAAACAAAAATAAGAATATATAAGTCAGTTGTCCTATCCTTCATTATGTATGGTTGCAAGATCTGGGGAACTGCATACAAATATACCCTGCTACACTTATGGTACAAAGAGTACAGAACAGATGCTTAAGAATGATTAGCCACGCGAATATCTACACGCCAATAGACCTTCTTCACGAGATCACCAATATGCCTACCATCCATGCAGAAATCTTTCGACAAGCAGATAAATTTTTCACCAAGCTTGATACCATCCGCCCAGAAGTTGACAGATTGGAGTCAGTAGGTACAGTACTCTCAATGAAATAGCACAAATTCAAAGTGCCACTTAGCGCGATTAAGACACCGCTATAAAGGGTCAACTACCACAAGTGATCCATACTAAGAACATTCAAGGGTTTCCCACTACAAACAGTAGCGGGGTTACAAAACGGCTTTGAGGCAGTAATAAAAAAAAAAAGAACGCTAAAACTTTACCAAGACTTATATATGCAATCCATATGCAGAAACAACTTTATCAGCTGATCTGGAAAAGTTAGATGACTACTTCAAGAAATGGTACCTCCATCTAAATCCTCAGAAAACAGTTATTTCAACATTTCATTTACGCAACAGACAAGTTAAATTCAGAAGTTAAATTCAGAGGCCAACTCTTGCCTTTTTGCGGCACACCAAAATATCTGTGTATAATACTGAACAGAACTTTAACTTTCAAACAGCCTCTCTCAAACGTCGCTGCCAAAGTCAAAACGAGAAATTATACTCTCCATAAGCTTGCAGGTACTTCATGTGGAGCCAGTGCTCACATTCTAAGATCCACAGCCTTAGCTCTGTCATACTCTGTTGCTGAATACTGCTCCCCATCCTGGATCAATAGTGCCCATACAAAGAAGATAGATGTGCAACTCAATCAGGCAATGAGGATAATTACGGGATGTATTCACAGTACGAACACCATATGGCTTCCAGTGCTATGCAACATCTCACCCCCAGCACTAAGAAGATCAGAAGCTCTCTTAAAAATCTGGAAAAATATCCTGAAGAACCCTCAGCTGCCTTTATATCAAGACAAAACAAAACATCAACGCTTGAAATCAAGAAAACCACCATGGCGCACAGCAATCAACCTTACAGAGTCCTCTTTCAACACCAATAAGTTGTGGACAACTCAATGGGAGCAGTCATCAGTAGCCAATAAAAATCTAGCTGAGGACCCCTCAGTAAGTTTACAAGGTTTCGATCTCCCCAGGCGGCAGTGGAGAATCATCAATCGAATTCGAACAGGACAAGGCCGATGCGCCTACTTATTATACAAATGGGACTTGGTAGATTGTGAAAATTGTGACTGTGGAGCCACCTACAGCCAATCAATCACATAGTTTCTGACTGTCCTCTTCGGGCCCACAAGGGAACAATGGCGGAAATCCATGATGCGTCGATCAGTACAGTTGACTGGATTAAAGCATTAGATCTCGAGATATGAAATTGTACAAGCTTGTGATATGTACATTTCCTATTGTGTACCTTGTAAATAATCATACGATAAATAAATAAATAAATAGTGTTTATTTTAATTGTTGAAAAGATGTGTCTGTAAATGAAACTTATTTCGAAAACAGTAATTGGAATGTACACGAACTATATTACTATCTTTTTACTATATGTCTGTCTGCTGCCTGTATGGTTGCGTATGACGTAAAAACTGATGGCCAGATTTCCACGAAGCTGTACTTACGAACCATACTCGCTGGTAGCAGCCACAGCCAAGTTTCTGCTCCATTGAGCATAGTTTTTGTTGGCAGACATTTACTCCAAGATCAGAACGATGTGACAAATCTTCACTGAAAGTGTGTCGTCAATTTGGCTGTACTTCTGGTATGGAGTCTGACGCCTCTTGTCCGCAGGAACGGTTAGTTCCTCAACCGAGTTTGTGATGATGCTGGAATTAGCTGCAAGATGCCAACTTCGAGATCAGCTGTGGTCAGAATCGCCTCGAGGAAAGGGTAGGCAATGCCGCCGTTTATTCTACTTGGCGGGCTATTTACTCAGATTAAGCCGCTTAAAAAGTATCCTATATGGTAACCAGTGTGTACAGCAGTACGCCCGCCAAGTAGAGTCAACTTCGGCAATGGCTACCCTTCTCTCGAGGCAATTCTGACCATTTTTTTTACCGTCAATTGCATGTGTCATATTGATGCTACATGTCTAAAAAGTTTGTTATGCATACATATCAGCAATCTTAACAAATATTAAATTCTATTTCGTTACTGTTCTTTGTGCAGATGTTATACATTAGCAAATTTCAGAGATTTTGACTGTTGGTCGTCTAAACAATCTCGTAATTCTAGTAGTCGTAGAAAGATGAAATTTGTTACACACACAAAATTTCACCCCCCCCCCATATAGTATGAAAAGTCTGAAACTCGAACAAATTTCCATATATTTACCCCTTACCTATCTGTGACGTGAGATCACTTTCTATCCTAATAATTCTATATACCTTATGCCGCGTTTACACTCTCGCGCGAGCTTAGACGAGGCGAGGCGAGACACCGCGAACGCGAGAGTGTAAACCATATATGGGCAACCCCCGGCCCCCGGGCCGGATCCGGCCCTCCACCAGCTTGAATCCGGCCCGCGAGAGATTCAGAAATTTCAAATAAGTGTCAAACTCAAGTCTCTCATTCATTTTCATTTGATTTTTCTATCTGTTTTTGTTAATTTGCTTTTTGTATGTTACATTATTCTATTGTATTTCTAATAAATAATAAAAATGTGTGAATTTTTAGCGCCTTTTTATTTACTACTACCTACTTATTCCTTACCTACGGCCCGCGATTTCTTACCTATGGCCCGCGGCCTGATTATGTTCCGAAATTACGCCCTCAGCTAAGCAAAGGTTGCCCATACCTGGTGTAAACGGTGCACTCGCGTAGTCTCGCCTCGCCTCGTCTAAGCTCGCGAGTGCCGCTCGCCTCAGTGGCGGTCTCTTGGCGCGAGTCAAAGGCGCGAGCACATTGTTTACAGCAGAGGTAGTCAACCTTTCTTACCCACCGCACACTACCGCTTTGTTTCGTTGTTTACGTGCCAAAGAGTGCAGCGAGATTCTTGTTCCGCGTTTTTAGGATAGCGAGAATGGACTGGAGCAGCGAAGAAACTTTATCATTTCTCGAAGTCTACAGAAGTGAGCCAATAATTTGGGACCCTAAACACCGGTTCCACAAAGATAAGCAAAAAACTAATGATGCTTGGGTCCGAATAAGTAAGGCTTTAAATAAATCAGTGGTGGATCTAAAAACAAAGAAAAATTCATTGATGGCCACTTTTCGAACGCACTTGCGCCGAAAGAAAGCATCTATAAGGTCTGGTGCAGGCTTTGAAGATATATACAAACCAATCTGGTTTGCATTTGAATACATGGAAACTTTTTTATCACCCATATACGAGTGTGATATTACTTCAAATACAGAGGATGTAAGTAAAATGAAACAATTTTACTATATTGTTTTTTTATTGTAGTAGATAAAATACATTGATTAAAAGTTAAGTGTTTTGAAAATAAGTAGCAAATTCAGTTCTTATAGCTAATGTTGTCATTCTTGAACGTTTAGCTACATTTTGTAAAGGCCTCATGGCAGAGGATTCTGCTTGGTTTTGCCTCCAAGATCCTTTTTGAACTATTGTTCCATCAATAATGCTGTCAAAAGTTCCCGGAGGTGTGTAAATATTTCTGGATGTTTCACTATTTCTCAAAAAGTTATGCAATAAAATGCACGACTTAGTGACCAATATAGCTCTTTTTAGGTTAATTTCCATGGGTTTTTAAAAAATTCTGAATACAGACGTCAATACACCGAAAACGTTTTCAACTATAACCCGTGTACTAGACAACTGTTAAATGTTCGTTCCACTGAACCAATGTTATGATTTCCTGGAAAAGGTTTCATGACATGTTCGCTTAAAGCGAATGCTCCGTCACCTATAAAAACATAAGGTACATTTTTTTGTCTACCAGGTAGGGGGCTATCAGGAGGCAAATTAATGGTATTCATAATAATTTTTTTCCAAAGTAAACTATTTTGAAATACTCCTCCATCACTAATTCTTCCCTGAGCGCCGATATCGGCAAATATGAAACGATAACTGCTGTCGACTAATGCTAAGAGTACAAAGCTGAATGTTCCTTTATAATTACAATATTCAGAGCCACTGTGTATTGGACTTTGAACAATGATGTGCTTTCCGTCAATACAACCAACACAATGTGGGAATTTTTTTCTAAATCCTGCTTCTATTGATAACCATTCTTCTGGGGTCTGTGGCATCTGAAAAATAAAACAGACAATTAGTGTTATATTTTTGTTTATTCTAGAATTTTACTTTACAGACAGCATCGCCATCTCACGTTGAGAAAGATCAGATACCATCACCAGACATTATTGAGGAGAACAATAATCAAGAGGAGCTGGCTAAGAGGCCTGTAAGTTCTACAAACTCTGGTCAACGGCAAAAGCGACACCACCGTGATTTTGAATTAGACGCTGTACATAGGAACATAAGTGAAACTGTGACTACTCTCAACAATGTGTTAAAGAATAAAAAGGAGGATGAATGCGACCTGTATGGAAAATTATTATCAGCAAAGTTGCGCAATTATTCGACACGCGAACGACATCAAATTATGTACCAAACTGATGGACTTCTTCTAGCAAATCCACCGCAAGAACTGCAGCATATCATCACAAGATTTCCTTCATCTGCACACATTATTCCCAGTGAATCCTCGTCCCTTTCTTCTAATTCTAACTCTAACCATATTTTGCTCCATCACAATCTCCTGACAATATTTATGTACCAAACAGACCACCTGCCAGCTACCCTACATATGTTGCACCACATTCCCTTGTGCTGACTCATGTTCCTGGTCGATCTGCATCCAATGCAACTGATTATTTACCACCACAATCTCCTGTGCGGATGAATATAGCAGGCCGAACGAAGTCTTTCAAGTAACTCCACTTATCCTCTGCAATCCCCCGCGCACATTTCATCTCAGGAAATAACACCAAATGCTCCTAACATTATTAACATGGCATTTGAAAAATCTTCAAACTAAATAAATATGTTTACATTTGAAAATAGTGTATTAATTCAAACAAAATATTAATATTGCCAACCTATTAAAATGCATTTCAAAAACTTTAAAATAAATAAATATAATTATATTAGAAGTGTATTAATTCATTTTACTGCTCACCTTTATTTCATCCTTTAAAACAATATTAATAGCTTCACAAACTTCATAAACAATTATTGATACAGCTGCACTCGAAATCTTGAACAAATAATGAAGACTTCTAAAACTTTCTCCAGTAGCTAAAAACCGTAGCGTTATAGCTAAGCGCACTTTTGCTGGTATTGGCATTCTGAGTTTAGTTTTTTGTTTTGTGATTAAATGCTCCATTTTGGTCCATAGAAATTCAAAGTCAGCTTGTGACATTCTACAAAAATTCGAAAACTCTCCAGAGGCTTCACATACCATTTCTTCGAACATTTGTTCCATACTTTGCCTGAATGTATAAAATAATTTAATTTAACATAATGACACGACTATAAACATACTACTCTATGGTATGCTATTATAATTCTGAATAATTATTGGCAGTTTCATGCCTAGATATTGCAAGTCACTTACAAGGTTCTGTTGCGATGAATCGCTATCATCCACCACCTTCTTCTCCGACGTCTTTTTTCTTCGACCATTTTTTTTTTTTTGTAAGATAGTCACATATGTTTGCGCACTTAGCAAAAACAATGCCGATGCTGTAGCGGTATCTACGTCATCCATGTTTACACTTTTACGTTCCAGCACTGAATGAATTCTTGCGAGAGTGTAAACGGCAGTTCGTGTCAGCGCTCGTGCACGAGGCGCGAGGCGAGGCGCGAGGCGAGGCGCGAGGCAAGACGCGAGGCGAGAGTGTAAATGCGGCATTAGATTTTCATTGTAGAGATAGCTTACTAAGTTTAACTGACGTGTTAAACAATAATTTCTTTCTTTCCATGCTTCGGAAGTTAGTGGAAGTCAAAAAAATTTTCGACCACGACATCCCACCAACAAAAATGCCCTGTACTTCTAGTAAACGTAGAAACAAGTCATTTGGTACACATAGTTTCATCCTTAAATCATAAGAAAAGTCTAATGTTGATGATATTTACTTAATTACAATCGCAAAAATTAAAAGTTCTGGCACATATTTGCGGGTTAATAGCTTTTCTCTGGTTGAAGCTATATACCTGAGATTAATGCATAGAGATCAGCAAGATGAAGTAACATCTTAAATTTTACTATGTTCCTATGCTTAGTTTGGAAGTTAGTCTTTATTTACTAATTGCGGTTGCTAAACTAGCGACAATCTGCATTTCCGTCTACGACTCACACCTACTGGTTTCAGAGAGTGGGGAATTGTTGGTAACGTATATTGATGTTTTCAATTCTGACATGTTCTTATTAGCCGATTTTCAAATGGAATCATTACATTTGAGCGACGATTCAGAATTAGCGCTCAAGTTACAAAAAGTAATGAGATCCCACAAAAACAATTCTTGGAAATATAGGCCAAGACTAATGTTTGTGTAGTGATAAAAAGTTATAAGATCCTTTTCTGAGCCGAGTATATATTTTGCAGTGTGTATTCGCGTTACTTTATGAAACAGAATGGTTTCTCTTGGTGTTATAGATCGTTTATTTAAAATAAAAAAATATTGTGTCTTGGCTATTACGCATGTTGTCATTTTTTTTACAGAAATGAAAGGCATAATATATATAATGTATTCTAAAACTTGTCACCCCTGAAAAAACTACGAGGAAAATCTTGGCTCTTATGTACTTGTAATTTTGATAAAGAAACACATTTAACGAACGATTTATATATGTTTACTAAAACATAGCATGATTATTGCCCAAGTCACCAGAATCCTATGTTTATTTTTTAATTTTTTAAATAAACGATCTATAAACAGAGAGAAACCATTCTGTATCAGAAAGGAAAATCGAGCGTGGTGGGGGAGCGGTTAACATCCTGGCTTCGCATTCGGGAGGACGGCGGTTCGAATCTCCATCCGGGCATCCAGATTTCCCTGAATCACTCCAGGCGAATGCTAGTATGCTTCTTTCAAAACGGCCGAGGCCGAATTCATTCCCTTTCCTTGTCCCCAGTCCCCTCCTTTAATGACCTTGACGTCGACGAGGCGTAAAAAGACAAAAAAACAACAACAACAAAAAGGAAAGTTAATACAAACTTCAAAATATAGACTTGTCACAGAACAAGATCTCATAACTTATTGTCACAACATAAGGAATAGTTTTTAGCTATTTTTACAAGTATTGTTTTTGTGGGATTACATACTTCCAACTGTTAAAGAGGTGAAAACATTCCAAAATCGATTTAAAAAAAAAAAAATTCATTGTCTGTGATGTCGCAAAAAATTAATGGATGTTGGACTTTAACTAAACTAAATATAGCCATAAGTTATGTAATCTGTTAACATAAAGTATACTTTTTTTTATCTAGATTAGTAAACGAAGTTGATACAATGGCCAAAACCGTAAATTTAAGCTTTTTTTTCTCTCTGTGCACGCGTCTCGAAAAATCGAATGAACATGTTTCAATGAAACTTCGCATATTGGTAGCTCGTGTCATAAGTTAACATATAGTATACTTAGATTAAATTTTCTCTGGGAACTAGGCGAGTGAGAACGTTTGTATAGCGCGACGTTTAAGCGAATGATTTTTCTGCCGCCGTTGTCAAGTCACCGGAATGTAACCTGACAATGGCGGTAGGGTATTTTACCGCCGAACCTCGTGCTTTACAAACGTTCTCACTTGGCTACTTTTCCCGATAACATTTCATCTACATACAACACTGAAAAAGTCTCCATTCTCATATGTAGTATTATAGGTATCTAGATTAGTTACATGATACAGAGCATAAAATCGCAAATATTGTGGTCTCTGACTGTGTACGCGCAAATCACACAAAAAATCATGATTGAATTTCGCGTAACCACCACTGGCTTATATCACCAGTTAAAATCAAGAATAATTTTGATCTAGATAAGTAACATATTTCGTGCATGATAAAGTAGCTAAACTGTTAAATTTTGAATTTTTTGTAGTTGTATGTACGGATGAAACAATAACCAACAATTTCAACAAAACATTACAAGGCGATAGCTTACATTATGTTCCGATGTGTCATCGACAAGTTGTGAAATAATAAAAGTAAGTACTTATCCAGTAGTTAAGTAGTGGTGTGTATGCATTTACATACAAACAAATAAGACAATCAATTCGTGCACATACCAGGTAGGTGTCCTTGTAGAAATGCCACGTGAAAAGTTCTGAAGTGAGGCTGTGGGTCACCCGTAACTTAAAATCTTCCGAATTAGTTGGAGTTTCAAGGGGTGTTAGAGAAAAATGAGACGTTAAACGTGTTTAAAAAATTGGGTACTACCATGCTCATATTAATCCGAACGACCTGAAATGCACATCGCTACATTTCTTCCTGGGACTTATTCAACCTATTATACACATCTACCAAGACAGTACTATACCCAGTAGGTGGTATATTCACGGTAGTATCCAAAATTGAGACTCAATCACCTCACAAAAAAACGTGACATATTTTAACATATTCGTTATACAACCCCCTAAAGTACACAAGAAGTTACTTTTTTCAAACAATATTTTAATTTTGAACAAATGCTAGGATCAAAAGAATGTATGATCTTATACCAATCATATTTCACTTAAAATAATTAGATATTAATGACAAAATCAATATTTTCGATGTATAACTATTCTGGGTAAAGATAGCTTTACGTGAGAACGTTGAAAAATAACCACAGATTCTTTAAGTTAGTTAATATCGCGGTGTGCTATTAAGACATGTTCTTTTACTACTACTTTTAAACTTATTTTAGAAACACGCGGAAAAACTTATAACTAAATTACTGTCGTCAACGCAGTTTCAGTTGACAGTATTTTAGCGTCAAAAAACTTATTTTCACCTACCATTAATATCGAAAGCTGCTTAAACAGCACTGAATACTCCTTTTAAAACAAAAGCAAAACACGATGAGGGTTCAATTGATGAAGACACAATTTCACATAGCATTGTCACATTTGTGCTTTTAATGGTGTTTAGTAAACAGGCAAGAAAGAAAAAAACTAATACGGCTTTTTCGCGATAGCGATATTCTGTGGGTGCTGCTGTTACAACTCAAACGACAGGTGAAACATTGGTTGAGTGTTCTTTCAATAATAATAAACTACTGGTGAATAATCAAGCACGTGCACTGAAAACGTTAGGTAACTAACAAACTGCTGCGTTTACTAACGGACACGTACGAAATAATTGGTTCACGTCGTGATTTTTACGGTTTTTGCTACTTGAAATTATTATTGTATTATCACTCCATATTGATGTTAATACTACGGTGAGCTCTTCCGACAGTAGTCCGTAAAGAACTTGCCCTGATTTAAGGGGTAAAATTGTACCAGTCATCTGGTCACCAAGAATATAACCAGAAATTACACAATTTTACAAATTGATACTAGTGGGGATCATAAATTCAATAACAATTGTTTTCAAATTTTGTAACTGTTGTTTATGAGACTACACAGGAAACTGGCACCAAGGAAACGTAATGCTGATCAACACGTGTATAAGAGCTGTTGTTCCTCTGCTGCCATCTTGGTTGGTAGCTCTCAGCCGCTAACACCGCCGACCCCGGAAACGTGGTGGCTAGCGTTCAGTTAATTTTTGGAGTAGACGGTTCGAGTCCAGCCACATATATAAGTGATTTTCATGAAGTGTTACGTTCTTCTTGTGTTGACTGTACTGTGGATCGCCAAAGTCACATCATAAATCAACCGAGAAGCTAAATGATTGGAGAGGATGCCCGTATCGATGAACTAAGCAAATCCTTTCTTTGTCTATTTTGTGGCAATTTATTCTTTAAATGTATTATATATTTTGAAATATCACGGAAAAGATTATTTCCCAACGTTTGTAAAGGAATCCGGCCACGGTATGTGAATATGAACTATTCCTCTGTAAGTCTAAAATTATTTCGTTAATCCTCTGAGAACCAAAACATTACTGACAAATATACTTGAAAGTGGACCTCCAAACTGTCAGAGAAATCGGCAACTACATGGATATGAAGAGAAGGGCAGAAACCATGTGAAAACCTGCCTTATGGCAGAACACTCGTGATGATAATGGTGATGATTCAGCACCGGCCTCGAGTAGTAACATAGGTATTTTTAAGCCCCAGGTTGGAGACCATTTTTAATTTCGCTAGGTGGTTACACTTATTTGTGTAAGTCAATGGTTCCCAATAAGTTTTTTTTCCGAGTACCGCTTCAAGAAAGAACGGAACCTCGCGTAACGCTCTCTGGCCTCGCATTTGGGAGGAAGCTGGTTGGAATCCCCGTCCGGGCATCCATATTTGGGTTTTCCATTGTTTCCCCAAATCACTCCAGGCGAATGTCGGTATGCTTCCTTCAAAAGGCCATTGCCAAATTCCTCCCCGTTCCTTGGCCCCAGTCACATATCACCTCTAATGACCTCGAAGTCGACGAGGCGTAACACCACAATGCAAAAATAATAATAATAAAAAATAAACTAAAAAAGATACATGCTTAGGGAACTCAAAACAATTCTCCAAACTGAGCAAGGCGACATAGCACTTGGAAAGACCATGTACTAAGAATGAAGAGGGAACGGATCCCACGAAAAACCCTCAAAAACCAACCCAGAGGCCGGAAGATGTAGGAAGACCAGCAAGAAGATGGTTTGAGACTGGAACAGGCCAGCAAGACTAACACTGGGTAGGAAGAAGTGGAAGAAGAACAACTGAATACTCAATTTGATACGAATAGTGACAGATTTAAACTGAATTCATCGAGAAAAATGAACAAGTATATTAGTAAACACGAAATTAATGACATACACAGGGATTTATTGATCACTAGGACTCCAACCTGACCCCCTGTGGTGGCGCCTTATCGCCCTGAGATACGCTCGTGGGTTGCGATGAGATTATTGCAAGTGAAGTAAATATCAGTGAGAATTGGAGTGGTGGGACTCTCGCTATGTAGAAGTAGAAGCAGCACTACTATATACCGCATCTCAGCAAGCCCTCTCGTTATGATGACAGCCGAGGCGATTGGCTTTGCCTCGCATTAGGGAGGACGCGGGTTCGAATCCCCGTCCGAGCATCCAGATTTGGGTTTTCCATGATTTCCCCAAATCACTCCAGGAGAATGCCGGGATGCTTCCTTCAAAAACAAGAAAAAAAATTGGCTCTCCGTGGAACTGCGAGATACAGCAGATCAATTATATGACACAGCTGTAGTAAACCGTATATATTTGTTACCGGGTAACGAATGCATCGCCTGACTCGAAGTACCGAAACGTTACTTACAAATTCATTTCGTTTCTCGAATTTGTCGTATGGATGTGAGTTTGATTCGATAAACGAACAAATACGATGCATCATGCGGGAACTTGAACGGCTCGCCCATGAGTAAATGAATCAGAACGAGAGAATAAACATTTGAACATCGTGCGTCGCGTATTGCTGGGAATTTTGATTTGAATTCTTTTTGTAACAGAGGGAAATGTGTAGTACAAGTATGATGACTTCGGTTAAGTGTTGATATTTTGGACGAGGTAAGTAATTTTGACATAATAAAGAGTTTTTTTTTTGTTGGTAGTTTCACTTTGGTTTAACATTAAAATTTACAGTTTGATGACTTCGGTTAAGTGTTGATATTTTGGACGAGGTAAGTAATTTTGACAACATAAAGGGTTTTTTTGGTAGTTTAACTTTTTTTTAACATTAAAATTTACAGACCATAATTTTTAATTAGAAAATTTCGATAGAAAATTTGAAATTGTTATTTCTTTTTTTATTAATGATACCTTAGTGAGATTTCAAACATTTTTTAAATGCATTTATTCTAAAATGTGAGATTCTAATTTCTATTTTATTTTTCAATGAATAAAGTTTACCTACTTTACTCAATGAAAAATTTACTTAAACTTGCCATAGTACGAATGAAGTCATCCCGCAACCCGTACCCGAGGCGACGCGATGCGATGCTTCATGCTAGTGCTAGATTGTTTCAAAAGTAACGAGTAATGAAACGATACTCTAGTAACGAAGTCGTCCCTTACGCGGCGCGACTTAATACAATGCTTCATGCTAGTGCTCGATTGTACCAAGTACCAAGTACCAGTAAAGATTCGATATTAACGAGTACTGATTGGTTTAGTAACGAATATATAATGGTAAACAATTTGTAACATAACAAGCGTCTGCGCCATGTAATGTCTGTAGCAGACGCCATCTGTTATTAATATATCATCTTTGAGTGGCAAGGAGTCTGTCTTTGACCTCCTTCAGGGAGAAGGTCGCACGGAGTAACGTTTTCGGACTAACAGTTGAAAGTGTGGCGGACTTGGAAAAGTGTATTATGTAGACGTGTAACGAGTGGAACTTATGATTTGAAATAGAATGTTTTTAAGTGACTGCATGGTGTTAAAAGAACGTTAATGAGTGTGGAGGATTTTGTTGGTATTTGAAACTTTTGTATCCCACGAACTTGTGATCTTCGGAGAAGTTCGATTCCTTATCTTAGTTATTAATTTGGTGGTGGTATTTTCCGTCGGGTTGTAGCATCAGAATTTAATGACTAGAATAAAGTTTTGTGTGTCGAAGTTGCTCATAAACTGTGGAACTATTTTCATTTCATTAACCCGGCGATAGAATAATACCTAAAACCTGGCGACCGCGGCAAAAGAACCTTTTATTTAATTAATGAGCATGTATGGGTTCGGTAAGTGACTGAATAATTTAAAATCAGTATTCAACAGCTAGCCGTCATAGAGAGTTAGCTTGCAAATTTCTTGTTACTTTTACAGCTCTAGTACAGTCACATACCCAAGTACGATAACCTACAGCTGTTGTTGGATGTAAGACACGAAACTCCAAATATCACCAGACAGGTCTGCTCCAGTATTTTGTCATGGAATGACCATACCAGCTCTCCTTGGTAACCAAGTCTGCTCCTATTTCCTCGTACGCTTGCGGAGGGAAGATTCCGCTTCGAACCATAGTTCTTCCACTTCAATGATGGTTCTCGATATGCTCATGAAATAGATAAGAAACTTTTAGCAACCACGTACCGAAGCTGCCACTTGCGATTGGCTTATAATTCAGTGGCTTTCACTTTACTCTGAACCCAGTTTCTAGCCTCAACACTGCCGTATCGAATATACTCATGTCCACAACGTCCTATAGAGTGCCATTTTTATTGTTGGTTCGACAGAGCGAACGAGTGTCTTCGAGATTGTTTTCCCGGTCTGATCTCGTCCATCCAATATATCTGGAAATAATTCTCTCTTGAAGATACATCAGCAGATATCAAGTGCTTATTGTCTTCGATTGAACTGTTTGTAATATTAAATACTGATAGCTTCACTGCAATGTTACAGATTGAATTGCTACATCGTATTATCAAATTTTATTCTACATTGGGGCCTCTCTTGTTCATATTTCTCTCAGTTGTCGTTTCCAGACTGCCGAAAACATAAATGTTCCTTCCAGGGAACTAAACAACAAAAGTAATAATATTACCGTTTTGTCTTATATTAACAATTCGTGGGTCCTTAAAGGTGATGTCGAGTTCAAGTAAATCGATTTTTTTCTGTTTTGATCCAAAGATGTAGGCAGGAAAGAATAAAACGACTCCTTAATTGTAATAATAGTATTTCATTTTTTTTCCATCTACAAAAACCTTATGGGTATACCCATAGTCTCTGCAACACTGATAATTATCAAGTAATTTGTTTCCCACAGATTAACAGAGAATTATGTGCATCTGTTCAAACCAGAGTCATTAATGTACAAGTAAAAAAGTTTAAAAATCTTAAGCAGTAAACAAGAAGATTAAACGTACCTACAAATTCAAACTTTATGCTAAATTTGGCATAACAGATAATATGATACTTTATGAAAACAGTGTAACTGTAAGTTAAAAACGAATTGTTGCGAACTGCCATGAAGAAAAAGAAGGTATGAAAGAACAATTTCAGTTATGAATCTTGAATTATTATTGAGCACTTATAGCAGACATTTTCTATACAATATGATTCAAAATATTTATCAAAATTATTGCATATGTGAAGTTAAACTCTGGCCACGAATTTAAAACAGAAACTCCAGCAAATATAAGTATAAAATATCGTAGCCTTGTGATATTTATTGCCCTACTTACGATTAAAAGCAATTCTACGAGAGTGATATATTTCATTCAATAAAAGCCTTCCTAACACGGTTCCAGGCATTGCACGACCTAGCAAAATGAGTGAAGTTCAAATGATTTGTGACTTCAATAAGAATAAATACATTATTTGCAACAAAAGATCTTAGAGTTATGAAGGGAATAATTTTTTTGTTTTAGTCAGGACTTGAATGGAAACGTTGATAATCAGTAGTTAAGTCAACAGATAGGCGACCGATAAGGTTATCGAGCAGCGTTCCTTTTCTATTATATAAATTTGCTACTCTCTTTCACGTTGATTAACTTTAATTTTGTCAGCTGTTTATACATAGATTTGCTATTTTATTTTACATCTATGGACTCCAATTTTATCAGCTGTGGAGAAATGAAAAGATAGGAGACAGCTATCAAAACAGATTTCATCGACATGGTAAGAAAAGCTATGCAATGGTTGCGTCACCATTTGTTTTAAAATTATGTATTTTATTTTAATGTCAGAATCAAAATGAGAGGGCTAAAATTTTGAGACAGTTAACTGTTGTTATAATTCCACTTCTCTTATTATTAAAATTTTCTTTATTTTTCTTAACTCCAACAGCAAGCTTCCATTGGATGAGTCAATGGTTCACTTCAGCTTTCTGGCACAGGTGGTTTTAATTAAGTGTTGAGCTCGAGGTATGTTTTCTTTACTATCTCGTAAGCTAAATAGATTTAATGCAACGCATATTTTTTCAGCTGAGGTAACTGGATGCAATTACCGCTGGGAAGAGAGGAGTGCGGCGGTTTCAGGCAAAGTACACGTAACACAGAGCAATAATTACGTCTGCAGCAGCGGGACCGGTACCTAGTTGTACAGAGCTGTGAACTTCGTTCGCTTTACGTGAACACAGAACAGAATTCCCGTGTCGACAGCTACTGCTGCTCTGCTCAGAGCGGGTGTCCGCCTGTCTCTCTTTTTTGCCTCTTTTGCTATGAGATGTAAACGCAATACCGTACGGCACGGGCGAACGTCCTTGACGCGTGGAGACGCACCTGCCCGGCAGACTCAGCGGCAGATAGCACGCGCAGCCAGGAAATTAAATGGGAAGACAATGGATGGAGAGACGGGGAGCTGCGAATAAAAGAAAGTGGCGGCAGGGGACAAAGATAACTGCGGAGCCGCCAGATACGGGCTGGGCCGGTTCCGCTGTGCTGCCTACCCAGCAGGCGTGTTACTCTTCCCGTGACTGTGGCTCGTAACAAGTACTTATGGTGCCTGACACGTGAAGCCCCGGTGCTGGCTGAAATTTTCATTACACGTACCGAGCTTTGCTGGTGAGCTCTGTCCTCGCATTTGGGAGGACGCTGGTTTGAATCCTCGTCCTGGCATCTAGATTTGGGTTTTCCATGCTTTCCTCAATTCACTCCAGGTGAATGCCGGGGTGCTTCCTTCAAAAGGCCTTTGCCGAATTCCTACCCATGCCTAGTCCCCAGTTATTTACCAATTCTAATGACCTTGACATAAAACCATAACCATAAAAAGAAAAGATTAGAAGTAACTTGGCTACAATGGTAGGGAAGGAGGTGATGCACAGTTAAAAAATTGTGCTATGTACAAAAGGTGTGGCTCAAATCCAAATTACGGTATCGTAATAATCCACTCAAGTGTCAACGAGTGTAGAATCTCAAGTGCCGGCAAATGAATGACGTTTCTCAGGTCCTGACTACTAATATCATTTGGCTCTCCAAGCCATTAATGTGAATTTTTGAAGGCCCGTAGAACCAGTTATTTCCTTTTAACTCGAAATTAGTGTTAGATTCCGTTGTGCGTAGGATATTTTGTAAAGGCTCTTGTTATGACGCCCGCAAATGTATCATGTTCATTGTTTTGTTTGATTGCCATCTAAATAACAAATTCAATGTAACTGTCATTTCACTTTCATTTGATACAAAATCGTGTTCCCATCCGATTTCCCAATGCTTCTAAATTTTAACTAGGGATGAAACATAGAGTTATTATCTTTAAGAAATGGCATCTTGACCACAGCATATGACGTAGGGAATCCAACTATAATTCCATTACACCCTAAAAATACCTTTTCAAAAAGAATATCAAGAAAACTGATTTCACCTGTATGAAAATAAAGCTTTCAAAAGTATTTGCCCGGAAGAGTTGCAATCAAATCTTCTCTGTAATCCTATTTACCCATTCCAGAATCTGTGAAATACAACTGGGAGATAAATCGTTATAAATATCTACTAAAAGCATATCATTTTGCATCAGAACATTATCTGTGACCCAGTTTTTCAGTTGAAATTGTGTAAGTATCGCCATCATTTGTATCTTACGCTTTAGGTCTATCCAAGTGGAACTGAGGAAGCAATGAATATTATTTATTTAGTTTTAATTTATTAATTCTGCAAACAAGATTCTCTCTCTTTTATATTTTCAAGGTTTATGACGTTCCGTTGCTGGTGTAGTCATAGTGATTTGGAATTTTAGTATGATATTATATTTCGAGAATAATTGATATCCTGTTGTCAGATAGTATTCTCTGTGTATTTGGTTAAATTAAAATATTACTCGTTTAATAGTAATTTTTATAATAGTCTCATTTTGTGTTTCGTGTATCTGAGATAGCCACCATTTCGATTAAATGATAATTCGTGCGTGATTGTGTATGGAACATGAGCCGATCGAGCGAAAGAAACCCTTTGCCCGGGCTGGGAGCCGAGTAACCGATCCAACGAGGCGGGACAGCTGTGATGCCTGGAGGAGTCGCAGCTGTGAGAGGAGATGCGGGTGCAGATTGCGCGCTTCCGTGAGCCGGGACAATGGCCACATTGTCTGTAGCCCGATAAACAGCCGCCGCTCGCAAGGCATAGATTTAGAGACAGCCTTGCAGGACAGTGGGGGCTCCTGGATCGCAAGCTTGTAACGCTTTAATAACATTAGACCAACACAGACAGTTTCCCATGTAAACAGCTTCAATTTAGGCGAGACACCAGCTGTTGATTCCAAATTAATTAACTGTTTAGTGCACTAAAATTGAAGTGGTACATGGTGCTATTGTTCTGACAGTTTCTGTGAACAGCCAACCTACGTCTAAATTAATCTTAGGAACCGAGATACATCTTCTTTATTCTTCTTCTTCCTATGCAGTGTTACAACAGGTGGTCTGTTATGGTCTCAAACCATCTTCTTGCTGGTCTTCCTACATCTTTCATGCCTCTATGTCTCTGGGATGATATTTGAGAATTTTTCGTGAGATCCTGTCTATTTTTATACTCACTAGATGGTGTATCAAAGATGTTCTGTAGTTTTCACAGCTAGAAGAGCTGGTTTTATTTTGAGTTCCTTAATGATTGCACCGATTTTGTACTGTCATCAATCTTTCGACTGGTTTGATACAATCCTCCATCCCAATGCTAGCCTCTTCATATCAACATACCCCTTACACCCAACGTCCCCAATTATCTACTTCATATATAATAATCTCTGTCTTCCGGATCTTATATTCGACTGTTCCCTCCACTAACAAATTAACCAATCCTGCATGTCTCAAAATATGACCTAACATCCTGTCTCTTCTTTCTGTAAGCCTCTTCCACAAACTTCTTTCCTCACCCATCATTTCCAAAATTAGTTCATTTTATTCGTTAGTAGTGTGTAACCAGCTCATAAATTCTCATAAATCGCATCTCGGCAGTCATTAGTCTCAGGTCACTACATTTGCGGAGAGTAGAGGCCTCGCTGGTGTACAGTAGGACAGCTTTATTCAGGATGTTATACATCCTTATTCATGTGTGCCGTTGAACAATATATGGTCCAAAAATACTATTTATAATTCCTGTAACATTCGTGAAGTTGTGATTTTTTTTGTGGAATATCGTTTTAAAGGGAGTGGCTGAAGTTGTATCCTATTCGTATCCTGGTTGTATTTAAATGTTGATACTTGATCTCTGGGTATGATATCTATTGAAATTTTGGTTCCTTTGTGATCTTTTCCAGTGAACTTTGGTTTTATTGAGAGATCGTCAAGTTAACATCAAATTAAGCATGTGATATGTCAAGTTAAATATGTACAGTACTTTTTTATATAATACTAGAAGCTCAGTGCTGTTTGTAAGAAGTTTTTCCTTTTTTATCTTACACGTAGTATAGAGGAAGTTTCGATGTGGTCTGTAGTTGTAAGAAAGGACATTTGTCTGAGGATGTTCTCCGCGTCCTGGCAACTCGCTGTGAGCTGTACATCACGCAGCAACAGACAGGCGCAAACTGCTTGGCACTCTCCCTCCTAGTCACTTCGACTAAAAGAAATTCTGCTGCAACATACACAAGTGTAACACCGACTGATTCATTGCTGTGAAATTCAGACTCTAGATAATATAGATCTCAGTATTTGTATTGCCTTTATTTTTCCTCACTATCCGCGTCTGTTTCAAAGAGAAGAAGAACAAAAGAAAACGAAAAAAACAAAGATAAACAGTAACATACTCTTCCTAGGTTTGAATCCGAATATTTCCGTAGAAAGATGATAAATTTTCGACAAAGTTCTCTGTTGCTTCGTATAAGATGAAGGCAACAGACACTATCCGGCTGCAAACCCGGGTAGACTGTATTACATTTACACGCCGGGAAAATCTGCGTTCACAAATAACAAAAAAACTTACTGGTTGCTTTCGTAACTGTTTGAGATTCACCAGATACAAGTATATTTCCTTTATCTATGCACCATTTCTTGGACTCTAAACTACATACAGTAAGCAGGATCTGTCTTTAATATCACCGTTCACTGTTAATATATTTTATTATTTGATTCGTTCTACGTAATGGGATTAAATTAATGTTGATCGCTGTTCATCGAATTTTTTTTAAAAAAAGCCTGTACAGTAGACAAGCTTTTGGATTTTTTAAAAATTTCATTGGTTTTCTACAAGTTCAAAATTCATCAAATCGGGGGGGAATAGGTGACATCCTGTCAATGAGACAATTTTATTAAGAAATTTTCAGAATCGCTTTGATGCATTTCAATAATCTTATGAACCATTGGCATTAACCGATTGTTTATCTTGCTGAGGTCTTCATTGTTTGAATAGCGCGTGACCTAATAGAATGTTCGTTTTTTTGTTTAATTTTTGACGCGATGGCACGCGAGTAGTATGCCAGAATTATTCAGCATGGAGCAGTAGTTCAAGTGTTCGGGGCAGCACAATGTGTCATGGCGCATTATTCGGAGTGGAAGCATTATTCAGAAGAGCAGTACAGCGCAGTTATCATCATGTAGACAATGTGTGATTTCGTTTGACGTGTGGTGGGAGGGATCAAGATTTATCCTGTAATTATTACATCAATAGACTTGTAAATAACAAGCATCATATTCTTTAGCAATAAACGGCGTGGTGTAAGGATGTATTAACAAACATTTTCCAATAAAAGAAACATATGAAGAATTCTAGGACTCCTCATTTGTACTGTAGTAACATTAATTAATAAATTAAAAAGTTTTAAGTTAAGTATTGTAATGGAATGCTATCTACAGCAGTAGATAGCAAAATATCGACTCATATTGTAAAATATCCAGATGACTACTTGGCAGTAATCAGTTAATTAATAGCACCTTAATATCTTATGATGGCATCAGACGTAAAAGCTAAAGAAGCTGGCTTGTAACTAAGACAATAAATTCACACGGAACTTTCGCAAAATTTAACTTCACGCCTTAAGAATGATTCAGTCATTTGATGAGTTATTGAAGTTAAATATTCAGTGTATACACAAAATTTCAAAGATAGTTTATTCGTTTGAGATATTTAAAATTTACAGTAACTTTCTGTATACAATATTTCGTGTCAGGAAGCAATCATCTTGAATTTTATGTTCGTCATGTTCAGTATTGATACAAAAATGTTATTACAGATTCTCAGCTACTACTAACCCCTAAAGCTGCCGCTATCCAATGAAACTTTCGTGCCCAGTCGGTTGCGTCTTGTCCTGGTAGGCGCTGCTGACAGGTGAAATATGTTCCCGGCTGCCCGAGAACTCACTTTTACATTAAATTTAAATAATCATCATGTTTTAACTTAAACGGAATATGCTAAGCCAGAAGTTGGGATCCTGATATAGACCGGCAACACGTCCTCGCCTTTTCCTTGCTGTGCTGTGTGACATTTCCTCCAGGGCTAAACTTCCGCTCATTAGTCAGGCTCCATACATCATTTCGTAATAATGAAGCAGCAATAATGAGCATCCGCCTCGTAATTTAGCGAAGAGTGGTCGCCATTTGTCAAAACAGCAGGCGACCAGATGGCGCGGAGACTCCATTAAGAAAACAGCAGCGATATAATCACATACTGCCTCAGTCGATATCGCGCGCGCGGGGACTGCCGGGTAATTAATTACCTGCGAGACAATTAACACGGGAGATATTTACGACCGTAAAATCAGCCGGCACTGTTTTCGAGGTACCTGGCAGTGCTTACCGAGGCTCTAATCGTATTAAATCACAAGTGCAGACCGTACACCGAATCCAAGCTCGCTCTGGGAGCTCGCGTTCATTTAAAGGGCAATGAACCGACATAAAGAAAGGTAATCCCAATTCCTAATAATACAGGGTGTATCAAAAAGAATCATCCGATTTGGCACGTCTATATTTCTGAAACTAATAAACATATACAATGAATTTTGTTTTTTGATAAATGGGAAAATAAAGAAGTTTATATATATATATAACGGAATATGCTAAGCAAGAAGTTGGAAAAATTTCTACTTACCTTTTTCATCGCTGCAGGTTTCATATATATATATATATATATATAAGAATATATATATATACTTTTCCATAGGTTTTCAATATGCCCCCCTTGAGACGCACAGCATATGTCAATGCAGTATTCAAATTCTTCTCACACTGCAACGAGCATGTGTTGAGTGTCAGCTTCCGTAGCTGCTATTATGCGATGTCTCAGTTCATTCATTGTTGTTAGTAACGGAGGCACATAAACAGAGTCTTTTATAAACCCCCACAAGATTTCTGCGGACTCCTTGTGAATTAATGGGGGATGCGTTCAACGTCTCCGTCAGACACTCGGGGGAGGCCAGGCGATTTGTCTTTACACAAACAACCTGTTTCTCGGAATTGTTCATGCCATCGTCTAATGCTCTGTGCTGTAGGAAGATCCACACCATACCTAGTACGAAAGTCACGCTGAACAGTTGTTACTGACCCGCATTGCACAAAACGTAAAAACATAAATAGATTTCTGTTGTCCCAACACCATTTTACCAGAACTGAAGTGGACGCACACTGCTGCTATCCTTGCGGGAACCGTGTAAAACTAGAGAGTTTGCTCTTTCCAACAGTATGTTGTTCATACACATATCTCAAATAACATAATAGTTATGATTTTTTAAAATCGGATGATTTTGATATACCCTGTATTATAAATGCGAAAGTTTTGAATTAAAATATAGTCTGAATTAGAAGATAGGAGGGCACTTTTCATTTAGAAAAAAATAGTAATTGTACCGGACCAGAAAATGATAATCTGTTCTTAATCTTAAATTTTTTTAATGCTGTATTTGCTTTCTGTCGGTAAGTTTGGATGGAGGCATCTTCAGTGTGCGGATTTCAGAATAGTATGACACATCAAGTACATTAATGTCGTTTGCAATAATATGGGTTATAATTTATGAGAAATGGATTTAAAAAAAACAACGTAAAATGCTGATTGTATACCAGTGGAAACGTATCTATTCTAGCCATAGCAAGATGTTCCAGTTGATTGTTTTGTCGTGTTCCCGTCTGGGGATCCCCGATTCGATCCTCGCCCGGAACATTTTTTTTATGTGCGTGTTCTTTTTTGTAATATTTATTTTTACAAAAATATTTTTCCTCGAAGGCTTTGCGAATTTGATGCAACTTAGTACAAATGTTTTTGATTAGGTGATTGAAAATACTGTGGGTATATATCAACCCCAACGAACCAGTTTCTGGGTAGGGTGGAGATGTGTCTACATTTTGTTACGTTCCGGAAACGATGGTGCCACTCTGAAGCAACTTGATACACATGCTTCTCACTGGGCGACTAAAAATTCTATAAAAAATTTAAAACTCTATCATAATGGTCTTTATAAAGTAACCGAATCTCCATCCTCCTCAATACTCACTTTTGGGGAATGCTACTTCAGTTGACAAATTCGTTACCTTTATAAGTGAAAAATATCGTTCAAGTCTTTTTTTTTTTACTTATGGCTTTACGTTTCGTCGACATCAAGATCATTAGAAGTGGGATGGGACTGGGAACAAGGAACAGGAATGAATTCGACCACGGCCCTTTTCAAGGAACCACCCGGAATTCGCCTCGAGTGATTTGGGGAAACCGTGGATAACCCAAATCTGGATGCCCGGGCGGGGATTTGAACCGGTGTCCTTCCGAATGCGAGGCCAGAGCGTTAACCGCTCACCCTCCACGCTCGGTTTCAAGTCTTCACCTGATATACTCGGATGATGTGTGTTGTAGGTGCTGTGATGCAATAAACTACTTGCCTGGGACTCCATTTGTACTGCTGTGTCTTATGCATAAAGAAACACAAACGGGTACGGGAGGGCGGAATAGCAGACTAAGCATCAAAACTTCCTAAGATCCGCCATCAGGAATCCGACCGAGTACATCCCCATTCCAGTGTGGTGGCACCTTAAAGTCGGCAGTTAAACTGGAGTGTCATTTTAGATTTTATAGCTTTGGTCCAGGAATTTTTGGATATCAGCTCTATTGCTCTGATATCTCTTTCGGTAGGACGCCGGTTCGAATCCCCGTCCGGGCATCCAGATTTGGGTTTTCCATGGTTTCCCCAAATCACTCCAGGTGAATGCCTGGATGCTTCCTTCAAAAGGCTATGACTGAATTCCTTCCCGTTCCTTGTCCCCAGTCCCATCCCGCCCTAATAACTTCGAGGTCGACGAGGCGTAAAGCCATAAGTAAATAAGAAGCAACTTAAGGAAATCTCAATACCTATGGCTTTATTTATATCTTGAAAGTTTATGATTTCTGGATATTTTAGATCTCAGTATTAAATGATGCAGCATGCATTGGATAGTGTTCTCTACGCAATGAATGACATATATTTTTACCAATAAATATAGTGCATCAAAAACTGTCTCATCCAATTCCATCAACCATCTGTCATCTGACTCAATCAATTCATGCACTGGTGTGAACAGAATGGAGTTTAGAGATTCACTTTATCATAATATAAATAAACACAAAAATATAAAAAGTAAAACTCAACACTACCAAAAAATAACGAAATGAAAATAAATAAAAAGCGAAATAACAAACAAATTGCACAGGCTTTTTAATTTTGCGGGTGTGGCTGTTTTCTTTAGGTTATAAGCGAACATTTAGAGGACTTAATCCGTTTTTAAATGCAACAGATTGTGTTATCAAGAACATCAGTTCTTATATTTTTGTTTAGCCTGCGTCTGATAGTTTACAAACCCAGTCGTGCCTATACTGTAACTCTAAAGTACGTGACATACAATAACTCCCGATAATACGTCCATATGCTGCGAATAAACTAATTGCTGGAAAAGTTGTATAATCTTACACAGAAATTAAATTATCTATATCACAACACAAACATTTTTTTATTCTAATTTATAATAGAACAATGCTAATTATTTTCATGAGAACATGATTAAGGAAGTTATTCTTAAAGCGACTAATTCCTCGATCTAGGATTAATGTGTCCACAATAAAAAAAAATGTTACCTTTGGCAAGTTGATTGATTTGCTACTTCTTCTCTCAAAAATTACAGAAAATTATGTATAAATGTTGCTATCACTCATGCGAAATGTAAGGTTCTGTTATGGTATGAGTTAAACCAAGGTGATGAAATGTCAATAAAAAAAAATAAAAAATATTTTACCATGTATACGCTGGATTTGTAATGTTGTGCATCGCTAAAGCGGCGATTCATTCCATTTTAACATTCGCGTATTGGTGTGCAAAAGGAATGCCACCTGTGCTGCGAGAGGCAAATAGGTACCGCTGGTTTCCTTAAAGACGGGACAGTGTATAAGAAGGAGCAGACAGGAGCATGTCCAGAGTTCTGCTCGCAGGATTTTTACAAAACTGTGCGTATGTTCGTAGAGGTAGCGCGAGTATCCAGAAAGGATCACGTCACGTGACAGAGATATCCGATGGAACGAGTGGGGTGCCAACCAATAAACGTTTCGCCTGAATCTTCAATGTTAAAGAGTGTTTGATTTTGATTCTACGAGGGGGTATCAAAAAATAACCGGAATAGCATTGCTGTGAGCGGAGCTTGTGTAGTACGCGTTTCGGCCGAGTGCCGTTTATAGCGAAACTCATTGTCAGTTCAGTGCCGCCTGTATTGTCGACCTGGCTTGTTCTATTAATCTGCAGTGATTGTTTTTGCTAGCACTGTTAATTATTGATTCGTTTTTTATGATGGCAAGTTTATGTGAACAACGTGCAGCTGTGAAATTTTGTGTTCTTCTCAGTAAAAATGCTGCTGAAACTCTTTTAATGTTGAAAACAGCTTACAAAGATGAGGCTATGGGAAAAATTCAAGCGGAAGAGTGGATCGATCGGTTTAAAAATGGCGACATGTCGATTTATGACAAAACTCGTTCTGGAGGTCCATCAACTGCCCTAATCGACGAAAATGTTGAAAAAAATTCGAGAGCCTGTGCTTTCAGACCGTAGACAGAGTGGGTTATCTTGGAGTTCGGTTCAGTGAATTTCAACCAAAGATTTTGGAATGAAAAGGATTGCTGCCAAGTTTGTTCCTCGGGCTATGACTGACAATAAAAAAGAACGTCGAGTTGAAACATGCCGTGCTTTGAACAGCTTGAAATTGACCCAAATTTTCTGTGAAAGGTCATTACTGGAGATTAGTCATTGTGCTCTGGTTACGACCCAGAAACAAAGCAATGGAAAACGTCATTGTCACCACGTCCGAGTCAAGTAAAATCAGACATCAAAACAATGCTCATTTGCTTTTTTGATGCCAAGGGCGTAGTTCATTCAGAGATTGTTACGCCACATCAGACCGTAAGTCAAACCTTTTACTTGGAAGTTTTAAGAAAATTACGCATAATGGCAGACAGGAGACTGTTTCTTCCATCACGACAACTTACCTGCACATACATCTGTCTCTGTTATTCATTTTTTGGATAAAATGGAATGGTTCCGCTGCCCCACGCACGTTACTCGCCTGACCTGGCGCCGTACGATGTTTTCTTATTTTCACGCATGAAAAGACGCAGATTTGATAATACTGAAGAGGTCAAGAAAGAAACGAGGGAGGAACTGTCAGCCATTTCTAAAGAAGACTACAGAAAATGTTTCGAACAGTGGAAGCACTGGTGGAACAGATGTATTAGTTGTAATGGAGAGTATTTTGAAGGGGGATATGGTTGTTTTGTAAAAAAAAATTAAAATAGATAACTTTAAAAAAATAATTGCTGTTTTTATTTTTTTAAATGGTACTTCCTTGTATGTACGACGGCGGAGAGACGGAGTCAGTCAGCCACCAAGTGAAGATGATTTTTACAGGTGCCGTGGAATGGACAATGTGTGAAGTGTTAACACTGACAATGCACGATCGGGTCTAAGTACTGATCGTAGAAAATACGATCAGTTGCATTTAACAAACGCACTTGTGATGCATTTGAGAGAACTCCGGTTGCCGATATCCTGCTGCCATATTCGAGCTGCAACCACTTGTTCACTGGTAGCTTACGATAACGACAAATAAACTGATCGTACCAAACTGTACTGCTAAACGTCCAGTGAAGACACCAGAAACCTGATGCTCCCGACGTACACGTTGCCTTGAGAACTTTTGAACTCATGCTTTCTACGAAAAAATGATTAAATGCCCTAAGAACATTATTCAAATTAAATGTTATCAAAGAACCCCAAGAACTGTTGTCAAACCGACTAAGAGCATGCATTAATTAAATTTCTTTGTAATCGTGATAATTAAAATTACTGAAGTTTGCTTTTGAATAAAAGAGATTAATCTAAAATGTAGATAACGCCAGCGGTATTGGTAATTTACGCAAAGAAAATCCGGCTCTCTCGTTTAATTAATTATTTGAATACTCCAACGGTATTAGTACCAATTTATACAAAATAATAATTTTAATGATGGAAAGAAGAAAAAAAGGTCCAGCTCAACAGAAACCAGAGAACAGTGATTCAAGTTCACCATGGCATGACTGTTTTATGGCAAACGTGTCTGGCATCCAATATTACAAGTGTAGTCAGTATGAAATTAATATTTTTCTCACGTCCTTCGTACAACAAGAATTTTGTTTGGACTTTTTCTTGTTGCCTCTAATCATTTGCTGTGATGATACAAATAATAACCCTTCCATCAAAAATATATTTTTGTAAACGGTGCAACTATCAAAAATCTTATCGGGTAAAACAATACTATTGAGGTTGTGCTTTTAACTGAGACAGTGAAAAGTCAGGTGCGTTCTCTGGGCGTTGTTTTATAGTCGGTGCATCCATTCATCATGATTTACAGGGTGCCGGGACAATTAGTGTTACTCGTGGTCTGCTAGGATCTCATTCAATTAGCTAAGCCTGTCATTAGTGTAACTGCAGTGTAATTATGCACGGCCTCCGTCATTTGTCAAGCCTGTATGCGGACGCAGCAGCCTGGAATTTAAAAAGTTCTGTGTAACGCGCGCGAATTAAACATTACTGATAATACATGCAGGCTTTAAAGCACATACTCGCTTTTATTTCTTTCCTGTGTACGTCTCTTGACTGGTGGTTTATTCGAAGACACGCTGATCGTTTTCAGAATGTTGAAGGGCAGTGTATTGGGGGGCGCTGTTAATCGTTATTCTAATGAATGCTTGTGTTAACGTTTTACAATAAGATAGGTTGTTTTCAAATGACATAATGTTATATAATAGTATCGAACTGGGAAAAGAATGTGAACAGCTGCAGAGTGATCTGGTCAACGTAGGATAGTGCCACAGGGTAGCGTATTGGGACCATTGCTATTCATTATTCTAATGAATAATTGTGTTGATTGTTTACTATCTGAAATTAGATTGTTTGCAGATGACATAATGCTGTATAAAAGAATCAAAACGATAGAGGATTGTAAACAGTTGCAGGGTGATCTGGACAGGATATCTAATTGGGTTGGTAAACATGGAATGAAGATAAATGCAAAGCAGAGTCAGCTTATTAGATACACAAATAAAAAACAAAACCTTAATTATGAATATAAGGTGGGGAAAGAATTGCTTGCTGAAGACTTGAAATGTAAATATCTTGGAATTACTTTTGATAACAAACTAAACTGGGCAGGACACATAGGACAGGTGGTAGGAAAAGGTTTCAAAGTTCTTCACTTGTTGGAGAGAGTGATGAGGGGATGTACGAGAGAAGTCAAGGAATTGGGTTACAAAACTTTGGTCAGACCATTGCTCGAATATGGTAGTGTAGTATGGGACCCTCATTTTACGTATCAAATACAGGAGTTGGAGATGGTGCAAAGAAGGGCTGCTAGATTTGTTTCTGGAAATTATCGCAGAATGCAATCAGTGACGGATATGATAAAGGAGCTGGAATGGGATTCATTGCAAGACAGGAAGAGGATGAGGAGGGTCATGGGAGTGTACAGGGCATATACTGGTGATGAGGCATGGAAATATATTGCAATAGGTATGAAAAGTAGGGCATGGAAGCGAAAAGATGACCATGACCACAAGCTGGCACTCGATTTCAGGCACAAGGGTGTGGGAAGATTCTCTTTTTTAGGTAAGGGTGTCAGGGATTGGAATGAGTTACCAGGAGAAATAATGAATAATTTACCGAAAACTTTGAAGGAATTTAAAGATAAAATTTGTAGAGGGCAAATGTAGGAGGGTGCAGGATAGGGGGAAGATGGGTGTGTAGGGATATTGCCACCGGAGCCTGTGCTCCATTGCAATTAAATTAAATTAAAATTAAATAAAAAGATAGATGAAACGAAGAATCAGCTTATTAGGTTCACAGATAGAAAAATAATGGTTGATTATGATTTCAAAGTACAGTTGCTTGTTGATGTCTTGAAACGTAAATATCTTGGCATAACATTTGATAGTAAACTCAACTGAACTGGTTGGACTTATTAGGCAGGAGGCAAGTAAAGATTCAAAATACTTCATTCATTGGAGAGAGTGATTAGAGTATGTTTCAGAGAAACGAGGGAACTATGTTACAAAACTTAAGTTAGACCATTGCTTGCATACGAAGGTGTGGTATGGGATCCACATTTTGCTTTTCAAATACAGGAGATGGTGCAAGAAGGACTGATAGATTTGTCTCTCAAAAATATTACGGAACACTATCAGCAACTGATATGATAAAGGATATGGAATAGGATTAAATGGAAAACAGAAGGAAGGTAAAGAGAGTGCTACGGATTAGACGTGGAAACATGTTGTTGGAAGAATTAAGAGCATTACTTGGCGTAAAAAATATGATCATGTCCACAAGTTAACATTCGATTTCAGGCATAATGATATGGTAAAAAAAAAAATTCTTATAGGAGGGTGTCATGGATTGGAATAAACTACCAAGGCGAGTGGTGAATAATTTTCCAAAAACCGCTGAAAGAATTAAAATTAAAATTTGTAGAGAGCAAAGGTTGGCAGATACATGAAAGGATAAAAATGGTTATCTAAGGAAATTGTCATTAGAGCATGCTTCATTACAATTAAATTCGTATGGCGAAAGTAATTAGTCGTGTTCCATGTCCCCTATACAACGAAGGGCGACACCTATGCTTATGTAATGAGTTAACTAACCAAACGCTGCGTGCGGTCCGTGACTGTAGTCTACAAGTTACCTTATCTCGTGGTATAACTAACAGTTCTGGAGTTGTTGCAAGGTGGATTGGTCGAACAGTCGTTTATTACCATCATTTCTACAGTAATGTTATTAAACTATAAAGTGCATAGCATAACAACTATGAAGTTCCTCATTAATCACCAACAAAATTTTGTTGTTTACATCGAGCTGCTCGGAGTGTACCCCCCAGTGTAGCAACGCACAGTGCCTATGGGAGGTACAACGGGACCGGGCACGCACCCAGCACCCATGAACTGCCGTCCTGACTGCGGTTCTTAGGCGGTTTTCCACAGCCATCAAGGTAAAGTATGGGATGGTACTCAATCTTCACCCCATAAACTGCATATTTCATAGGAAAAAAAAACTTATTCACACAGGGAATATAGTGTAATGTTTCACAGCCAGCCAGATATTTATCTCCCTCGATTGGTATGTAGTATGACCTGATAGTAAGTATGAAATACTTGGCTCCAGCAAGGGCACCCCACCCTTAAAATCAGAGCTCCAAATTTGACCATGCAAGTGATGAGTAAAACTGAGTGTAGGTAGCCAACCCCAAAATCTTGTGAACAGGTGGTGTACAAGTAATTGATTGAACAGTTCCGTGTATTAGCCGGGCCGTTAATATCTCTTCGTCGCTCGCTACGGCATCGTCGTACTCTCTACCCCTACAGTACGGCGGACGTGCATAACACTTGAACAAACGACGGTTGTGGAAATCTGGCCGGTCTCGTTTCACAGGGGCTCGCAGGCTCGCGATAATTTATAGTGAACTATGCTGCGCCATAGATTTGATACCTGTATTTCTGGAATTTCCACAAATAAGGAAAAAAAGTTGGATTATTATACCTGCTACTGATTAAATGACCGTTCTTCATTTATTCATTAAAATATAAGAATAAATTTACAGAAATTAATGTCTTTAATCTTTTTCTTATGGCTTTACGCCTTGTCGACGTCGAGGTCATTAGAGGCGGAAACAATGGTTGGACATGGAACGGGAACTAATTCAACCATGGACTTTTGACGGAAGCATTACGGCATTCACCTAGAGTGATTTGGGGAAACCATGGAAAACCCAAATCTCCATCCCCGGACGGGGATTTGATCCCGCGTTCTAACGAATGCGAGGCCAGAGTGATACTGCTCATCCACCACGCTCGGTAATGCCTTTAATGCAAATACAAGTGTGTCTCAAAGCGTAACTGGGAGTTTGACAATGTCGTGGGCGAATAAACAATGTGATGTGCTGTGCTGATTACCGTTGTGAATGTTTTTTAGCTGTTGCGGCGGCTAATTCTATCTCGACGATATTGGCTGATAAAGAACATACTACGCTGTCCGTGTTGACAGAGCACGGCATCACGAGATGCAGATTTTTTACCCTTCACTTGTGAGAATCGGATCTCGTTTCAACGTAAGAATAGAAACACTGCCACTGTCTCATCGGCAATTTTCGTCATCACAGTCGTGATGTGGGTAGCAATAGTACTAACGATCGAGAGTATCTTAGTTGGTAGTAACAACAATAACAACAACAGAGATAATAATGGTCGCGGTTCCTTGTCCGATTTCGCTTTTATCTCTCTAACTCATCTTGGAACGGTAAGTCCGACTGGAGGAGATTTGCCAAGCCAAGTTTCGTTATTCCCGTAACCTTGCGGTGACGACTGCATGCATAGTCGTTCCACTAACAGCCGGTTTTGTCAGCAAAAAGGAATTTCACAGAATACCGATCGAGATTGCATAGTAAGTGAAAGAAATTAAACTACAGCAACTTTTTGTGAAAGCACCATTTGGTGGTTATTATATAATGCTGCAGATTTTTAGTACTCTCAAAAATCTTCATGATAGATAATGAGAGAGCTTCATAGTCATTATTCACCATCTTTAAATACTGGGCAACTTGAAGCCGATGTTATGTCAGAACTTTTTATTTGGTCGTGACTGTGTAATGAAAAGTCACAATATAACAAAACACAACATCCGAATACCACCACTAGATTCAGAATATCTTCCTTGTACGGAAGTAAAAGAAAACCGAAATAAATTATCCGGCTTACCATAATAGCTGTATCAATATCAGCACTAGCTAAGTTGTTAGCCTTTTCTACCA
Organism: Vandiemenella viatica; assembly: GCA_031002005.1. Classification (NCBI taxonomy): domain Eukaryota; kingdom Metazoa; phylum Arthropoda; class Insecta; order Orthoptera; family Morabidae; genus Vandiemenella; species Vandiemenella viatica. The sequence goes on from JARYHS010009186.1 coordinate 51,668,071, forward strand.
CATGGACATTAGCTTTGAGTATGGAGATTTTTTTGTGATTTTTTTGTGTGCATAATACTAGCAGAGATAAAAGTGTTCGTCATGCATGTTTGCATTGTTCTGTAAATTCTTAGATCTAGATAGTGAACTTTAGTATCGTTTACGAAATCGAGAACATTTTTATTAATACACGTTTTTAGGATAAAGACACTTTATAGGGGTAGTATCACGGTTGTGTGTGACAGTTTTTCAATATTTTTGGGAAAGAACTACATTAATGAGTAAGATCTGTTAGTATTGCGTTTCTACGATCGGGCCTGTCGTTCGGGAGGACGCGGGTTTGAATCTCTATATGGCTATACACTATACAGATTTGGTTTTTTCATGGTTTACTGAAAACATTCCGGGAATATGCCAGGATGGTTCCTTCCCGCTCCTTGACCCCAATATTCTTCGGGTGCTAATGAAGGAAAGAGAGAAGTTTCTAGATATTGTTTTTGTATACTATGAAAGTCTGTGGACGGTAATATTTACAGCATATGGTGAATACGCCACAAGTAGAATTGAACCTGTTGGTTCTGTTCCGTTTTACAGTTCTATCTTCCATATTTTAGACTGCAGTACGAATCGCTGTTTTAAATCAATTTACATATTACTTTTCAGAATTTTAAACTGTAGCTAACACTAAGCGATGGTAAACGGGATATTGGTGTATCAAATGTTTACATTCTTTTGTTTCCGTTTACGTATTTCATAATTGCAAAATGTTTTATAACACGACGTATTGATATGGATAAGTTCTGCAATAAAACGCATACAATTATTTCGATTCAGGAGTTTATTTCCATGCATTCAATACAAGCAGCGATACATTTCCATTAGTCTGAAAAAAAAACGGAAAGCGTCGGATGAAAGATAGCATTTTTTTCCCGCTATCCGTTACGTTTATTCAACCGAGTACAATTGTTCTCGCTACTGTATATCATTTTAGATACTATTAAATAAACATATACGTTCGCAGAAGGCAAACAATTGAAACAAATACGAGTAAATATTTTTACCGACAACTACTGACCGATTTTAGTTAGTTTTGAGTGTTGTGTCTCGTGGTAAGGCGTCTGCGTTTTCTGAATATGAAATTTAAATGATGACGTTCCAAAGTTAATCCTTGAGGTCACACTGAATAATTAAAGTTATAATTTTTTTTTTTATAACTTTACGCCGAGGCCTCTTGAGGAGGGAAAGTGCTGATAACAAGGAACATTTCAAGGAACCATTCCAGTATTCTTCCGGAGCGATTTAGTGAATCAATAGAAAAAAGAAGTCGGATTTGCCGAACGTGGATTCGAACCAGCGTTATCCCGAATGTGTATATTAAAGACGTCTGAAATTCTGATGAAGACCATAACACAGGAAATCTATGTTCATTTTAAGATGCCAAATTCATTTTGGAATTACATGTAATAGGTTTAACGAAATATTACACATGAAAGTATTTGTGACAATTATCTTCATCCAGAAGGGACCAGAGACTATGCCGTCGTAGAAGAAGAGATAGCTGTCCATTAGAATTCCTCATAAAGAAACGTCGGTAGAGCACTTGAAACATCAGGTTTCTATACACAGCAATTCGTACACAATACGCCCATGTTTAATGTAACACTCCAGTTTTCCTGAAAAGGGATACACACCAAAAAAAGCATGTATTTTATTTATGAAAGGTGTTTTACGTAACTAGACAACCTTCTCCCTTCATACTTAACCAAAATCGATAAATGAGGTGTCACTTTTTAAAATTAAAATCTCTGCTCTGGCAACATTAATAACTAAGAAACGAATTTTTCAGAAATTCACCCCGCAATTGGAAAAATTATGAACTATCAAGGTCACGGGTTGTTCAGAGTCAGGCTGCTAGGCTTCGCTGGGATCTATAACAAGTGTTTGCATAACCGCTGGATAGTAGTACCACACGTCAGAGAGACATTGATAAACTGTGTATGTTTTCTAGAAAAACGCGCATTTTTCGATATTTTTTATTCTCTTAGGGAAACATTTCATGATTTCTAATTGTTTCGTAAAAAGTGGTGTTTTGCTAGGTACCTATTTCAATTGACAAATAAATAATTGCTACAAATGAGGTGGTTATTCTTTCATCCTACTACAAACCACCAACGTCGCTCTTTATTATATATCGTTCGCGAAATCTTGGACATGAGTTATTTAGTAGTAATTTATTTTTGAATTCTTAACAAAATGTGTTATTTTCTTGTGCGTTTCGCAGGAAAGTGAACTAAAGGAATAGATTTCTTAAAATTGTACAACTGAATAATAAAGGTTCGAGCCTTGCTTTAGGTATATCACAATGTTACCAAGTGAAGATTTAAAATGAGGTTATAATACTATTTGTTTGTTCAGCATTGTAGCTATAGGAAGATTTGTTTGTACATAGAGCTACAAAGTGTCGGTGATGATTAAGTTCAGATTACATTCTTGCGATCTTAAAGAGTAAGAATGTATATTAAATACTTAAAATATGTTATCGCACATGACCCACCAGAAAATTTAACTTGGCTCTTCTATCATTTTTTGTTTTTTATTTCCTGAATTCTCGTAACATACACAATCAAATCTGAAGATATAAAGTTTGATAAGAGGAGCAACTTAATTAAGAAGCTGTACTTAAACGTTGTAACAACAATTTTATGCTAATGAGCTGAGTAGTACTATGTTGTTGATTTACTCAGATTATTTCGGCAAGTGGTTAAGACATCTAGGAGAACAACTGAAAAGTACTTTGTCAACAGATGATGCAAAAAATGTTGACTGTAACATTCGTTTCTGGCATAATAGCAAAGGCAGGGGAGGTTGAGCGTAAACATTCATTTAGTATATGGCAAGAATGAGTTTGTAAAAATTAATGCGAGAACAATTTTTGGTCGATTTACATGAATGGTTATCCTTTTACACAAAGATTATTTGCCTTATGATGGAGACGTTTTCACCGTTAATGACTACTGAGTTGGTGGATGTCAGTCCAGGACATAGTGTTTTATTGGAATTTACAAATGTACAATTCGTGACCAGTCGTTTACCCGTAGGCTTAGGAGCCTCGAAAAACAGGCAATTTAAGTGAAAAAGTCGTCATAAAAGGCAGTGCCTGTGGGTTGTGAAAACAACAGTCAGCTGAGAAACTCGAACAGATATGGAAGACGATTCACTTGCTGCAGAGCTGATGATAATTCTTAGTTATTGTAGGCAAGGTATCACAAATCTATTAATTTTTTTTCTTCTGTGCATCAATAAATTTGTTTGCAGTGGAGAATCTGCGTTTCGACACGCCACCTCTCAGAAGACGGACGTGGAGGGGGCGCTCAATGAGAAGCGCCTTGGTTAGTAAACGTCTCCCGTTGACAACGGAGGTCAGCTGGCTTCTCCCATTTATCACCTTGGTTAGTAACATCTCCCGTTGACAACGGAGGTCAGCTGGCTTCTCCCATTTATCACCATCGTTAGTAAACATCTCCCGTTGACAACGGAGGTCAGCTGGCTTCTCCTATTTATCACCTTGGTTAGTAAACATCTCCCGCTGACAACGGAAGTCAGCTGGCTTCTCACTTTTATGGCCTTCGTTAATAACATCTCCCGTTGACAACTGAAGTCAGTTGGCTTCTCCCATTTATCACCTTGGTTAGTTAATTTCTCCCGTTGAGAACAGAGGTCAACTGACTTCTCACATTTATCGTTATGGTTAGTAAACATCTCCCGTTGACAACGGAAGTCAGCTGGCTTCTCCTATTTATCGTCTTGGTTAGTACATGTCTGCCGTTGACAAAGGAAGTCAGCAGGCTTCTCACATTTATCGCATTGGTTAGTAAACATCTCCCGTTGACAACGGAAGTCAGCTTGCTTCTCCCATTTATCGCCTTTGTTCATAACAGCTCCCGTTGACAACTGAAGTCAGTTGGCTTCTCCCATTTATTGCCTTGGTTAGTAACATCTCCCGTTGACAACGGAGGTCAGCTGGCTTCTCCCATTTATCGCCTTGTTTAGTAAACATCTCCCGTTGACAACGGAAGTCAGCTGGCTTCTTGGTTAGTAAATGTCTGCCGTTGCCAAAGGAAGTCAGCAGGCTTCTCACATTTATCGCATTGGTTAGTAAACATCTCCCGTTGACAACGGAAGTCAGCTTGCTTCTCCCATTCATCGCCTTTGTTCATAACAGCTCCCGTTGACAACTGAAGTCAGTTGGCTTCTCCCATTTATTGCCTTGGTTAGTAAATGTCTCCCGTTGACAACGGAGGTCAGCTGGCTTCTCCCATTTATCGCCTTGTTTAGTAAACATCTCCCGTTGACAACGGAAGTCAGCTGGCTTCTCCCATTTATCGCCTTGGTTAGTAAACATCATAGGATATCATTGTTGATGTTCACTGTCTGGTTCAGACGGTGTCGATCCTCGTAACAGAGGCACTATTCAGCCACACAGAAGAACTGTACTGTTGAGTAGGCCGGAATTATGCATTAGCTACCTACGTTGGTCCAGCAAGTTTCTGAATTATGTTATTCCTTGTTCTCAGTGTAGAAACGTTCTTAGTCAAGTTTGTCCTGAAGGAAAACGTATGGTCTAGAGTACTTGGGGTTAGGGTTGTGTGAAAGTGGCCGGCCATCGAGTGTCTGTTGTGAAGATGGAAGAAGCAGGTTCTGTTCTGGAGATGCTTGGTATCAAACACTATTTTTAGAATTAAGTACCAGCAGAAGATACTAAGATCGGCATGTAGGATTTCTTGTACTGGTGTACTACATTGCGTTGATAGACCATTCCGTAGATTTCCCATAAATTGCCTCGTTGCTGAGAAACTCCAACCTGTCTTTCATCATTGTAAGTAATTAAAATAAATGGAAATTGTGTTTTTAATATTGAACGAATAAATCCTCCAAATTATTCAACAATGGATGAATTAATAGCCAATCAATAATTTTATCCATTATACTGTTTAAGCGCTTTAATTGAAGCCAATACAAGCCAGTCAGTTGCTATTAGGGAACATCCATAAACTACGTGGCTCGGTCTAGGGGGGGAAGGGGTACGCTGAAAGGTTACGCTGAGCTACGTGGGGGGAGGGAGGGGGTTTCGAGCCAAGCCACGTAGCTTTTCATTCATATTATTTGTCATAGTTAAAATAAGGTACAGAACACACAACAGCATGTGAATATTTATTTCAGTCATTTAATTATTTACATAAGTAATTTACGATAATCTGACGAGAGAAAACAGTAAAAATGTCTTCTTGAATCAACAGGGAATAAAGTTATGTGCCACGTTGGGGAGGAGGGGGGGGGGAGTTCATAGGAGGCCAAAATGAAGCTACGTGGTTTATGGACACTCCCTTAGGGATATTGATCGATTACTGCTGTATGGCACTTTCATTGCGAGGGCTACGTATTCCGGTAGCGCTTGCCTCGTTGAGTTCAGGACGCAGCCACGGCTGCAGTGTATGGCGCCCCCGTCGGCCTTGGAGTCTCTGGCAAGCGCAACCGGTGTTAGGCGTGCGGCTTAGCCGAGGGACGGGCTTTATCTGCAGCTGGTCGAGAGGGCCTATAAATCTGAACCAGGAGGCTATCAGATAGGCCCGGGCTCAGGACAGTAAGCGGAAGGTCTAACGACGCTACGACGCGGGGCCCAGCTTCTTCAAACAGCCCCCAAAGTGCGCGTCGACGAGCAAATAAACGGAACACTTGTTGTTAGATAGTACTCACATCCATCTTTAAATTGGTAAGAGTGACCAGGGCTATTCTGTTATCTCAGTTAATGTAAACAGAAAATTATAACAGTAACGAATAAGATCAGATAAGCCATAAATGTTAAAATATAAGCAATGAAATCTTGACGAAAAGTAAATGTCATGATATACAAATCATTCATTTATTTTTGGAGTTTTTGACTTTAGGAGGTTCGAAAAAATTGCGAATAAGAAACAATGCTAGCACATAAGTTATTATCGTTACATCGAACTATGCTAGGATGTATAATATGACATCTACGTTCATTATAGTATGATTAATCTTATAATTAATGTTAATAGCAAATGCGTGACTAATTGATAAGGTTTTCACGGAAATACATCTAATCTTAATTCAAATATTTATCCATGATACCATGCAAAATATGGATTAATTAAAAAAATAATTACATCAATTTACAACTAAACTCCAGCTTCTTAATCAAAGTCAGAATTTTTGTAATGTGCAAGGGATTCAAAATAATTTGTAATGCTCAGTTACTTGTGTTCTATCTTTTTCATCCTGATACATACTTTTGGATTCTAATTAGAAAAAGGTTTTTCGTGAAAGAGAGATATCAAGGAATGTAGCACCAGATATAAGTGTACTTCAGGAATGCCAGGGTATGACGATCCAAACAAAAGTTCTTGCCTCTAAGTTTATTTTCACAAATGCGAGGCGAAAAGAATTACAAAAACATTTGACAGAATTTTTATAAAACGATGAAGGAATTGAAACTGTGGGTATGACGGATACTGCCGAGGAAATAATCTAAGTACTCAAACTGGTAGAACTGAAAATTACTGAACGTCGTGTGACTTCACTTAAGCATCTTCAATCAGCACTACACAGCTGAGCTGGTTGATCTTCCTCTTTTTCAGGCAATCCGATCACAAATTATTGTTATGGCTTCAGTCTAGCTGATTAATCCGATGCCTAATGGAGTTTCTTTTTAGTTTCTATCAGCCCAATCTATTTTATCATTTCCTATAATCTTTGCAATGCAAAAGCTGTTTCGTGCCCATCGTAAGGTAGTGTTTTCGCCTTCCTCACTTTAAGTGGACGTAATTATTACGTAGACTCTTACCGACACCTATTTTAGATATGCTAATTTACCACGGTCTAGTCTGTTCTCAATGACGACAACTAGTGAAAGCAGTATCAAGACGTCAACCTAGCGAACCTTTCTTACATTAAAACTTCGGGCTTCAACCTACATGTAACTATCGGATATAAATTAAGCCAGACCTTACTGATTTGTCACTCTCACTTAATTCCGTGTTAGTACGCCCTTTTCTTACTTACTGCGTTGTTATTCCCTCTTCCATTCGCTTCGTACGGCATGGAAAAGCCATAGACACCAGACACTATCGCAGCTCAAGCCTTATATTTCCTCCATCTTGAGTCATTCCACAACCACAAAATCTCTCTCACAGACGGTTTAAGTACGATGATTTTGGCATCTAGATTTCGTGAAGGATTTAAAATGCAACACTCATAAGCCACATTCCCACGGCGCGTGGTGTGGTAGTACGCGCCTTTCATCTTTTACCGCCTTGCGGTGGGTCAAGGTGTGCCGTACCTGCTAGCATATGCGGCAAAGATGAAAGGCGTCCATAACCACGCGCCGACGGATGCGCCGTGGGAACGCGAGTTTAGAAACGTTCCGGCGGCTACACATGAAACGTTGGTGAGAAGCGTGATAAATACGTCTGGAACTGATGCATAAACGATTGCACATTAGGATAGGTGCAAAACACCTTCCTCCAACCATTTTTAATAAATCAAGGAGTAAAAATAATATTAATAGTAACTGATAGTTCTTTGTGTTAAATGCCATAAAGCTTCCTAGCTTCACGAAGCTTGTGAGGTTATTGGGATATACCTAAGCGTGAATTTTATAGCAAAAATTTATTATTAAGTATTAATGTACGTTGTAAGTGATACGGGGTTTAACAGATGATATTTTCTGTGTGTCGTTATAAATGTGATACACTTTTTGTCAATTAGACTCCTGGCAAGAGATTCAGTGGAATGTTTCCATGCTGAATTGAAAATCTTACATCGATTAATAGGATAAGTAAATATTGATTTCAAAATCTTATAGTGCTGACACTTTGTGAATGCTTCTTCGTACAATATTCGATAAGAGTAAGGTGTGTTCTTCTACAGGTGGTAAATTTGTTTTAAACCTTGGTGGTTTTCTACTACCGTCCGCAAGCAGACGTAGACTGCAGGCTCAGTGATGCAAGAAGAGTACGTTCATGAAAATACCCAATGATAATTACAAGATGTTTCGATTTTCATATTCAGAAGCGTTTCTGGAATAGAGGTTTCACCTGATAAAGCTGAAATTCTATACCAGTTTATCTACACTAATGTCTTCACAGTATGGATAAAGTACGTAGCCAGTGAACATAACTCGTTCACGCATGGTATCAAGGAGGTGTGGAATCTCGGCTAGTTTCAAGATCCAATAGTATATTCCGTCCGTCAAACGTCGCAAAGTCTTAGTACATCCTCTATATCGTAACCGTCTATAATACTTCGTTCGGGAAAATGGTTAGTTTCGGGATAAACTGTTCTGCTGTTATGTTGCAACCTCCACGTCATTCATTAATCGCAGACTAGATGTGCCTGTTTTGGGTGATGTTACTGAGATGCGATACAATATTCCCTAGTTTGGATAAAGGATAGTCTAGATTAAAGAGTTTGGATACTAGGTTATCACGTACAAGTCGTGCATTAAAAGCAGCCTTCTAAAGCCTCGTCCCCACGGAGTGACCCTCGGCGCGTGCAAGGGAACGCCTGTCATCTTTGCCGCATATGTTAACTGGGACGGCGCGCCTGGACCCACCGCCAGGCGGTAGAAGATGAAAGGCGCACCCTGCCTAACACGCGCCGTGGGAACGAACCATTAGTGTTTCCGCTGATCTTAATCACGGAGCTCAGCCACAAAGTGAATACGAGATTGTGAAGCCATCCATTCAGTACTTCTCTAGAACATCAAATCTTTGCATATTAATTAACGTGATTTCTCCGTTTTATCCCGTAGTACACAAAAGCTTCCTATGGAAATGAAATATTGCTAGTAATCTAGTTCTTATTTTACCGTAGAAATCGCATTGCTGCATGATCGTCAGTATTATTTCATCAAGAATCTTAGAAACAAAAATGTCGTAGCGGTTGTGGTGTGAATTTCAACAGAACTGCAAGAAGACTATTCCAGCGAGCACGTTTCCTGCCGGTTCGAGCGCGGGGGTGTCATTAGGTAGGGCTGATTCAGAGATGTTTATCCGCGCCCCATTTTTGCGTAACGAGCATCGCCGTCTTCCTTATCTCTCGCATAATAACTGTCCCCCAGGGACAGCCGTGGCCATAATTCACGCAGCGCACCGCTTCCTGAGCTCCAGCTAAAGCTCTGCGTCCGTCGCTCCCCGCACTCGCTCATAATTACACTGCTTGTATTATCCAGCCATTCATCTCCGCCTCTAATAGCCGAGCAGATTCCGACCCTCTCGATAAATGGGGTTTGCATCTCGGCATTAAGCCCATAATAGCCCCGAGGAGGCCGCGGTTTTGTTTTGAGTGGTTTCCGAATTACTCAAACGAGGATGCTGTACAAGCTTAATACTCCGCGTTCCAGCAAGGTATCCCAAACACTCAAATTTAGCGATTTTCACACTTGCAAACTTCCTTTGTGATGCAGCACTTTAATTGCATTCAGTTGTGACGCATTTCAGCTGTCAAGTCTTCAAATATTCCCCAAAGATGCTCGGCTATAGAATGCCGTCATGAAATATCAAGAAAAACTGTACTCGCACTAAAAATCCTTCGAACTTCAGTTGGGAATTTTAACATTCGGCGCTGAATTCGAAAGGACTCGGATTCGATTCTCGATTCAACTTTTCAAGTATCAGTTTTCACTGGTTTCCCAAAATAACTGTAGACGGGTAGCGTGACAGATGTTAACGCAGAGCCATGTATTTTTGCTTCCCCTTCCTTTTCCACAATCCTCTCACGGCGACAATGGCCTCAAAAACCAGAGCCATAGATATTTATACTAAAACTGACGTGGTCAGGTGGAGGCTATTCTCACGCAATAAAGGTTCCGTGCGCCGACTGTATATGACATTGATTCTCAAAAAAAAAAAAAAAAAAAAAAAAAAAAAAAAAAAAAAAAAAAAAAAAAAAAAAAAAAAAAATAAATAAATAAATAATAAAAATGTTAAAAAAGATAATTAAACAAAGTTTAGTGAAACTGTCTTTAAAATCGTAAATATATATCAAACACAAGGTAAAAATTCTGTTGTCTGCTACGGAACTCCTCAAGTTTATTTTAAGCCTTTCAACGCCGGAAGCGAAGTATGATGATCGCCGAAGGATGCACCAGTTTTGAAAAGTTTTCTCCAAATCCGTCTGTTAGTCGTGCAGCCGTTCCCTCGCGGATGAAGTTGTGGACCTTATATTAGCGCAATAAAACGAAATAACGCCGAATAGGAATGTGACATTGATTGGTCTGGTATTCGCACTGAGAAGGAGGAAGATGAACTGCAGCTCGCTCTCCACAAGAAATGCTTGAGGTACTAACTGCAAATTTCAGTATCCTCGTAGCAGCCGACCGGGAAGGTTGTGCATCCGGCTCTCTCATCGTGTGCGCGATCAGCTCGTTCGGAAGTTATCGAGTTCGCGAGTGTGTTTATATTATTTTATAATACATTCAGTCTGATTCTTCCGAGTGATATAATTAGTATACTACTAAAATATTTCTTGGGACAGCTAAATGATGGCTGACCCGCCTGATACGGGACAGACTATAAAGACGGCATTAGAAACGTGCTACACAAACATCCCAATTCCAGTCTCACAATCAGTGATCTATACCACGAGTGATATGCTACAAACTCAAACAGCAAGATCAGCAAACGAGCAGCTATTTACCTCTCACACCTCAGAAGAAGAGCAGCAATGCTATCAACAACTCCAACATCTGCAGCAACAACATCAGCAGCGCCAGCAGCAGCAACTACAACAACAGCAGCAGCAGCATCAACAGCAGCAGTTACAGCAGCAGCAGCAGCAACAACAACATCAGCAGCAGCAACAGCAGCAGCAACAGCAGCAGCAGTTACAGCAGCAAGAGCAGCAGCAGCAGCAGCAGCAGCAGCAGCTGCAGTTACAGCAGCAGCAGCAGCAGTTACAGCAGCAGCAGCATCAGCAACAACATCAGCAGCAGCAACAGCAGCAGCAGCAACAGCAGCAGTTACAGCAGCAGCATCAACAGCAGCAGTTACAGCAGCAAGAGCATCAGCAGCGTCAACAGCAGCAGCAGCAGCAGCAGCAGCAACATCATCAACAGCAGCATCAACAACAGAGGCGGTATCTGGAGATGGAAACTGGGCCGGGAGGCGTCCCACAACAGGAGCCGCACTTACCTCTAGGCGCAGCCATTCATCACATGGCTCGGAGAGGCGACAATCCTAAAATTACGGGTGAGTCAAACCAACCAGTGAAACGTAGATGTGTGCAGAGACCAGAAATGGGGCAGACCAAGGCAGTCCCACAACTAACAGAACAGACGGAAGAAGTAGATATGCTCGATACAACAAGGTCCATCGAGGTTAATCTATCCCTAGCTACGGCACTAGACCAATCCAGTCCCAACCACACGCAGTCTGATTCGATAGCTCCAACTTACAGAAGCAAAGACAATAGATACAACCCTACAGACAGTGGTCCGTACTATATTTTCGTAGAGAGCCTGGATAGGAATGTCGGAAACTTGCATCCAATGGCTATAGGTAAATTAATATTCCAGCATAATAACACTATAAAAAGGGACATTATCAACATCACCTCCATGGGGAAAAACCGTCTTAGAATTGAAGCTAGCACTGCAGTTGTCGCCAATTCAATAGTACAACTAGAAATCTTCAAAACAAAAAACTTAGAAGTATACATTCCTAACTTCTTGATCCACAAACAGGGAATTATAAGGAATGTGGACACCTCCCTGAGTGAGGAAGAACTTGTACAGGAAATAGTCTCCCCTGTCCCAGTAGTGCGTATTAAACGCTTCACCAAAAGGAGTCAGTCGAACCAAGATCTTGTAGTAGCCATACCAGTTTGTTTGGTATCCTTTCGATCTCAGAGCCTACCGACCCATGTAACGATACTCGGAACCCGATGTGCTGTGGAACCATACGTTTCCCCCGTTATCCAGTGTGCTGTTTGTTTACGGCTGGGTCACCGTCAAGGCCAATGTAAATCTCGTGAGCCACGATGCAGTAGATGTGCTGGCCCCCACTTGGCGGTCAACTGTAATAATCTCTCAACTATATGCTGCGCCCTCTGTCGTGGCCAACATCATGCTACAGACAGGAATTGCCCAGTATATCTCAAACACCGGGAAGCAAAACAAGCCATCGCGTTCAGAACAAACGCTACTTTTCCTGGCAGAGAACAACAATTTCGTGGCTACGCTCAGGTGGCCTCTTCTACACCACAATTAAGTAGTCACACGGAATTTCCGCCTCTACCAGCACGACTACAGCACTGTCTGCCTACTCTATACTCAACACAACAGTCAATGTCACCTCTACTACAGGCACAACCACAACAGCCAGTACTACAGACGCAGCATCTGACCATAACACCACAACAACTACCGACCGCAGACGCGGCACGCCAAGTCGCACAGGCACCATCAGCTCCCAGTGGGGGACCCATGCAAACAGTAGTAAATACACCCAGTGCGCTTGAGCTCCCGTTGCTACACAGTTATGAAAATACCGCTGCAGATCCTCCTCGATCTCTATATCCACGAACAGAAAGTATGCACTCTATACAGCCAGAATCTTCAAGCTCTGCTCAGCAAAACATTGAACAAAACCTCATCAATAGATATGTCTGGTCAAAAGGACCAAAGTCCTTTAAAAACTCTCGGTTTACTAAGAAAACTCATCTACAAATCTAAGACAACATTTGTTTACATACAATGGTCCCATGTCTCCAATTATCACGAGTAACCAGCATCCCGCCACTCCAGTCAGTCTGATCGAAAACCCTCAAACCTGCACCCTGCCCTGGGAGGGCGCTCAAATCACCCGCAACATACAGCCTGATGCAGTGCAACAACCAAATGCCTTCAACCAACCTGCCGAGATACATTATACCAAAAACGGAACCTTGTTAGAAAAAATATTTAATCTAATTATGCTTCTGATCCAAGAAGCCAAAACTCCAACAGCGGGTACATTTAATCCAACAATAATTTTAAAAACTCTGTCAAATATTCTACAACAAGATGGGAGAAATTAAGCTATACAATGGAACGCTCGTTCAATCAGAGAAAATAGGGAACAATTTCAACGAGAACTATCTGTTAATATCTCTTTATAAAGAAAGCACTTACAATAATAATAAAAAAGGCCTCCATAAATCATGTAATTTACTTACAGTTATACTAAATGTAACGATCTTTGTTGTACATTGGCTGTTAGGAGATTAACATAAAACGTCGAGTGTTATTGTATTGAATGTTATTGTCCATACCAAGATTATACCAACATTGTTTTACTGATTTATTTTATGATCCATTGTGAAATATGACTTTATTACTTTACTTGTTTAAACTAATGTAAATGTTGAAGCTGGCCGTATGGTCGATAGACCAAAGGCCATTAAAATAATAATAAAAAAAAAAAACTGCAAATTTCCACTCAGGATACGGACGTAAAGACAACTATTCAATAAGAACAAAATTTTTACTTTATGGTAGATCTATTATGCATATTTTTAATATTTGGGATGTGACTTAATCTATCATTATGACATGTAGAACACATAAGCTATGAATTTGACAAGGACAACACATAAGCTTCATAAATACCAAGAAACTTATATATCATGTAATATTAACACTTTTTATTCATTACTTCCCCTTCCTTTTCCACAATCCTCTCACGGCGTCAATGGCTTCAAAATCCAGAGTCATAGATACTTATTCTAAAACTGACGTGGTCAGGTGAAGGCTATTCTCACGCAATAAAGGTTTAGTGCGCCGTCTGTATATTACATTATTATAAAAAAAAAAAAAAAAAGTTTAAAAAATAATTAAACAAGGTATTTTTAACAAAGTTTAGTGAAACCTACCCTGAACAGGGAATCCTACCTGGTGTTGAGGACCTACAGCTTAACCTGGAATCTGAACCAGGGAATGAATCATTCTGGCGTACTTCACAAGCACAAAGCAAACTTTGAAAATCACAGCCAAGTCCAGGATTCAAACCGAGGACAATTCAATCTGTGGTATCATAAGACGCGTAATTAAGGTAAATCAAAGAAAACCAGTTTAGATTTTGTTTTATGGGAGTGAGTGAATTGTGATACGAAATTAAAAAAAACGTAAATGTGGGGGTATCAGCTGCAATTAAATTCTTATTGTCACATCGTATCCTTCCTTTCATTGCGAGCTAAATATGTTGGCGGAAGAAGTATTTCACTGCACTCGTAAATTAAAGATTTTCGCATATTCTCCAACAAATTCAATCGAAAACGACGTCGTCTGTCTGCCAAACAATCCCAGCCCAACCAATTCAGTGACACTTTCGTAAGGACTTGTAACGTTCTGACCTCATTACCTGATTTGAAAAAAATAATTAATATTATTATTAATATTATTATTCCGAATAACCCTTTTGGAGGGCACGATAAATCAACTTTGGCTATGTTTCTTTGTATTAATTTTCTTTGCTTCCAAACTTCCTTCATTCTTTGAGAGTGTTGTTCCTTTTGTTCCTGGGTCCATTTCCTTCCCTTGATTCCCTTGATTTCTGTCTCTCCTGAAAACATGCCTTGTGAATTACTTCTCTAAAAAGTGTTCTGTTGTCTATTATATCTGCTTTCACTCCAGCATTTTTCATGTCCTTTTCAGTTTCAGTGAACCATGTGGGTTTGGATTTGTATTTGTTCAGCAAGGTGAAGATCTGTTTTGTTAGTCTATTACTATCCATTCTGTATATGTGCCCGTAAAATTTCAGTCTTCTTTTCCTCATTATAACTGTTAATTTTTCTATTTTCGAATATAGTTCTCGATTTGGTCTTAATTTATATTCAGCATTACTATTAGGTTTGGGTCCCAGTATTTTTCTCAAGATTCTTCTTTCTACTTTTTCCAGTTTTTCAAGATCCCATATCTTGTTAGCTTAAGCGTTTCTGCCGAATACAACGTTTCTGGTCTAACCACTGCTTGATAGTGCCTTAGTTTTGTGTTCCATGATAAGGATTTTTGTTTTATATGTTCTTTGTCATATGAAATGCTCTTTCCATTTTATGTATTCTAGTTTCTATTGCAGTCTTTTCTTTTGTGTCACTCGTTATCCATTCTCCTAAATATTTAAAACAATTTGTTTTAGCTATTGTTCCATTGCGAAGTTTAAGATTTTGAGGAGCATCATTGATGTTTGTCATGAACTGTGTTTTTTCATAAGATATATGTAATCCTACTTTGGCTGCCTGTTTCTCCAGTTCATCGATTTGTTCTTTTGCACTATCCAGTGTATCAGTAATTACCGCCATGTCATCTGCACAAGCTAGACAATCTATTGGAGGAAAGCCATCAACACAATTAATATTATTATTATATTGAATTTTATCATGAAAGGTAGAACTTGCGTGAACACTTTATATGAGAAATCACAAATGGTTTTGTTTCAATTGCTGACAAAATTAGTTAAAATTAATCTGCTGTCCTTCTGCGGGCGCCAGGGTGTTTTATATAATATACACAAAATTAAACAGTAAACAAATTCAATATTTTGACTGTTCACTTCTGATAGAAATGTTTGCTACGGACTATGAGAGTTCCTATCTGCAGGGTCGTAGAAGTGCAATGCTATGAACTTGAAATTATCACTAGCACAGTGTCCTTCATTGGCGATGTTTTATTACAGAATTTACATGTCTGCCGCCATACAATGGATGACGTTGTCTGCTCTGCTATGGACCAGTGCGGCGTGGTTCCTCAGATGTCCTTTGCCTGAGCTCATTTGCTCAAACGAAATAGTGGGTGTCCAGATCCAGGCAGCAGCAGCAGCCCCGCAATCGAACAGACCGAATGCGACACACGGCCGGCACAGAATAGACCCCCTCTCCTCTTGTTCGTCGTGCCACATGAAAAACAGAAATTCCCGCAGAACACTGTTTATCTACCTGGTTAACACAATACTCTCCTCCATCAGGGGCACACTCCTCTCCCATCGCTAATTTTAGGAACCGGGCCGGCTGGCATTCCTGACTCCTGCCGCTTTTACCTTGTCCACAGCACCCACATACTATCTAAAATATTCTACATTTATAAATAAACCTATGGTTTATTAATGTAACTAGCGGTCACAATACGCGTTCGTTTTACAGACTGTAACTAGCAGTCGCGAATCGAGCGACTCTCTTCTGTCCTTTCTCTAACGTGTCTATCAATCCCTTGCGATACGGATCCCAAACTCCACAACAGTAATCCAAATGCGGACGCACTAGTGTTTTGTACGCTATTTTCTTTGTATGAGCAGTACAACTTCAAAGGTAAAGAAGTGAGGGATTGGAATAAATTACCAAAGAAAATTATGAATAATTTACAAAAAACGCTCAAAGAATTTAAAATTAAATACCGTAGTGGGAAAAAGGAGACGAGTACCAGAAAAGGGAAAAATGGATGTGTGCGGAAAATGCAACTGTAGCATGCGCTATATCGCAATTAAACTAAATTCATTAATCAACATTGGATGGTAACATGCCAAAATCATATCCGTGAAAGGGAAGAGAAGAAAATACAGCATGTATCCTTCTCGAGCCAGATACAGTTTGCATCTATATAAATCTACTGTACTAACAGCCAGACATTACATTTTATAAAACGGAAAAATGTTTTGGGAAAAAATTGGTAGAATAACATTACAGACCTGAGTTCCATAGTTTAAACGCGCTCTTTAAATTAATGAACGTTTCATTGAGCAGTTTTCGGTTTACAATGAGTTAGGTGACAAAATCAATTCGAATTACTTCACAGTACCGGACGGCGGGTGTTCTATCTATGCTGGGATTCGTTCCTTTGTTTGAAGCATGAGGGGTGAGCACAGTTTCTTTTGGGAGTATTCGAGGCTCAACCACTTGAAATTAGGAGGACTTCGTTGAAACATGCTGCTGTGGGACCGTAGTCCCGCTGTCACAGATGGCAGCAAAAGCTAATACCACGCACACGGGTTGGAATATCTCTGCATGAGAGAAGCTCCCCTCGAGCACCTCTTGTTGCTACAGTAGAAGAAGCCCTTGACCGAATGAGGACAGCCCTCAGAGCCTCGGAGCTCACCTGAACAGGCCAGTCAACTGTCGCATGGCAGCAACTGGAGTACTGCAAGCCGTCTCGTCGTCTCCTGTTTATGAGAAAATACGAGCCTCTTATCAGAAGAGCCCTTATGAAGGTTTCGCGAAAAACCCCTGTGACAACTGTTGGGTACACGGTTGAGTGTGTGTGTTTTTTTTATATTAAGTTGTTATGCCATGTTGAAACGGATGTATACAAAATTGTACAAACGAACGAATCAAGTGCTCTTTTCTAAGTATTTTTTTCAGGTATGAAGAGATGACCATACACAAGACCTTCGCAGACAATCACAAAAAAAGAAAAAAACCGTAAATATTTGATTTTACAATATAAAGACATCGAGATGATTGTTTAGTTGCAATTAAAATGATTAATTATGATTGATTTAATATTTGCGGTAATGTTCCTGAGCAATGACAAATGTAATTGGTATTGAGTGCACAGGGAAAATAAACAAATAATGTATCAATTCATGACACATGTTATTCAAGACTAATGTAAACTACAATATGAAAAGACGGTTGATTATATTACTTTCTGTTTACATTACAGGTTTATCAAAATGTAATACTATAAATTCTTCGAAATTATGGCTGTGGAATATAAGAGTTATTAATAATTATGGTATTAATATTAATTTAAAGGTATTAATCACCCAAGAAAGAGGGTGAAGTTACTGTTGAGAGACGCTGTCATCATGAAAGCTGAGATCATAAGGATCTTCTGAGGCACAAAAATAATTTTTTAATGTTTTATATAAGTTAAAATGAAATAATTATTTAATAAGGAAGTACAGCTTATATACCTTATTGAGAGTAATCATGCAAGTCAAAGTTAATTTATCAAATGTCACAATTCAGATATGACATTACTGCTTGGAATATAAAGATAAGTAATTTACCATACGAAATGGTAACAGACAACCTGTCTCTATGTAAACGATCCCAAGTAACTGTACATAAACAGAAACCACAAAAGAACTGGAAGTATATAAACCGAATAAAACCAGGTATTAATGAATTTTTTCTTAAACTGTTACTGCTGTCAGTTGTGGAACTCTGGTCATTAGCATCATAACTATGGTGATAGACAAATGATGCGAGTGGAATCGTTGATTAAGGAGAAGTCACCTGATAGGAAGTTGTCGCATTGTGGATTGATGACGGTCGATACTACCAAATTATTAGTGATCACCGGGGTCGACTTCGCCAATTCAGTAGCGGCAGCAGGACATCGTAAACAGTAATAGCTGCAACATGTGACGTCACCCACGCATTTATCAGAAGCCCAGTCGACACCCTAAGCCAGGGATGGCGAACCTTTATTGGTATGCGTGCCATTTTTTCTAAAAAAATGTTGAATGAAGCCATGACGTGCCATCAAACAATCATGACGTAGTGATTAATGGGAAAATAAATAAAAATAAATACTATCACCTTAAAACCTTATATTTGCAACAAGAAATATACTTTTTTATGTACTAAGCATTAATATCAACAGTTTTGTGTTTATTTAAGTAGATGAAAATATTGCGACTTCTGTTGTTCCCAATTAGATGCAAATATTTCATATTAGGTTCATCCTGTATTACTTTTAGCAGAAGCTATAGAGGAGTCATCCGACAAACAGTCCTTGATGTTATTCATTTCTGAAAATAATGACTCACAGGCATAGGTAGATGAAATATTCTTAAGACAGCAAAATCCAGCTACTTAAATGTGTCTGGAATTGAATTCCAGGTTTCCATAGTTATGGTATTGACATTTTTCACTCATATTTCTTGATAGTCTCGCTAATTCGTTTAATTCCAACTCCTTCCTCATTTCAATTAATTTTTGAGTCCCCGTTGAACTACACTGGAACTTAGATAGATGCATTTCCATTTCTTCAGTTTCCAACCAATCAAATTTAGACAAGCTCAGTTTATCAGGTGAAATCACAACAGGATACATAATAAACTTGAGATTTTCCGATAATTCCTTAAACTGATAAAATTTTATTGGAAATTCTTCTATTGAAGAAATAATTTCTGAAGATAACTCTTTAGTGAGTTTTAATTGGTCTAGTTTTTCGTGTTCATCCAAATCTCCAGCTTTTTTTTTTTTTAATACTTGTAATTATTGGAAATAATATGTTCACATAAAACTTGCAGTATGGTCTTACAAGCACGAATGACATCTAATATAACGATAATGTTTGCAAAGAGATTTGTTTCATAGTGCCGTTTAACAGATAGTGTTCTACATACCACTGTTCCAGAACATAAAACACACATCGCTTTATCACCTTTCATAATCATGCCATATTTCTCAGTCCACCAAGGTTGAAATTCTCTATTACTCTTATCTTACACTTTTTGTTGTTGTTGTTTTTTGTTGTTGTTGTTGTTGTTGTTGTTTTTTGTTGTTGTTTTTTGTTGTTGTTGTTGTTTTGGGGGGAATTTTTTTTTTTTTTTTTTTTATAAACTAGCCATGTTGAATAGTTGTAAATATAAGTCAAACTTAAACAAGCAGCTGTGTTATGAAATTTGTTTAAAAACCGCAAGAAGTATGCGTAACTGGTGAAAGCAGTTAACGTCGTCAACCAAAACAGACACGTTAATAAGTTAGCTCACCGTCCCTCCCGCCGCCGCGCCGCCTGCGTTTGTTCAATCAGTCGGATCGGTCAGAAAATTTGTTCAAAATCCACCTCTTTTGCACAATCTGCAGTCGTTCCGGCACAGTTAGCCTCTTTCACAAGTAACTTTCTTACCATGTTCTCAAATTATGTAGAAAATAAAATATATTACTTATATTGATTAATTACCTACTTAATTAACGCCGTGCCCAAATTATTTGGCAGCGTGCCATCATCGGCACGCGTGCCATTGGTTCGCCATCCCTGCCCTAAGCGATGCCACATAAACACCGGGTGAATAACTAATTTTGTAAAGAACACTCTTCAAAGAATGGTTAAAATTTCTTAAGTAAATCATTATAGTTTGAAGTGACCTTTCATGTTCAATTCAATCATTTATTTCCTTCATCCCACATCCTACGAAACGTTCATCAAGGACTACGTGAACTCTGGCCACCAGAATGGGAGTGGAGAAGAAACCTAAGTCTAACAGCGCATGTTAGGTCCAACTTATCTAAAGTATTTGTGGAGTGTCTTGTGTTGCCATCTGTCTGCGAAACTTGTAACTTTCTGTGTTCTATATACAAATGTATTTTTGAAGTGAAAACTTCTATAGGCGCGTTAGTCTATGTTTGGACGGGTCTAAATTTATGAGTTGGCGACTCCTCGTCTCCGATATGCTAAGAAGTGTTGCGTGTATGAAAATGCGCGTTGGATGCTTTTCGGATGGGTAAAATCTTAAGAGTTCGCATTGCCAACATGCTAATGTTGCTAAAGATATGACATGTGTCATGTGTTGCACTTGGATAGTAGTCAAAGTATAGATTATACTTGTATATAATATATAAAAATATTTTTATTTTTTTTATACCAAGGCTCTTCATACAAACACACAGTTTGTATCCAATTTTGACGGAACTTTGCAAACGGATACTTTAAATCAAATAGAAATAATAGTAAAATAAAAATCTTTTTAATGTACCATTTTTTATAACGGACCAAAAAGTATAAAATAATTTATCTAATCGTTATGAAGAATAAAACCATATACAGATTTCTAACTACTTCTAAATTGTCCTGATAATTTATACTTGGATACTTTTGATAGCTATTAAAATACTTGTAAGATTGATGACGAAAAACATTGGGCGCATGCAACAGATAATTGATGCATTAATAACTCTACTAATAACTTTATTGCTCCGCAAATAATGTGAACTGATAAGTAAGTTAAATAACTGTGAACGTTTTCGCGGCGGCAGCACTGTAGAAAACACTCTCGGGATTCTAGCCGCGTCAAATAAAAGTCGACTGGCGACGTTTCGAGAGCCGGCACTGCTCCAATTGTCAAGCCCTGCTTAACTAACTAAAACTGCCTAGCGGTAGTCTCTATATAGGGCTACCGGACGGGAGAGGAGGGGAACTCGTGCGGAGGGTGGGTCTGCTTGGTGACGTCATGTTCCGGTTGTTGTTATGCCCAAATATGGTCCGTTCCCGTGTGTTTCGTAATTGTCTAATAACTGGCCTCCATGTTTGACTAATGTTAAGTCCTAGATCCCGATTTATCACATTGTTATTAACTCTGATTTCAATCACCTCTTTCACGACACTATCCCAAAAATTATTAGCATGGCAGAGGCGTGTCGTCTTGTCAAAGCACGGCTCATGACAGTTTTCAAGGGCGTGCTCTACTATAGCCGATTTTTCTTTCTGCCCCAACTTAAAGTATCTTATATGCTCTTTACGCCTTTCATCGATCGTTCTCAAAGTCTGTCCTATATAGGAAGAGCCACACTCACAAGGAATTTTATACACTTCAGGGGCCCGGAGATTTATACAATCTTTCGGGGTTCGTAATAACTGACGGATCTTAGGCGGGGGTCGAAAGATGGAGCGGATGCCTTGCTTGTTGAGCAGCCTGGCTATTTTTGATGTCACCGCTCCGCAGAAGGGCAAAAAGGCACGTGGGGTTTCTCGTTCCCTGTCATCCGTTTTGTTTTTGTTTCATCTTCCGATAATCGCATGTCGAATTTCTTTGGAACTATAACCATTGGCCCTAAACACGCATTCTAAGTGTCGCAGCTCTTCTTGTAGATGCTGATTGTCGGATACCGCCTTTGCCCTGTGGACCAACGTATTCAGTACGCCGCGCTTCTGGCCTACCAAAAATACACAAAGAGCATGTTCCGATGCGGCCGATAGTTAGTGCCATAGATTCGCCGACGTACAGGTTGGCCAAATACCTCACACGTCAGTTAAGTCCATTTGTGGGTCAATGTGCACACCACGTTAAGAACTCTGCTGCGTTTGTGGAAGTGGTTAAAACAATGAGACTAGAGCGTGACGATATTATGGTCAGTTTGGATGTCACATCGTTATTTACGCGGGTGCCGTTAAGGGAAACAATCGAACTACTTAGTGAACATTTTGACCAAAAACTCGTGGAATTATTCAGACACACGCTCACGTCGACGTATTTCGTGTACCAAGAAAAATATTACGAACAAACGGACGGCGTGGCCATGGGGTCCCCGTTATCCCCAGCAATTGCCGATTTTTACATGGAACATTTTGAGCATGTAGCTCTTGACGCGGCCCCTTTAAAGCCCAAATGTTTTTATAGATTTGTTGACGACACATTCCTCGTGTGGCCTCATGGGATACCAGCCCTATACGAATTTGTGAACTATCTCAACGGCGTTCACCCCAACATCAAGTTCACGATGGAAATCGAAAAAGATGGCGCACTTCCTTTTCTGGATGTATTGGTACGTCGAAAGCCGAACGGAAGGTTGGGGCACAGTGTTTATAGAAAATCCACACACTCTGATCGTTATCTAAACGCCCTTAGTTTTCATCACCCATCTCAGAAGCGCGGCGTACTGAATACGTTGGTCCACAGGGCAAAGGCGGTATCCGACAATCAGCATCTACAAGAAGAGCTGCGACACTTAGAACGCGTGTTTAGGGCCAATGGTTATAGTTCCAAAGAAATTCGACATGCGATTATCGGAAGAAGAAACAAAAACAAAACGGATGACAGGGAACGTGAAAACCCCACGTGCCTTTTTGCCCTTCTGCGGAGCGGTGACATCAAAAATAGCCAGGCTGCTCAACAAGCAAGGCATCCGCTCCATCTTTCGACCCCCGCCTAAGATCCGTCAGTTATTACGAACCCCGAAAGATTGTATAAATCTCCGGGCCCCTGGAGTGTATAAAATTCCTTGTGAGTGTGGCTCTTTCTATATAGGACAGACTTTGAGAACGATCGATGAAAGGCGTAAAGAGCATATAAGATACTTTAAGTTGGGGCAGAAAGAAAAATCGGCTATAGTAGAGCACGCCCTTGAAAACTGTCATGAGCCGTGCTTTGACAAGACGACACGCCTCTGCCATGCTAATAATTTTTGGGATAGTGTCGTGAAAGAGGCGATTGAAATCAGAGTTAATAACAATGTGATAAATCGGGATCTAGGACTTAACATAAGTCAAACATGGAGGCCAGTTATTAGACAATTACGAAACACACGGGAACGGACCATATTTGGGCATAACAACAACCGGAACATGACGTCACCAAGCAGACCCGCCCTCCGCGCGAGTTCCCCTCCTCTCCCGTCCGGTAGCCCTATATAGAGACTACCGCTAGGCAGTTTTAGTTAGTTAAGCAGGGCTTGACAATGGGAGCAGTGCCGGCTCTCGAAACGTCGCCAGTCGACTTTTATTTGACGCGGCTAGAATCCCGAGAGTGTTTTCTACCATGATAAGTAAGTTCTTTCATTGATAGCTACTCTCTACAATTCTCATAGTTATATATTCCGTGCGCCCAATGTGTTTCATCACCAGTTACAAGTATTTTAATAGCTATCAAAAAATTCCAAGTATAAATTTTCAGGACAATATAGAGGAAGTTTGAAATCTGTATGTGGTTTTGTCCTTCATAAGGATTAGGTAAATTATTCTATACATTTTAGTACCTTATAAAAACATGGTACATTAAAAAGAGTTTATTATTTTCTGCTTTTTAGGGTTACGTGTGTGAAAATTTGTAATTGATTTAAATACTTTGATAACATAATTACAGAGACATGTTACAAATTCCAGGTCTTTTTTAATACAAAACATATAATTGAGTTATTTACATCCTGGGGAAATAAGGAACAAAACAAAAAAAGAATTATGCATGTCCATCGTTTGAATCATGATTTATGGTCTTAAAATCGAACAAAAATCCAATAGGAAAAAACACTTTTAGTTCTGTCAGAACTCTTCAGGCAGCATTTCCAATTTTTCTTTCCCTAAACAAAAATTAGCCTAATTGGACCATTGAAAATGTGCTTTCAGTTGTTGCCGAATTTTCCTATTTTCCGGGACACATTTCCTCTTTTCTTTCTCTGAAAGACTATTAAAGACATTTAGAAAAATAGGTAAATTGGTCCACAGAAAAAAAGTACTTTCAGTTTTTCCAAATTATTCAGACAACTTCTCCAGTTTTTCATTAACTAAAAATCTTATTCGGACTACTACGAACATTAAAAAAAATATAGCTTAATCGGTACACAGAAAAAAAAGATTTTCAGTGTGCTCCAAATTTTCCGGCCAACTTTTCCAATTTATCATTAAATAAAAACCTTATTCGGACTATTACGAACAATTTAAAAAAATTATCCAAATCGGTCCATAGAAAAGAGTACTTTCAGTTTTTCACGAATTTTCAAATTTTCCAGACAATTTTTCCCATTTTCATGCATTGTCATCCAGTTCTGAGCTATGATTAAAATTTAAAGTGTCTATCTCACCGAGAAGTTTGTTTAAAAACAATTACAAAATTCCACCAGGACCAAAGCGAGTTAATAAAAACATTTAAAAAATACTGTTTACGTTTGATTTACAAGTCTTAAACCCTATTCTCTTTTCACCCTCTCTTTAATTTCTGTTGAAGGTGTTTATACAAACCCACATTTTTTATCCAGTTTCGATAGTACATAGCATGAGTATACATCAAAACAAGACTGTCTTGTAGCGGTTAACGCGCTTCCTTCTGAAAGTTTCTCTCTCCGGTCGCGGATTCAAATTCCGTGGTGAGCAAGTATTTTTAGCTACGCCGGGACGTTCGAGGGCTCTGATCTCAACCTGGAAGACCTGCAGCCATCGGAAATGAACGGACCGCGACGGAGAGGAAGCAGTCTGCACTCAACCAACCGCGACCTCAGGGAGGTACCGCGGAGTCATTATGCAGCTCCTACAACAGCAATCAGTGCTATTGACGCAAGCCAAAGCACATTATGCCACACCTCCTGGAATGATAAACAAAGAGTGAAGACTACCTAGAATGAGCTGTAAGGAGATGCGGTCAACGCAACGACTTCCCAGCACTCTGGGGGCAATGCTGTCATAGAAGATTAGGGCGCTACCTCACTGGGACGCCATGGCAGCGTGGCCAGCAGTTTAGTTCTGGCTACCTTTGGCAACCGAGCGTCGCCAAACACAGTAGCCACAGAGTAGCCAAGCCAAAAATGTTGAGTGCCTAGTCAGTCAGTCATTTGCGAATTCAGGGATGGACGTGGAAGAGATCGCTCTTATTTATTTTGTGCGTCGCAGAAAGATTAAAAAGATGAAACAGAAGAAATTATGGATCCATCCTTTTACAGTATATCAGATAGAAGCGGAAGTGGTGTTTTCTCCAAACTATCTGAAGATGTAAGGAAATAATTTTTTCGCACAATTCCCTATTTGTCTGTCTCGTTGCGAGTCATCCTCAGGATCTGCAGAGGCTGCAAGCTCGTCAGGTTCTCTTATTCCAACAACCTTCTACAGAAACAAAAGTTGTTTGAAATAAAGGTATATACTTCTACGTGATCCACAACCAGACCCGGACTTCAAAGATTTTTGCCGGTTAAGTTTTCGAATGAAACAACCTCAGATACTTTTCCACCTTTTCAGCAAACCATCAGCTGAAAATAATAAATACGTTTAGTGTAGTCTTCCATACTTAGATCAGTTGTTAAATTAATATGTTTAGTAATTTTTGCTTTTCTGCTAGGTAGCTTGCGTCAGATGTACATTCATGGATCTTTATTACAACTACAGACTCGGTTATACAACAATTAGCACAATAATTAGTGTGTGACATTATATGTCAACATCAGGAACAATTTATTGTTATGCCAAATACAGAGAATGATTGTGAACTTGCAAGTGGATTTGAAAAAAACGCCAACTTCTGTCATTGCATTTGTGCCATTGAAGGCAAACATATGAGAGTTATTCAACCTATTCATACCGGATCATTATACTTTAATTATAAACATTGTTTTTCAATTGTTTTACTGGCCAGTGTGATGCTAATTACAACTTCACTTACATAGACGTTGGAGCGTACGGGAAAAAGCAGTGATTCAGCTATTTTTAAAGACTGATTTTTAAACGAAGGTCAATAACAAATCTCTAAATATTGCTCAGGCTAAGCCACTGGTTGAGAACGACGACAATATCCCATGCATGATAGCAGGAGATGAAGCTATTGGCTTATATGAAAACCTCATGTCACCGTACGGAGGACATAATCTCAATTATGAGAAACAAATATTCAATTACCGATTATCAAGAGCACGCCGCTACATCAAATACACATTTGGTTTATTATCCAACAAGTGGGGATATTTCACAGGCCAATGAATGTACATATAGGTCTATATAAAAAAAAAGATTGTACAGGTATTCAGCATTTTGCACAATTTCGTACGTTCCAGAAATGGATTTTCTTACGAAGATACTCTGACGGTAACGGGATTTAAATACACTATATAACGGGATCGTGACAGAGGAGGAACGGCACTCTCAGTTCGAGACAAACTAGCAGAATATTTTGTGACAGAAAACCCACTTCCACGGCAAGACAAGTGTATATAAATAAATAAAAGTTAATAAATTTCCGCTTACCTATTTTTTTTTTCATTCGTCATTTCATCTTTTTCTTTGAATTAATTAACTATTTCATCCCAACATTTAATTTTTAAATTACGATCTGAATAATATTTTGATGCACTATCCCATAAACACGAACGGTTTTGAATTTCCACAATAAATCGTTCTGTATCAAAACTCATTTTTTATAATACAAATCACTGTTTTTACAAATAATACTGTGCGAAAACTGGTCGAGCGTCAAACTTGGCAGCTGGCTGGCCACAGAGTGAGTGAGGTGCCGCTTACGCCTGTATATTTTGTTGGCGACGTGGCCAGCGCGCTAGGGTAACCAGGTACGGCACAGGGAGCCGTTTTTTGTGGCTACGCTTCCAATTCGGCGACGTGGCCAAACAGTCGCCAGGTGAGTTACCTGCCATATGTTTCAATAGTAATTACTTGGATGCGTCGCTGGCCACGTCGCCATGGCGTCCCGGTGAGGTAGCGCCCTTATAGTGTCTGGCGTGATATGGTTCTGATTCCACGTTAAAATGTAGGCCCCTGAGGAAATGAATTGGCCTTTTTGCCTCTGACACAACAGCTTGGTACATCTCCTTCGGAAAGATCCGACCAACCATCGATTTTTTGGACTACCGTAACTTGGATTTTTAGTTTACTAAGTGAATTCACGTCACCGACATCATAATGTTAACAGTATATCTGTAGCGGTCTGGCGGCTCAGTGGTTGAGCTGTCTGACTAGGGAGTGACGAAAGGTCCCCGGTTCGAACCCCTGTCTCGGCGAGTATTTTCATAGACCGTTACCCGACCTTCACCTCTGGCACAACTTGCTGCGTAAAGTCCACCAGAACGCTTTCTGAAGTTCAGATTCCACGTAAATTCTCGGTCCCCTGCACGTGGTAGCACTATCGGGTTAATTTAAGGTGGCTAAGACAGGGGCGTAATGCAGAGCCAATAGAAACCCTGACACCAGGTCGTTACGACCACACGGATTTATTATTATTTATTGTTCAATGATTTGTTAACTCAAGTTGGAGACTGTATCGCACCTGATTCTCCGGGATTTCGCTGTAGATTTCACAAGAAAGTAAGATGTAAAAACGGTACACTACAATGTATTTCCAGAACAAATAAATTGTAGAAATTAATTAAATAAGCAACTGATGTCATGAGATTTCTAATTTTGTGCAGTAAAATTAGAACTTCAACAGAAGTTATGCAATGGAGACTTCAAACAATAGATCTAGTAATCCATTGGACCATCAGAAGGCCATGACCGAATTCATTCCCGTTCCTTGTTCGCAGTGGTATCATGCTTTTAATAACCTTTGGTTTCGACAAGGCATAAAGCACAAGAAGATAAAAGTAACTCATTAAATAACAGACTACGAGATGTGTCCTTTGCACAATTCAATATTTAACCTCACTCCCTCCGGAAAAAAAGAGCTCGCATTAAACAGGTTCCAGTTTTTCACAAACCGTCAGTCGACATTAATATTCCTTGGCAAAAAATATAAGCTCTTAGTCTGCTGGGAAATTCAACATCGAAACACTCTAGCGCGCAAGGGGAATGAAAAATGTTTTAAATGAGCTTCGTTACGAGTAGCTTGTCTGTCAGTTCTCATCCTCTTTGCAGTTATAATTGCTGACTAGCGAGTGTTCAGTATTTTCCATCTCGTCAGTGTAAACATTCATTAGGGAAAATATTGCCCAATCAGTTATTTTACCGCATACGCTTAAGAATCGCGTATTAATATATATTGGCTGAGCTTTGAGACAGATATCATAAATGCAAACAAAAATAAATAATAAAATCACGAAACAGAGACCACATTTAATGTGAATCGGCAAGCAGTTTTTCATTCAGTGCCACGTCCTGCATATTGCGTGGTTTTTACTGTATGGTAAATAAAAAATAAATAAAACATTAAATTATCTTTGACCGGCGCTTCAGAAATATTTTTCAGTTACCAAACTCTTGCTTTAGCACAGCACAGGGGGGGGGGGGGGGGGGGTCAGATTGTAAAGCAAATATTGAACACTGAGCTATATAATTTATAAACCTTTAAAGTCTAAACCTGACGGAAATAAATCCGTTTTGGAAACATTATTATTGCACAATTTTATAACCGAAGTCGGTAAGAACCTTGTACAGAGCGTAGTGAGTGAGCTGTAACGCCCTATCCTCGCATTCGGGAGGACGCCGGTTCGAATCCCCGTCCGACCATCCGTATTTGGGTTTCAAGGTTTCTCAAAATCACTCCAGGCAAATGCTTGGATGGTTACTTCAAAAGGCCATGACCGAATTTAGTCCTTTCCAGCTTCTAGTGACCTCGACGAGGCATAAAGCAAAAAATAAAAAATAAACAAATAAAATAAAAATAAGAAATAAATAAAAAATTTAAAAAATAAAAAAATAAAAAAAGGAATCACCTTTCTCTTACGGTAATTTAATTTATTATATTTTGCTCAGTTTAACATTCTGGTTCACATATTTACTGCACAGAAACAAATACTTCCATTATTCTAAAACGATGCAATGACTGATACATTTAACATTCGTTGTCTCACACTTGTTACCAGAGAAATACTGTATGCTTTATAAAATGTTTATTCATCAAAATGTGCAACTCTCACAACAGTCCTCTTGTCACCAACAATTCTTTTCTTCATCCTCGACTCCGCCAAAAATAGTTTGCCTCGATATCTCGATTAAATAACCCAGTCACTGACGTTTGTCTCTCTCTGACAAATTAACACTATTGTCTGTTTCACATATCAATTTCGGTAATTTCCACCTGTCACCCTATAAATATACTACAAACAACGTATTTCGTACTGCAGGTGCTGATCAAAATATTACCAAAAGTTTTCATACCGTTCTGTTTAAAGAGATAAATTCGGAGAAGCAGTCACCCAGGAGGGTAGGGCCAAGGGTGAAGCAGGTAGCAGCGGCCCCATGAATGTGGTCAGTCCGCGATGAATACGTTACCTCAGCCGACCACAGGGGGAGCGGGCACTCGACCTGAGGGTGCTAGGCAATTCATAACCACGCCTCGTCTCAGCGCTCCCAACACATCAACGTGACCCACGCGGAAAAGGAATATTTTTCTTTTCCAGACAAGTTCGTCCTGGAATACGACTTACGAAAATTTGTATTACTGAAACCAAACGACATAACATAATAGAAAATTTCAGTTGTAATGCTGCAAATTACAGTTGGTTTCAGTCTTGGTCAAGCTTTGCTAGGCAGACTGGACTCCCCTCTGTTTTAGTAACGGACAGACCTCGAGAGTAGTCTTGTATAGTTTGCGAACGAACTATCTCGGTAGAGCTCTCCCACATGCGAACTAGTTCCCGGATCTCACTCCTTAGTTCGTTCAATCTTTTCCGAAGACCGTCTTTTGTTTTAGGTTATTTATTACTATGTCATCTAAAAGGAAACACAGTTCCCTGTCGACACATTTCACAGAAGACACAGATATGAAATGAAAGAAAAAACTGTCCGACATTAGTAATTATTGCAGAATTCACCAACGGAAACACGCTTTGATCCATTAACAATTAAAAGACAAGCACCGATAACCACAACTACCACAACAAACAAAAGTGCGCCTGCAGTAGCGGTAGCAAAGCCAGCGAACGATCTGTCTGTCTGGAATTAGAGAGGGGAGCGACCTAGTTCGCTAAGGAGCAGCGAACTAAACTGACAGCTCCCGGTCGCGAACTATTGTGTGCAAGTCTACTAGTTATTTCATCACCATTCGCCGGAAGGGTTACCAACATTTTTTCGGTTGATTATAGTTTTTTTTTTTTTGAATAAGCTATAAAAATATAGTACACCCCAAAAATATAATATTTTACGAAAGAGTACAAAAGGACAAAAGGTATGTTTTTTACTATTTTATTTTTTTCGCAATATTTTTGCACTTCTTGCCTCTTTAACATTTTTTTTTGTGTACAGTAAAATTGTTATATGCTTTATCGCATTCAGTTGTTAAATTAATGTAGATCAAAAGCTTATTTTTTATTAATGAAATATTTCTCTTACTTTTACTTAGATTTCGTGTAATTTTGTTATTTCAGAATAAAGTTCGTTCACTTTTAATATTCTCGTAAATTCAGAACTTCTAATATTGTCTCATAGTCATCAAATAAAACCTCGTGTTTTAAATTTAATTTTTGAATTTTATATAGCCAATTGCTTTAATTAAAATTCAATCATTTATTAAGATACAGAAATTTATCAACGAATACTAGAAAATTATTTTCAATATTATTACTTTCTGTGGATAATTTGGCTTCACCAAAGAAACAGTCCCTTTTACATTTTATTAAAGCTGATGTTAAAGTTGTCATAATATAATACTTATCTCAGACTGTGACGTTATTACCTTCCAGTTGTTTAACAGCTTTGTGAAAGTAATGAAAAAAAAAGAATGCTCCTACAATTCAAAAAGATTTTAACTTTTGTGTCTTCATCAGTTTCATTCGTTGTAAAAATATTACTACACTAATAAAATAATCACTCAATGACTTCTATTTCACTCGAAACTGAAGCACTTTCCATAACCAATTTAATTTAATTAAATATCAAAAGAAAGAACAGCTTCCAAGTGAAAAAAATTAACAAAACAACAACGAAGTAAAGACAGATGCACGAGCAACATTTGTTTGACTTTGTCAATTCTGACATTACATAACATTTCCGAAGGTGCGTTTAAGTAAACGCACATCACACGATTCAAAAGATAAAAAATAGCACGTGCACTAGCGGTAGCAATGCAAATGAATGATCTGTTTCTCTGATTTCGAGAGGCGAACTAACGAACTAAAAGAGCGAACTAGTTCGCGAGGGAGCTGCGAACTAAACTGAGCGCTCTCAGTCGCGAACTATTATGCGCAAGTCTACTTGAGAGGCAGCCGGACAGCCTTGAGAGCATTCCAGAAGGGTGTTAGCGAGGGCTGTTTGGAGTGACTACTGTTTGGTAATTGGCTAGGAATTTTAGTGTGCGACGACAAATGGTTATCGTCAGCAAATTTTTTTGTGTATTGTGAATCAACGGGGCGAATGCCTGATAAATAATGGATTTTTAGTGTGCTACGACGAATGGTTATCATCAGCCAAAGTTCCCGCAGTCGCTTTGTACAATGCAAAAGCAACGAGACACTCTTCAGTTCTGAGAAGGTCAGTTTCAAACAAAACAAGTACTCCATGTTCTGAATAATTGTCACATAAACTGATCCTTACGCGCCATGAGTTTAATATAGTTTCATACTCAAAGCAAGGTCAGGTCATGTTTAGATCAAGATAACTTTTAATTTTGCTAGCCTGGTATTGGATCTTATTAAAGTCATAATATCATTCAGAGTAACCCTTAAATGTTATTGAATGAAGTTCAGGTTTCCATTTAATAGTTTTGATATTAAGTAAATTAAATAATGCGTAAAAGAACTTTCATTGGGGACTACCTTGAAATAAATAAATTAATAATTCAATAATTCGTAAAGTACACACACAGCCATGAGGGGTATTACACTGAGTTTATCTCTTCGCTATTGCAGATGATGTGGAAATGTGATCATAGTTTCAGAGCAAACAATCTTATCTGTTAACACTATTGTCAAAAAAGATCTTAAAATGTAGATTTTTCCCACCAGATAAGAAAATAGATGATTTGAGTTCCAGTTAATGACTTATTTCTATTTAAGATCGATATTTGCTTTTTTTTTTTTTTTGTTTTTGTTTTTTTGTTTCCTTTGTACTTCCTCTATCATAAGACCTACTTCATTCGAAATCATGACCACAAATCGTTACCAAGAAACACTCATCTCACATTCCTCAGAAATAATAGTCAATCAACTAATCTATCACATACCATAAAGCAGATCAGAACTAGTGGCTAATCTCAAAAATATTTTTTACTGTTTTGTTCACATTTGATTTTCAGATCCGGACAGACAAAAATAATTGTTTAAAAATCGCCTTAAATAAACACACTAAAAATTTTAAAATAACTTTATATTTTGCTTAGAGAAAGTAAAACTAAATGGAGAAAATTTTACATAATTGTTATTGTAATTTTTACATTAATTAGTTATTTTTTGGAGTCGGTGCTAGCTGTCTCATCACGAAGATCTAATTACTGAACTTTATTTGGTTTTACGAGGCGAAACGGGGAGTACCAACAAAAATTGCAAATATTTTACAGCATGTCGCGAGGCAGATAGTGTTATTGCGGGAGACAGCTTAGGGAAACAAATTCACAGTAACAACAAATTCACAGTATTTTAATCTACGGCTCTGCCTAGTTTGTTGTCCAAGCATATCTCTGGTACTACAGTTTCAGTTGGTAGGCTGCATTACGCAGTAAACGCTTTACAGTTAGTATAATGTCGGCGTAACATCTGTATGTTTTAGTTTCGTTGAAACATGTTTCTGGCATTAGTTGTAGGACAGTAGTAACATGATCTTTTATATATTATTGTTATTCATTATTATTCTTATCTATTTTTCTTTCTTGCTTTTGCTGGCTCCTCCTCCAAAAATATCTAATTAATGTAAAAATTTCAATAACAGTAATGTAAAATATTGCCCATTTAGTTTTAATTTCTTCTAACCAACGTATAAAGCTATTTTAAAATTTTTAGTGTGCTTTTTTAAGGCGGTTTTCATGTTTTTTAAACAATTATTTTATTTTTAAATTTTTAGTGGTGTTATAGTTTGTTTTGTATTTTAAATATGCCACAACAGTTCTCATTATGCGAACTTCCTGGTAGCCCAGTGGTTAAAAGAAATTCTCGTTATATCCCCAGCAACTTCCAGAACGGAGTGAATTGGATGCTGTGTTAAGGAATGCCAGTTTACATTTTGGTCCAGGCTGTGTTTTGACCTAATCAAAACATCTGTTAAAGTTGCTGCTCCATAATCGTGGAATTAATACATACCACATACACAAATCTGTCTCTGGAATGTATCTTTTGTTCCAGATTTTTAAATGGTTTTCACAACATGAAAGCTTGAGGTCCAAGTTGAAATTTGAAGTAAATACTGAGGCATTAGGACACATTTATTCTATCGATATTCTGCCATGACTTAAAAATAGCTTAATTGATTTTGACGGGATTTAAAACTGTCGATTTTTGTAAAAGGATATTGAAAATTAAAAGGAGTGGGGGTAAAGGGGAAGAGGGATTGGGCTTTTGTATACCAAATGTAGACTGTCTTTTCTGATTGATTTGCAGTATATGTGTGTAAATTTCTATTGATATTAAATAAAAACTGTAGGTATGTATAAAAAACAATTAAGGGGTGTGAAGGCAGAGAGTAGTTTGGTTTTTGTAAAGGTAGTGTGGAGAGTATTTTTCTCTTTGTTTTAAAGTATACCTGTGTAAAGTTCAACTGTTGCTTTATGTAAAAAATGTTTGCAAAAATTAAATGGGTTAGGGAGTGAGACTTTGTGTTTTGTAAACAGAATGCAGACACTATTTTTCTCTTTGTTTTTAAGTATACATGAGCAGTGTTCCATCGAAATCTGATAAAAACTGTGGATATCTATAAAGAAAATTGGAAATTAGGAGGGGTGGGTAGAAGGGAAAAGGGGTTGAGTTACTGCAACCTAATGTAAACACAATTGTTCTGTATGTTTTAAAGTATACATGTGCAAATTTTCTTCAGAATCGAATAAAAACTGTAGGTTTGTGTAGATTAATGGGGTGGGAAGGGAGAGAGGGGTTTGGCTTCTCTAAACCAAACATAGACAGTATTTTTCTGTTTTTTTTTATGTATACTTGTGCATACTTTCTTTAAAATCAGATAGAAATTGTAGCTTTATATAATGAACATTGACAGTAATTAAAGGGGTAAAAAGGGGGATACGGTTTACTTTTTGTGAAAATAATGTGAACAGTATTTTTTATTTTCTATTTGTTTTAAAGTATACGCTTTCGTAGTTCCACCGAAATCGGATTAAAATGTGGGTTTGTTCAAAACTTAAGGGGTGTAAAAGGGGAGCTAGGGTATTCTTGGGATTTTTTGGTTAGAAATCTTCTCCATAAAAAAATACATATATGTGCCAACTTTCATAAAGATCGGTCAAATAGTGTTGACTGTAGCTTCTTAAAAAGAAAATTGAAAAAAAAAAAATCAAGAGGCTGGAAACAGGAATAGGGATTCCGTTTTTGCAGACCAAAAGTTTACATTATTATTCTCTTTTTTTATAGTAAAAGTGTGCTAAGTTCTATCTAAACCACATAAAAACTGTGGGTTTGTATAAAAATTAAGCGGTTTAATGTGGAGAGGGAGTGGTTTTTGGAATTTTTTTTTGGTCAGAAACCTTCGTCGTGAAAAATCATATAAGCTCCAACTTTCATGGTAATCGGTCAATGGTGGCAACTATAGCTTCTTGTAAAGAACATTGACAAAAATTAAGGGGGTGACAGGAGAGAGAGGGGTTGAGCTTTGGCAGACTAAATGTTCACAGGATTTTTTTCTTTGTTTTAAAGTATACATGTACAAAGTTCAATTAAAATCAGGCAAGAAATGTAGATTTCTATAAAATTAAGGGGTGTAAACGGGGAGATGGGGTGGTCTTTTTTAAAAAAATTTTTGGTCAGGAACCTTCTCCATGAAAAATTACATGTTTATGCAAACTTTAATAGAGGTCAGTTAAATGGTGTTGAATGCAGTTTTGTATAAAGAAAATTAGCAAAAATTAAGGGGGTGGATAGAGGGAGAGGGGTTCAGTTTTTTCAAACCAAAAGTTGACTATATTTTTCTCTTTATTTGTGAATACACATGTCCAAAGTTTTATCAAAATTGGATAAAAAATCCTAGTTTGTATAAAAATTAAAGGATCTAAAGGGGGAGAGGGGAGTTTTTATTTGTTTTGCCAGAAACCTTCTGCATGAATATGTATATGCAAACTTTGGTGCTAATAGGTAAAATGGTGGCAACTGTTGCTTTTTATAAACAACACTGACAAAAATTAAGGGGATGGAAGGAGGGAGTTTTGGCATACCAAATGTTGACAGGGTTTTTCTCTTTGTTTTAAAGTATGCATGTGCAAGGTTCAATTGAAATCAGACAAGAAGTGTAGCTTTCTATAAAATTAAGGGGTGTAAAGGACGAAATGGGGTGGTTTTTTAAAATTTTGTTTTGGTCAGATACCTGCTGCATGAAAAACTACATGTATATGCTAACTGTAATGGAGATCAGTTGAATGGTGTTGACTGTAGCTTTGTATAAAGAAAATTGGCAAAAAATAAGGTTGTGAATTAGGGGAGAGGGGTTCAGTTTATTCAAACCAAAAGTTTACAGTATTTTTCTCTTTATTTTTGACTATTCATGTCCAAAGTTCCATCGAAATCAGTTAAAAAATGTGGGTTTGTATAAAAATTAAATGGTGTTAAGGGATAGAAGGGATGGTTTCTGAATGAAATTCATATGTGACCACTTTGGAGGTATACTTTATCAATTATATAAAAAAAAATCATTTTAATCGGTTAAATATTGGCGAAGATATCGCTGAACATACATACAAAAAAATATAGACGAATTGAGAACCTCCTCCCTTTGTTTGAAGTCTTTTAAAAATAACATGACGATGTGCTGTAATGTTTATTTTGCTTCGGGCTTTATTATTTGTTGACGTCGAAGCCATTAGAGCCGATAGAAGAGGGGGCAAGGAACAGGAAGGATTTCTGCCTTGACTTCTTTAAGGAACCACCCTGGCGAATCTAGAATCCACGGAAAACCGAAATCTGGAGGGTTGAGAGAAGATCTGAGTCCCCTTACTCCAGGACGTTTTCCGTTCACTCATCAGGCTCTGCTTGCTGTTTTTCAGTAGACTGCAATCACAGAACTAATAATGAGGTGGTTACTTCAATGTTGTCAAATCATGTATTTGAAATGATAAATAAAAAATTTAATTAAAACTGGAAGGTCGTAATTAGCATCATCAGAATCGCGAACCGGTTTCACTGGCTGATTTAAGTAAATATACTCGGTCCAATTCGTTTACAAGTCCAACATTCATTTCATATATTTATGCTGAGTTGTTACAACAATTTAGAAAAAGATTCCTAATGACATCCAAGAGTAAAAAAACGAAACGATGGTGATAAATTTAATAAATACGAAAATATATCTTCATAAAATAATCATTGTTATTCAGTCTTAAAACAATCCTCGGTATCAGACAAATACTTCAAATCAATAGCAGCTTTTGTAGACTAGAAAGATGGCTGTGAGTCTAGTTCCGGAAGAATAAGGACTGTACCGTAGTCTAAGATTCCAAGTTATCTGTAATTGGTCAAAATCTGATTGAAATTATTACTTATCT
The DNA here is from genome assembly GCA_031002005.1 of Vandiemenella viatica. Taxonomy (NCBI): domain Eukaryota; kingdom Metazoa; phylum Arthropoda; class Insecta; order Orthoptera; family Morabidae; genus Vandiemenella; species Vandiemenella viatica. Next base: position 51,705,093 of record JARYHS010009186.1, read on the forward strand.
CTCTCTACAAGGTCCTGTAATTCTTTTGAGAAAAGTTTAGACCATGGATGCATGGAATGAGAGAGGGGTTTTTCTCAGTGCCATATTTCGATTTTGTGATCTGGCATCTTTTTAGTAGACTATAGGCCTATACTTTTATATTATAAACTGATAATATGCTACAGACATTAACAAGTAAGCCAGTGTTATGCTGTTGTATAGTCCATAACTACTGTTTCAGTATTTCTTCAACCCAAATATTTTATGTTTTGCGTCTCTCTCAATCTCCTCATATCTTCCGCATATTAAGGAACTGGTTAATCTGATGAGGTGTGCTTTTGGGAACTGCCATTATTGAATTGAACTATTTTTTTTTTTTTTAATGGAGGTTCGTGATGCCTCGGGCAATCACAGGGTGCAATAGGCATCATGTGCTTCTACGCCAAAATGAAGTGGATAGGGTATAGAAACGGGAAGGAATTCTGCCATTCTGCCGTGGCATCTTAGAAGAAACATCCCGGCACTTTATTTTTTTTTACTGATTTCATTCCTCCAAGATGAAACCTAGGAAGCGGGCTGGTGTAGGGTTAGAAAAACCTTTTTCAGCCAAAAGAGAAGGGTTAAAAAAAAAAAAAAAAGAAAAACTCGAATCACAGGAAGTGATTGTTCTGACCGGTTTGCGGCGTATTTGTTGCAGGGGTTGAAATCTCCCCCCCCCCCCCTCCAAAAAAACCAAGTAAGTGTTACTTTATACGCAATAGATATTTCACCCATACAGAGACGAACCAAACCAAGCTGATTCCTATCCATTTAATAAAAACCATGAGCTTAGATTTATCTACTAGGAGACTACGTTTCGTTGAATGCAAATAACGTAAAACTGCTGTTTCTATTTTGATGCGGTTTCGGATGGCGTACAGATCATACTCCCAGGAGTAAAACAGGGTATATTTTGTTTTGCAGGAAGATAAGAAATGAAAAAGAAATAAGTGTCTGGAAATTATCCTGAGCGTTGTGGATGAGCGGTAACGCTCTGATCTCGCATTCGGGAGGACGCGGTTTCGAATCCCTGTCCCGTCGTCAGGATTTGGGTTTCCCATAGTTCCCCAAATCACATCAGGCGGAAGCCGAGATAGTTCCTTGAAAAGCCGAATGCCGAATTACTTCCCGTTCCTTGACCCCCGTTATTTCCTGCCTCTAATGATCTCGACGCGTACGGGGAGTAGAGCTAGATGCAGCAGCCCGGGAATTATTTTCCATTTCTCGAAGAAAGAAATTCACGCATAAATTACTGATAGGTTTTCGATAGAGTTTCAATCAGTGTACAGACGGTGGTCCGAGTTGGTAAGGTCAGCTTCACTTTTATTCGATGTCTGAGAAATTAACATAAAAGTGATCACCAATTACTTAAAGGCAAGTAATTTGTCTGTCTTAATAGTTACCTAGATACGTATCAAAGGCATTTCACTCCAGGCGAATGCTGAGATAATTCCTTCAAAATGCCAAGGCCAAATTGCTTCCCGCTCCTTGACCCAGATCCCTTCAGCCTTTAGTGACCTCTACATTGATGATGTGCTCCAGAAAGTCTAAACGTTATTTCATAGCTCCTGACAGTCTATCAACCACAGTAAAATGAAGGATAGATGTTTCTAGCTACATTAAAACTTTTGTTCAACTGTGTAGAATTTTGGGCGATGGTTGGGATTTAACATTCTAATTATTAGGAAATATTCATTAACATATCTCCTACGCAACAGGCCAAATCTGAAAGAAGAAAATATTTTTCCAGCACCGGACGTCGAACCAGTGAACTCCATGTTGATGTGTCCCAAGTACCCTGGCAAGACAGGTGAATTAAATATTACTAACCCATCGCTCATTTCTTAAAGAACAACATAAACTAATTTTACTTTTTATTCTTAATTAATATGAGGACACTTTGCAAAACTAATGTTTCCGCTCTGTTTTTTATGATTTTTTTCAGTACAAAATAAAAAATTTAATTCCCTTTCATACGAATTACTTTGTTGTACTTATTTGTATTCAATACGTAATAATATGATAAAATTTATGCAAACGTTTTCAAAAGGCGAACTTTAAATACATGGTTGAAAGATTAATTACTGCATAAGATAAAACTATTAATTGAAAATGATTGAAACATTTCAGTTACTCCACAGAAGTCGAATTTAACGATGGAGAAATGTAATCCAGCGAATGGAATTGGCTTCAAACATTTAAACTTCTCCCTGAAACATCCATGAAGGAATAAATTTTCCAAGATTATTGTCGGTGAATTGAAACGGTTCATTAAGAGCTCTGTCAGGTGAAGCAGTTTATACAGAAGCCAGGGAAAGCTGCCATCGTTTAATTTTCGGGATCCTTGTAAATTGGCATTCATCGGAGTTCTTTTGCTTCCGCTTCACCAGAACCTCTGAATCTCTTCCCATTTTCCCTTCTTTTTTTTTTAACCGTTCCTCTCCCTCTTACTCTATATCTATCTCCTCTTCTCGTTACGTCTCTGTCTCTCTCTCTTGATGTAGTCACTAAATGGTGCAGCGGTAATTAAATTGGCCTGTGGGGAAGTAAATTAAAGCTGTGGAGAAGAGTGGGCAGGCAAAGTTGAACCTTCCTGCCTGGTGGACACGAGGCCATAAATCGACTTTGAAACGATATCGCGGCGTGCAAACCGAGAGTCGTTTAAAGCTTCTGCGGGTTGAAGGGTGAGAATGTGGTATAGGATACAGCCACAGTATATGTGACTTCATGAATTATTAATAAATAACACAATGTGATATCTTTAATACAGTCTTCTCGGGTGACTAGCTGAGTGAGCAGGGTGTTTTCACACTATACTTCGGCGATCGGAAACTCTTTCGCCATAAGAAGATGGTGACACAGGTGTGATCGCCGAAATATCGTAAAACGACCGAAGTTTTTAGAAAATTGTGTTCCGTATCAATATTCGCTTCGTTGTTTCTTCAGAAAATTGCCTGTCAACTGCAATCAGAAATGGGGCTGTGAAGCAAACTAAAATTTTTACGCAGTAGGAAGTTATTAAATACTCTTATGTTTAGTTTTGAGATAAATCATACGATAGTAAAAAAATTAATTTTATATGGAAATAATAAAATGAGATTAAAATAGAGCAGCTGGAGAGACAGTAGTATAAAATTTGTAAAACAGCCTTATTGAGGTAGTGAGTTCAACGCTTAGGCGTTATTCATCGCAGATCCTCAACTGGTTGCACTCCTTGGCGAACTTAAGTGAATCAAAAATAAGGTATAAACATTAATCACCATCTCTAGCGAAACTGTACACAAAGCCGTATACAAAAATACTAATATGGAATCAAGAATATCTGATCGTGAGAACGAAGGCTTTCACGGCGTATCGATGATATGAAGTCTTCGCTGGTTCTCCGCCGTGTGGTGTCGAAGAAAGATAACAACGAGCTTTCGGCGGCTAGCTCTGCCACCATCTTCAGGTCTGATGTTATGCAGGGAGCACCAGTGCATCTCGAAAGCCGAGAATAAAGTGTAAATATAAATCATTGTAAATGTAAAATGGAGGTAGAGCGTAATTTACACCAAAATTCCGATATGAAAAAAGTGATACCAAAACATTTTAATGACATATTAACGCACTGAAGATACGTCTTTGAATGAAATTAGGAGCGTTCATAAATAAATAAACGAATTAAAAATTCAGTTCTGGTGGCAGGAAATATTTATTATATATAGTCGATAATATTATTAGGGTTAAGAAAGTCTTTTACTGTTCAACAACCCAGAGGTTATTCTCGTATTGAATCCAAGTGAAAATATCTAATGTAACCTGACTTGGAGACACTATACACCAAAAGTGGACAGTTAACGTGTTAATTGTTTTTAGCAATATATTATCGTCGACATTGAGTTAATGAGAAATTCTGAAGAAGTTCAAAGGGAATTTCGCGTTGTGTTATTCATGAAATTCTAATTAGCTGATCAAAGAATTTGCTACTTAATTAGAAAGGTTGCTTCTCGTTCCTGGTAAAACGAGATTAGTAGCAATGGCACCAAGTAATTAATTAAATCATCAAGGCGCTTTCCACGGAAACGTGAAGCTCCAACCCTTCAACTGATTAAACTGATAACTAAGCATTCAATTAAAACTACTTTATGAATCCACTAGTCACAAAACGCTGTGTGACAATGTTTGGAACACGTGCTTATTTGAGTTCTTTCTTATTATCCCTAACAAAACTAGATAAATGAATTTTTAGATCCACATGTTTATGTTTTCATTTCCCCGGTTTTATTCTTTTCACCCTTCAAACGCATAGGTTGCCTTAAAGAATTCTTTACGAGTAATAGCCATTATTGCTTCTTTATTAACAATGAGTTGATATCTCAGTTGTTAATTGTTCCGAAAAACCGTGCTAGGAAGGTTTAACGGTAACTCTTGGGACTGACATTCGGAAGAATGAGGGTTCAAATCCCCTTCTGGTCATCCAGACTTCGGTTGGCCATGATTTACCGAAGTCACGCAAGGCTCTCCCGGCTCAAACAACCTATACGTCGATAAGTCGTTAAGCCCGAAAAAAAATTGAAATAAAATGATACAACATAATTTTTGGATTAATATTTGTAAAATTTAAATACTTAATTATTAGCAAAATTTAACACTTTTTATCCATTTATGTATTATAGTGCAGTCTTGGAATACAATTTCAATTACCATGTAGTGCTTAGCTTCCCAAACTTTTTTTTGTGTAATAACACCTTTCTGAAAAAAGGGTTAACAACTCCCGTTCTTGTAATCAATACTGTAACCCATAACGCTCCAATTTTTTGTTTTGCTTTTAGTCGTTGCCCACTTTTTCCAACAATGATTCACTGGCACCCCTCTTATCTTGTGTTATGTATTTAAAAAAAACTTAATTATAATATAATAAAAATATCGCTCATTTTTTGATTAAAAATTTTACGTTAATAAAACATTAACATAATGTTATTAGTGTTGGTGTGAACTTGGTGTAATTACAGTAATTTTTCGATATATTGTGTCATATCTATCATCAGCAATTTTCAATCGTTGCATAACACTGCTGATAATCTGTTCCTTTTATTTGTTGGTAAATTGCTGGCTACGCCGATTCCTCTTTCAGCTAAATATAATAATGAAAAAACAATGAAAAACTTCTCTGCTGCCCGTTTAAACGCTTGGGCGCGGATTTCGTCGAGCTAAATGGTACGACAATGGGTTAAAATGACATAGCAGAGTTTCCTACTGTTACTTTTTGCTACGTTTTTCCACGTCTAATAAACTTAACGCGAGCTGCGATACGAAGCGAGAACTACCGGCGCGGCGGAGCAACTACTGGATATATCCGGAACAACCGTCGGGGGTTGTGTGGTATGGTGGGGAAAAGCGGAGGCAGCACGGAGGTTCGGAGGACGATTATAGTCATTCCTATTCTGATTTCCGCAAGCATGCCTGTCGGCCCGGGCTGGGCTACAAAGACCAGACTAGGCAGACTGCAGACAATGCAAAACAGAGCTCTTCGGCGAGCACTCCCTGCGCCGACTCGATTCCCCATAGCCGACCTGCACGCAGCCGCAGTACGCTAGCACAGTAAAAATGTCACCCAAGGAAGTAATTGATGCGTGTAATTTTTTTGAAACGATGCCAAATAATAGGAAATCGGCTAGGTGTAAAATTTGCCAATGAGTGTACTCAACTGGGGGAAAGAACCCTCAAATGTGTTGTACCACCTTAAATGGAAACAGAAGGTTCATTTAAACCAGTGGTCTGCAAATGTAATATGCCCATGGACCGCATTTTATAGCAAAACCTTACCACGAACCCCCAAGTGAAATAACAAATTTAAGTTTGATGTTTAGGTGTCGCGGCGTTAATTATATAAAATAATTAGTCCACGATACAGTTTAAACTTTTAACTGTTTTTATTTCTCGAAGATATACACAACTTCAAAGATACTGGTCACATTTATACAGAAACTCAAGCGACTACATTCGACTACTGCCACACACTAAAATTGTTCGCTCAAAACTGTCTTTGCCGACATAAACTGAATCTCTGCCGCTCGCTTTATATAAGTTTCATCGAAAGTTCTAGAACATTACAAAGACTCCCAACGGATATTTCTCGAACTTTAACAATACTTAAACAATTAAAAACATATTAAAACCATTCTAAATTAATAAATAATCATTACGGAATGCTCAGAAATGAAAATTAAAGATACGTAAACACAAAATTATCCACATAAATGATTTTAAACTGTAGTTAAACATATTTTAAACATCGTAGCTCACCTTAATACTTGAAATTACAAACATTTAAGTAATTCTCTTGCATAGTTCTGTCCTTAAACATATTAAATGGTATTAAGTCCATTTACACTGATTTACAGTAAATTGCAAGACAAACATACAATAATCATATCCAATAAACGCTAGCTTGCTACAAATGGTTAATAAAATACAATTACATTTAAGGGCTGTTACAGTACTGTAAAAATAAATAAAACATTTTAATATTTAAAGTAGTACTTATTAAAAATATCTTTTTTTAAAAAAAATACAAAAAACTATCAATATTTTTCCAGTGAGGTGGATGAAGCTATAGAATGATAGATTATATATTTGAGAACTATTCGTAAGTTGCCACGAACACTAATTTTCTGAAATTTGTTTTTATTTCGAGGCTCTTAACTGAACTAAATCAGCGTTCTACAAAATAGGAAAACAATCAACAGTTTCTGTACAGTTACTCATAACGTAGGATATAAAATTAGTATCAGCTTTTGTAACCATAATTTGTGGTTTCCTTGTTCAAACATTAATTTCAGTTCCTCAATTGTGGATAATTCAATTAATTTCTCCTTTATTAGTATGGATTCGTCTAAATTTGTTGGTATACTTGCGAAAGAGTCCATAACTCAATCACTGATAACCAATTGAAAAATATCTAAAAATCAGTATAGAAAGGTTTCGTCAATAATACAAGAACATTAGGGTACCACAAAATACCTCTCACAACCGATAAAAATTTGTTTCGGAGAGAGATTTTTTAAAAAAGATTTATTTTAATATTAAGTAATATTTCTAAAATATTAAACCGGCGCATTCTCAATAATTATGCGTGCACCAAATACGAACTAGCTCTCTTTTAATAAAGGGATCACGAAAGAAACAAGCGCTCACTATATCCCCGTGCGGTTCGTACGACTACTAGGAGATAACCGGAGGTCACAGATTGTTTTTTTTTTGTTTTTTTGTTTTTATCTGCTTAACGTCTCTCTAAGAGCGAGGTATTTAGAGACGGGAAAGGAGGGGGGGGGGCATGGAATGGGAAGGAAATCATGCATTGCCTTTTGAAGGAAGCACTCCGGCATTTCTCTGGAGTGATTTGGGAAACCATGGAAAACCCAAATCTGGATGCCCGGACGTGGATTCGAACCGCCATCCTCCCGAATGCGAGGCCAGAACGCTAGCCACTACACCACCACGTTCGGTGGTCACGGATTAAAATGGCGCGCAAAATTACTCCATTCACAGCACTAAAGCTTAGGTAGAATAGGGGAAAATTCATTTAAAAAAGAAGTCAAGATGCTCAAAAAATAAAACTGATGCTACAGGTAAAGTGGTTTCCGAAGTTAAAATATTAGTTGTTTGAATGTATCTGCTTAGACTTTTATTCTTGAAACAATTTTAAGCGGAAGGATTTTTACATCAATATGCATTCTCATACTTTTAACAGCTAAAGTCATACATACACAAGTCGTCACATAGACTGGCTGCCAGTTGTCCAGACCTGTTCTCTTCGTGTCGGTGTTTTCTCGCATGAAGAAGCTCCGTCAATCCGTGTCCATTTGTGTCAGATGTCTCTGGGGGCAGAATCCTCCACTCGTATGCAAATCTGACGACTCTCGCCGGCACGTCTGTACCTGTGAGAACCATTTCCGCCCTTATTTGCATCGCGTCAGTAGTTTTAGCTCTCCAGGGAGCTGAGAAACAGAATAGAGTCTCCATTACTCGCTCGAGTGAGCTTATCTGGATGGTAGCAAAATCACTTGCGTCAATTTACACCTCACGGCGTTAAGCAGGAACTGTATGTTATATGATACTTCCCTATTCTTAGACTAAAAGCTCTTTCAAAAACAATGAATAGGTGGGGCAGCAGTAAAATGTATAATTGAATCTTGTTCATTACTCCATGTGAAACAGTATTTTGGTCCAATAATTTTATGGATTTTGACTCCCGACATCAAAGTTTAAATTGAATTCTTATTCCTATCTTTTTTATTTGCAAATTATTTGATGGAATTAAGATTTATAATTCCGAGAATGATCTTAAAAGCCAGAAGTTAAATTTAAAATATTTGTAACAACACTAGCGTCTTCCAGTGAATGTAGGTGTAGAATTACAATCTCTGCATCTGCTTCAAAAAAACTGGCTACATGCACAAGTTTAAAATTGATCTCAGATTGCAGATAAGTAACAAATTATCCAACTCTTTTTTTAATGTTAATGTAATCGAAATATATATTTTTCGATGTGCATTTAATAAGACAAAGGATTAGAAATTTCGGTACCAGTGAAAGTTTAAAGGATGTGCATAACTTCAAGCTTTACTTAAAATTATTCCAGTAACATTGTTTCTCATTTGCAAAGAATCTTTAGAGATGATCCTTCACAAGCCATCTTAATACAGTATAGAGTACATTAGCTATGATGTGGTAACAAACGAAATTATGAAATGTCCACGAAACATATCATAGATTGTATTTTTTTTTAAATCGTTTTTGGCAAAAAGTCCATATAGCCAGCTCATTGCGAATATCATATATCTTCCAATTAATCAGTTCATCCAGTATATTTAGCTTGTTAGTATGGACACCACGAGAAGGACATGACATTCACACACACAACGCTTAAGCACCCATGCCCTCGGCCGGCCTCGAACCGGCGACCTTCGGCACTCGGGGTCAGTACTCTAGCCCCTACGCTACCGAGGCCGGCATATATCATAGTCACGTCCAAAGGGCGCAATTAATTGAAACCTGACGTAATAGCTATGGATTTCACAGGGTTCATATCATGAGCACTTTTCAACATGAAATTTAAGTAAGTTACAAAAAAAAAAAAAAAAAAAAAAAAAAGTAAAAATTTGAAAAAAATAACAATACCTTGAGTAGTATGTTTTATCTTTTATTCTTTCAGTTTATTGTTCCCACTTCAAAGAACTATTGATATGTAATAAAATCACACTGTTTTTGTTAAAAAAATATTACAGATAGTTATTTTTCGTCGATCCGGTCAACTAAAGACCTCGTGTTATCAGCCCCAGTGTGAATTAGGAGGGGTTGGGGTGGGGGGATTTGTGTTCTGTCTGAATTCATAGCGGGTTTGTTACACCGACGTACTTTACATAGAGGAGGATAGTCTTGTGTTGCCATCTGCAAAACACGTAACTTCTTGTGTTCTGTATGATAGGTGTATTTTTGTTTATGAAATGTGTAGTTAATGAGATCAAGATATAGCAATGTTGCCACCTTAGCGATATTGTCGCTAGATTTAGTGAATTTTGAGGCTCGAAAGCGATATTCTTAAATATTTTATCGCTAAAAAATATTTGGTGAGTTTTTAGTGATATTCAACCTTGCAGAATTTCGAAAAACTTGATTGCAATTGGGGTAGGTAATCCCTCTGTTGTGACTCGGATAAATAATGGCGTACATAATATATTGAAAACGGAGTATAGCTTACTCAATACAAGAATGCTGCAGGAATAAATATATTTTTGGAGTTATCTGATTTAGCCATATCTTATAGCTTTCTTTCTCGCATGCCGCAGTAGAAAGGATTTTCAGTACAATGAACATTCTTAAAAACAATTTGAGAAATATGATACCTGTAAATACTCGTGAAAGCATTATTTTATAAGGAATAGGTTAAAAATTGCGAAAAAAACTTATACAGTTACGAGCTTCCGTCTAATGTGATTGCTGCAATTGGTAAAGATCTAACACTGAAGATTCATCTCATCCTTCCAAATCTGCAAGTTTTGCAACTCCAACGATAGACCAAGATGAAGAAGAAGAAATAGATTGATGAAATCTGTTGTTCATTTTTAATACAAGTTTATGCTTAATTTCATGAAAATACTGATTATTAAAAAAATTATATTACTTACCTTGCTATTTTCCTTTATTTTATTTAGCGATTTCTAGCGAATCTTTTAGTTCTAAATATCCCGCAATCTATTTAGTTTTGAGACCAGGTCTAGCGAATTTTGTTTTCATAGGGTGGCAACACTGATATATAGCCGCAAGTATTTTTAGTAATTTTAAAAAAAAAATCAAAAAAATATGTTACCATGTTTTTTTAATATTATAATTAATTTCAAAGAAAAAAAAATGAAAACAAAATAAAAAGTTTGGGTTGACTGTATAAAAGTTGCTGCAAGTAGGGATTACCCGCTATTAAAGTCAGCACACTATACTGTCTGACAGACGGTGTGATGCGCAACTCTTTTGGTCTTACATATGTTTAAAAGCTCACAACGGCTCCTTACGTCCACTTTTACATAGGAAACCCAAACCTTTAATGTTATTTATATGTCTCTATTTGAAATGAATTCTTATTTATTTAAAAACCAAACGAACGATTATTTTTTTTTTTTTTTTTTTTTTTTTTGAAAATTTGATCAAAAATACTTGAGGCCGTATTTTGATAGGCAGCTGCCAGAATCGTATCCTTATACATAGAAATTGCATTTCAATCAAACAACAGATGGAAGTAGAAATTATACAGCCGGATCTTAGGTTTAAAAGTATTGAGCCACTGGCCGGATACTCCTAAAAGAATAATAATACTGACATGGAAATGTGTGATTACTGACCACTTTTATCTGTCACGTCTTGGTCTCTCTTACTCTGATTACAGAATGAAAACGTGTCTTTACGGGGACGATTCTGCTGTTTAAAATTAATTTTTCTTTGGAAACGTGCTTCTAACAGCCGTCCTAAGGTTTTGCGGTTAAATTTTTTTGAGTTACTTCTTTCACCACAATACGACGCTTAGCTTCCTGTGAAGTTCATATTGCACCCTATATTTGGGGAGGAAGGAACATAATTAATTTCGTTAGCCAGTTGCGGTTATCTCCTTTATTTTTTGTTTCCGCAGCGGAGTGGAGGCAGGTTCCGGAGGGTCGCTCTCCGTTAACGGTCGGAAATCCGAGGGACAAGAGGTTCGTTCGGTACAGCGCAAGCAATTAGAACGTCATGTTGGCCACACGCTAGCAGGACTGTACTCATTAAGCGAGAGCGTGGGGGCTCACAAAACGAGTCTGAATAGCGCCGCCGATATCACGGGATAGCCATCTCTCTCTCTCTATTGTTCTTCAACTACCCTCTCTGCCACTGGACTGTAGTAAACTTCACTTAACTTCCTCACGCTTGCTAAATTTTCACATTTTACGTGGATCGTAATGTAAAAATTAGTCATCGCAATAGTCTATCAGAACTGGAGAGTAAAAAACAGTCCAGTTCAAATATTAATTGCTAGGATTACGTGAAACTTAAAGCCCATTAGTGTTGCTCATTGCGCTGAGACGCCGTATATTGGATGGGGGAGGTACAACATGACCAGACACGAGAAAAGCCACCGCGTATCGCCCATGCTGACTGTGGTTTTAAGGCGTTTTTTCGTACCCATTGTGGTGGTACAGGATTAAATGAAGGGGGGGGGGGTTTATGAATTTATAATTATTTTATTAATATTCAATGATTGGTTGCAAGAATCATTAGCCAGGTCACAAAGGAAACTGACATAAATAATTTATTGACTTTATATGGCTTCTACACCGCTAGGCATATTTAACTTTATCGTTAATATGTAATTCACTAGGATATCAATGCCTTAGCGTTACAATTGGCCGTTCTTATTCAAGCTAACTAACTTAAATATGCTACAACAAGAATAGTCAGTTCTATAACATGAATACATGAAAATTACAGGGGTGTCGGGCGCCGTTAAAATACAAAGAATGAAATGGAACTCGCGATATGCAAGGCTCTCATAAAGTTCAACAAATGTCGGCTAGCTCAGGGTCAAATTAGCATAAAGAACATAAGTCTCTCTCTCAAAGGCGCTTACGGGTCATTCGCAGTCTCAATAAGAACTCAACGAAGCATTACCTGGCGTTTAACACTTTACCATAGCAGCAGCACTGATGTCCGTTGCACTCTCAGTTCCAGCGCAATATACGATCACCAGACTGTGATCGTTGGCAAGTCGCTGTATAGCCCAGACCAACTGTTCTGGACCAGCGATAAGTACACTCGACTGTCTCAGACCGTGGCCCGGTGAGAAGTAAACTCGACTACTCTGGACCGTGGCCCAGCAAGAAGTAAGATCAACTGTCCCAGACCGTGGTCTGGCGAGAAGTCCCGTTCCTCCTCTTCGGAAGGCGATGGCGTCCTCTTCCCGCGTAGGAACATGGCGGGCAGAAAGAATACACCCTGCATTAACACATGAAGACCCCTATCGATGATTTCATAGGCAGGTTGGAAATCACGTGATACAGTCCATCGTTCAGATTCGCGGCATTTGGCCTGCATTCCCTGTGCAATGTCTCTGGCGGGGGCGGGGGAAACAAGCCGCTCGACCTTGGCCAGGCGACACCAAGTCGGGGCATTGTCCGAGTGGCGGGAATAACGGGACACTTCCGCCCCAGCTCAAGACGTTGGACCCCTAGCGTCAACACATTTCTAACACTCGCATACATTTGCCGAGCTCCCACAAATAAAATACCCTTGCATATTGATTTAAATATATATATAATTCTGGGCTGCCCGAGATTAATTTATAAATTTAATCTGAATAAAATTAAATAAAAAGATTAATTTTAAGAATAAAAATAATTGTAGCGTGACGTGATAACGTCCCTTTACACCATCAAGGCGAATACTGGGACGCTCCAAAATCTCCACCTGTGACATACACAATTTACAAAAGAAATTATATTAAAAAAAAAACACTTGTCACGCACAGAACATAGTTACACGTTTAGCAGTCAGATGGCAACACTTCAATACCCCTTTTAGTTCGACCTGATAGTAGGCATATAATGAATTCTTGGTGTGAGCATGGGCATACGGCAATCAAGGTTTCGAATTTGACCACGCGAACGACGAATATAACTCATGAAAGGGAGCCGAACCCAAAATGTTGTAAAAAGGTGACGAAGAAGAAGACAAGAAGATTACGTGAAATTTCAAGCTAAATAGTTTTAGTGGATTTTTGGCACACTAAATGTTTGTTGTTTTGCCATCTCGTTGTCCAGGAATTTTCTTTTATCGATGTGTTAATTGAATGATACTTGACTCAACCGTCTGCAAGTAAATAGATCACTTAACCCGTTTCGATTTTATCATACCATTGTTGCTGCCTTTATTTAAAAAATATTTGAAACAAATTTTTTCATGCAGTAATTAAGATTATAATGCTCGAATGTGATATTAAAATGTAGCAACTAGCAACACTTTTCATAAGCTATTACTAGAATTTAATGACAATAAATGAAAACTGTGATATCGCTTTAATAATTATTACATGCTAATTTTGTACCATTTTATTTTTACTTCTTACAGGAACAAGTATATTGCTAGTATACCGATGAACTTCTGTTTATTCCATTCGATAATGCTTTATAAATCCTCAAACCATATTACATGGTTCCCTTAAATCCTATGGGAACACGAAATTTAAAAGAGAAAGTAATATTGTTTATTTTTTGAATGTTGTATACCCAGCGCAGTTGCCTCGTTTTTTTTCGAGTTTAAATACACCAATATGAATTATATAATCCAGTACAAAAGAAAAGCTAAAAACGGATTAGAGTTCATAAAATGCAGAATCCGTTTTATTTATTGGAGCTTTATGGCTCATCGATATCGAAGCAAGAGATGACTATATAGTGGGTGGGAGTGGTGGGGGCAGAAGTCAAGGAATGGGAAGGAATTCGGTCATCAATTTTGAAGAAACCACGCCGACGTTTGCCTGTAGTGATTTCGAAAATCATGGAAAACCGAAGTTAGGATGGCTGTCCTGATCATCGAACCCACGTCCTCCGGAATTCCAGGTCTCACCAACAGGATCGATTGTCGCTTCCGAAAGAATTGTGTATTGTGTTGGGTAAACAACGTTTATAGCAGCAAGAAAAATGAATTCTCTGTAATCATTGAGAAGCTCTATCTGTGCTTAATGATTGAGTTAGCCGGTTCTCTTTCGTACTGAGGAAATGGCAGAGGAATGATACTTTTCATTGCATCCATCGCGTTTTCACTTGACAATGAGTTCGTTAAACGTCTTTTAAAAAATTTAAAAATTTCTGACAGAATCTTGAAATTTTAAGTTCTATCAGTGATATGAGAACGTACGGAATTAGTTAATAAGAAATCAAAATTAATTTAGCTACGAAATAAAATTTAGTAAACTTGAAACCAAAATGAATTTAGCTACGGAATAAAAATAACTAAAGTTAAATTAATATCTGCTGTTCTTTCCGAATCTAGGATTAACAGAGGACTAGGACGCTGTAGGAGTAATTTATTTCTACGTCGTATATTGAGAGTCTTGCACAAAGGACTTGCTGCGTTTTGAGAGAGCGCGTTTATTAAGAGGCACGAGATAGAATAGGGCAGACGGCAAGTAGAAAAGAGAAGAACAGACCAAAGCCCTCAGAATACGAAAAGGGAGCATAATACGACCAGAACAAAAGGCTAAATTTTAATACTCAAATGTGAATTGTAATATATAATCGTCATATCTGCTTGGGTAATATTGTTAAATGCAGTTTTCATTGTTATATGAAATGTAAATGTCTGGAACCGTTAAAAGTCATTTTTTTTAACAATTATGTTTCACGAATGATAAATTTTTGCTACAACCAGATTTTTACCGAAATAACAATCTGAATATATACTAGTTCCTTAAGTAACCCTGACCATGTAATAACGTCTATTTTCGGTTGTGTAGATTATCCGACAGAAATTGAATCCCTATTATTTCTTTATGCCCGTCGGTCCGTATGTCACAATATAATAAATCTGCCACCTTTACATCCATTGAGATGAAATTTCACTATGAAATGTGTTTTTCAGAACGGAGAATATATCCGTACACAAATATTATAAAGAAATATGATTCCTTTAAAAAGAAAAAAATGATTTAGCACAGCTGAACACGTATTTAAAAGCAATCAATGCTCCAAAAGTTGTTAACATTGTGGTGTGACAGCGTCACCCACAATGAATATAATTAAATTATTATTAATTATATTCATAATTCCTTTTTTTAATATATTCAAATTTATTAATTATTTAGTCTTGCAACGTGTAATTAATTGTAAATAATGAGGGTTGTCTGGATAGGTTAAATGTATGTTTAAAACCAGGGCGGCCAAAGGTATATTTTATTGTAAATCAATTTTTCTGTAAACGCATGGCTCAGAAGGGCTGAATATCGAAGGCTAGAAACTGCCATTTCGGCGGTTGAGAGAGGAACAATGGAGCAGGCGAGGCGACTCGATGGCGCCGGGACAGCCCGGCTTGAGTCCCGTTCGAAATCGGGCGGTGACCTACCCCTACCCCGCTACTACCCCGAAGGCCACGTAGGAAACGCGCGAAGGAGGCGGCGAATGCGACGCATGATATTAAACACGTGACGACGGAAATGTGTAGATAGCCAATCCTGAACATTTATTGGGGTCTACAATACTAATTCCGTGGAGTTCTTTTACATGTGGCGAGCAACTAGCCGAGGAAGAAGAAGGAGCCATTTTAGAGATCACTTCTGTCCAAGACGAGCTGATGAACGGACGTGCCAGCCGGCACGCTCTCTGATGATCATTGTGGTTGATCATTTCTTGCTTTGGGAAAGCGAGATGTCGAGTGGCATGCTTGCCATTATTTGGAAGTTATGCTAATAACGCGGTCGTAGCCGCTTATTTAGCTTCCATTGCTGCAGTGGCATTGTGTTTGTCGCTCACCATCACGGCGATGATTCTATGGTAATGTACCAGAAACGACGGTCACTATTCAGTGGATTTTAACAGACTTATGTGCCCTTAAGCGACGCCTGGGTTAAGACTCTGCTCCCGTCACTTAAATTCTGAGCTAGCTGAATTTATATTTCGATTCAATTTTTTCTTAAGCATCTTGCTATTTGTTAATTCAATTTTGATGCTTTTCATTCACTTTATACGGCGCCCCCTGGGATTTTCCTTTGTACAGTAAAATGTTAGCTTCAATTTGATGGCCTGTGTTGCCATGTTATTTCAATGTTAACTTTGCTGTTTTTATTACTTGTTTGAGATATTTCATTCAGTTTTGTTTGCTTACTCCGGCGAATTGTAAACGTCGGGTATTGCTTGTTTTTGCTGATCTAATTGTGTTTAACGTAACGTTAATTACTACCCGACCTTGTAAGGCCATAAGACTCAATAAATGAGGTTTTATTTTGTTTCTGAAATTCATGGTTCTAGTTAGTAACCTATTAGATCCCCTTATAGCATCATGAATATATGTATTTTCCATTTTCAGGAATTATTTAGAATTAATATTAATTCCCCCCTCCCTTTTTCTGGTTCACCCGCTTACTACCTTTACAACATTGAGTGTCTCCCTCAAATTTCTGGCACTTAATACAGAATTTCAGTAGAAATTATTATAAATAGAGGAGTTAATAAGTTTTCTAAAGTACTCTTATAATTATAGTACCAACAGTTGCATCGCGTTTGCATCGTTTATCATAAAATTTCACAGAAAGAAGTCACCTATTGTCTGCGAAACATATCCATACACAAATACCCAAGAAGAGTAATTCGCGTTAACTCCAGATACACGTAACGGAGGGACGAATATTTTGTATCGTATATCTCAAGGAGTGAGTAGGGTTGCAACAATATATCGGTCAACCGATAATATCGGTCCAAAAATATCGATATTTATATCGATATTTTTAAATGGTCGATACGATAATATCGATATGATGCAGTGAAATATCGAAAACTACATACCCATTCGCGCTTTAAAAATAATAATAATAATAATCATGCAAATAAACGTATGGGTGAAAGGGACCAAACTTGACTATGCTAAACTCTAATTAAGCTCGATAACGTCCTTTGTTACTCTGTGGTTCCACTCCGTTTCGTGCGCGTTATTCGTTCCCCATTCATTTACGTTCACCGTTTTATTATTTAATATGTTGCGTTACGTTTACGTTCATTAGTTCTTGTTTCTCTCTGGGACGTATTATAATATTCTAAAGGGGGTAAAACATATGACCACTTGACGGATACAATTGCTTATTTTATTTGTGTTGTTAATAAACATTTTAATAGTTTTAAGTTTTATTGAAGTACTTAGCACGATTGTACAAAGTCCCTTTTCGTGGAACTATCAAAGCAAATAATGATGAAAAAATTTTGAAAGTTGTGAAGGCGGAGTTGAAAAGTGTGTTACATATAGAATAAAACCGACAATTTGGATATTACGATATATTTTTTGCTGGAAAATTAAATTGAAATCAATCATGATTGGTATATTAGTTGGTTTAACTTAAGTGCAAAATTGCAATTAATCATTTGCTCAAAGTAGCCTCACCGCTATGTTCTGAACGCCTTTTTCACAGTCAGGAACCACTGTTACTCTAACTAGGAATAGACTTCTTGGGAAAAAGATAAGGTAATTACGTTTTCAGGACCTGTTGACGCTTAATATTTGCAGGCCTATCTTTTTTCAATAAATTATCTCAAATATCTTTCTTGATTTACATACTTATTTCTAATTTTTAAAATAATATATACAATATCGAAATTATCAATGTGATGCGGCCGATATTATCGATATCTGCCTGGAAACAATATAAATATCGAAATATTTATCGATATTGATTTTAGCTTGCATCCCTAGGAGTGTGTTACTGTGCCATACAACCATATTGCATACTAGTTCGAAATGACTATTTTTTTAGGGTTTTATGGTTCCCTGACATCGAGTTCATCAA
>JARYHS010009186.1:51724159-51740159 GCA_031002005.1 Vandiemenella viatica
TTAAATATGTTATCGCTAAAAAAATATTTGGTGAGTTTTTAGTGATATTCAACCTTGCAGAATTTCGGAAAACTTGATTGCAATTGGGGTAGGTAATCCCTCTGTTGTGACTCGGATAAATAATGGCGTACATAATATATTGAAAACGGAATATAGCTTACTCCAATACAAGAATGCTGCAGGAATAAATATATTTTTGGAGTTATCTGATTTAGCCATATCTTATCACTTTCTTTCTCGCATTCCGCAGTAGAAAGGATTTTCAGTACAATGAACATTCTTAAAAACAATATGAGAAATATGATACCTGTAAATACTCGTGAAAGCATATTTTATAAGGAATAGGTTAAAAATGCGAAAAAAAACTCATACAGTTACGAGCTTCCGTCTAATGTGATTGCTGCAATTGGTAAAGATCTAACACTGAAGATTATCTCATCCTTCCACATCTGCAACTCCAACGATAGACCAAGATGATGAAGAAGCAAAAGATTGATGAAATCTGTTGTTCATTTTTTAATACAAGGTTATGCTTAATTTAATGAAAATACTGATTATTAAAATATTTTTTTATATTACTTACCTTGCTATTTTCCTTTATTTTATTTAGAGATTTCTAGCGAGTCTTTTAGTTCTAAATATCCCGCAATCTAGTGAGTTTGAGACCAGGTCTAGCGAATTTTGTTTTCATAGGGTGGCAACACTGAAATATAGCCGCAAGTATTTTTAGTTTAAAAAAAATCAAAAAAATATGTTACCATGTTTTTTTTAATATTATAATTAATTTCAAAGAAAAAAATGAAAAAAAATAAAAAGTTTGGGTTGACTGTATAAAAGTTGCTGCAAGTAGGGATTACCCGCTATTAAAGTCAGCACACTATACTGTCTGACAGACGGTGTGATGCGCAACTCTTTGGTCTTACATATGTTTAAAAGCTCACAACGGCTCCTTACGTCCACTTTTACATAGGAAACCCAAACCTTTAATGTTATTTATATGTCTCTATTTGAAATGAATTCTTATTTATTTAAAAACCAAACGAACGATTATTTTTTTTTTTTTTTTTTTTTTTTTGAAAATTTGATCAAAAATACTTGAGGCCGTATTTTGATAGGCAGCTGCCAGAATCGTATCCTGCTACTAATAATTATACATAGAAATTGCATTTCAATCAAACAACAGATGGAAGTAGAAATTATACAGCCGGATCTTAGGTTTAAAAGTATTGAGCCACTGGCCGGATACTCCTAAAAGAATAATAATACTGACATGGAAATGTGTGATTACTGACCACTTTTATCTGTCACGTCTTGGCCACTCTTACTCTGATTACAGAATGAAAACGTGTCTTTACGGGGACGATTCTGCTGTATAAATTAATTTTTCTTTGAAAACGTGCTTCTAACAGCCGTCCTAAGGTTTTGCGGTTAAATTTTTTTTGAGTTACTTCTTTCACCACAATACGACGCTTAGCTTCCTGTGAAGCTCATATTGCACCCTATATTTGGGGAGGAAGGAACATAATTAATTTCGTTAGCCAGTTGCGGTTATCTCCTTTATTTTTTGTTTCCGCAGCGGAGCGAGGGCTGGTTCCGGAGGGTCGCTCTCCGTTAACGGTCGGAAATCCGAGGGACAAGAGGTCCGTTCGGTACAGCGCAAGCAATTAGAACGTCATGTTGGCCACACGCTAGCAGGACTGTACTCATTAAGCGGGGGCGTGGGGGCTCACAAAACGAGTCTGAATAGCGCCGCCGATATCACGGGAAAGCCATCTCTCTCGCTCTATTGTTCTTTAACTACCCTCTCTGCCACTGGACTGTAGTAAACTTTACTTAACTTCCTCACGCTTGCTAAATTTTCACATTTTACGTGGATCGTAATGTAAAATTAGTCATCGCAATAGACTATCAGAACTGGAGAGTAAAAAACACTCCAGTTCAAATATTAATTGCTAGGATTACGTGAAACTTAAAGCCCATTAGTGTTGCTCATTGCGCTGAGACGCCGTATATTGGATGGGGGAGGAAACAACATCACCAGACACGAGAAAATGCCACCGCGTATCGCCCATGCTGACTGTAGTTTTAAGGCGTCTTTCGTACCCATCAAGGCGAATACTGGGACGCTACAAAATCTCCACCTGTGACGTACACAATTCACAAAAGAAATTATATAAAAAACACTTGTCACGCACAGAACATAGCTACTCGTTTTCCAGTCAGGCAGCAACACTTCAATACTCCCATTAGTTCGACCTGATAGTAGGCATATAATGAATTCTTGGTGTGAGCATGGGCATACGGCAATGAAGATTTCGAATTTGACCACGCGAACGACGAATAAAACTCATGAAAGGGAGCCGAACCCAAAATGTCGTAAAAAGGTGACGAAGAAGAAGAGACGATTACGTGAAATTTCAAGCTAAATAGTTTTAGTGGATTTTTGGCACACTAAATGTTTGTTGTTTTGCCATCTCGTTGTCCAGGAATTTTCTTTTATCGATGTGTTAATTGAATGATAGATGACTCAACCGTCTGCAGGTAAATAGATCACTTAACCCGTTTCGATTTTATCATACCATTGTTGCTGCCTTTATTTAAAAAATATTTGAAACAAAATTTTTCATGCAGTAATTAAGATTATAATGCTCGAATGTGATATTAAAATGTAGCAACTAGCAACACTTTTCATAAGCTATTACTAGAATTTAATAACAAAAAATTAAAACTGTGATATCGCTTTAATAATTATTACATGCTAATTTTCTACCATTTTATTTTTACTTCTTACAGGAACACGTGTATTGCTAGCATACCGATGAACTTCTGTTTATACCATTCGATAATGCTTTATAAATCCTCAAACCATATTACCTGGTTCCCTTAAATCCTATGGGAACACGAAATTTAAAAGAGAAAGTAATATTGTTTATTTTTTGAATGTTGTATACCCAGCTCAGTTGCCTCGTTTGTTTTTCGAGTTTAAATACACCAATATGAATTATATAAACCAGTACAAAAGAAAAGCTAAAAACGGATTAGAGTTCATAAAATGCAGAATCCGTTTTATTTATTGGAGCTTTATGGCTCATCAATATCGAAGCAGGAGATGACTGTATAGTGGGTGGGAGTGGTGGGGGCAGAAGGCAAGGAATGGGAAGGAATTCGGTCATCAATTTTGAAGGAACCACGCCGACGTTTGCTTGTAGTGATTTCGGAAATCATGGAAAACCGAAGTTAGGATGGCTGTCCTGATCATCGAACCCACGTCCTCCGGAATTCCAGGTCTCACCACCGGGATCGATTGTCGCTTCCGAACGAATTGTTTTGGGTAAACAATGTTTATAGCAGCATTAAAAATGAATTCTCTGCAATAATTGAGAAGCTCTATCTGTGCTTAATGATTGAGTTAGCCGGTTCTGTTTGGTATTGAGGATTTGGTAGAGGAATGATACTTTTCATTGCTTCCATCCCGTTTTCACTTGACAATGAGTTCGTTAAAGAATCTTTAAATTTTAAGTTCTATCAGTGATATGAGAACGTACGGAATTAGCTAATAAGAAATCAAAATTAATTTAGCTACGAAATAAAAATTACTAAACTTGAAACCAAAATGAATTTAGCTACGGAATAAAAATAACTAAAGTTAAATTAATATCTGCTGTTCTTTCCGAATCTAGGATTAACAGAGGACTTGGACGCTGTAGGAGTAATTTATTTCTACGTCGTATATTGAGAGTCTTGCACAAAGGACTTGCAGCGTTTTGAGAGAGCTCGTTTATTAAGAGGCACGAGATAGAGTAGGGCAGACGGCAAGTCGAAAAGAGAAGAACAGACCAAAGACCTCAGAATACGAAAAGGGAGCATAATACGACCAGAACAAAAGGCTAAATTTTAATACTCAAATGTGAATTGTAATATATAATCGTCATATCTGCTTGGGTAATATTGTTAAATGCAGTTTTCATTGTTATATGAAATGTAAATGTCTGGAACCGTTAAAAGTCATTTTTTTTAACAATTATGTTTCACGAATGATAAATTTTTGCTACAACCAGATTTTTACCGAAATAACAATCTGAATATATACTAGTTCCTTAAGTAACCCTGACCATTTAATAACGTCTATTTTCGGTTGTGTAGATTATCCGATAGAAATTGAATCCCTATTATTTCTTTATGCCCGTCGGTCCGTATGTCACAATATAATAAATCTGCCACCTTTACATCCATTGAGATGAAATTTCACTATGAAATGTGTTTTTCAGAACGGAGAATATATCCGTACACAAATATTATAAAGAAATATGATTCCTTTAAAAAGAAAAAAATGATTTAGCACAGCTGAACACGTATTTAAAAGCAATCAATGCTCCAAAAGTTGTTAACATTGAGTGTCTCCCTCAAATTTCTGGCACTTAATACAGAATTTCAGTAGAAATTATTATAAATAGAGGCGTTAATAAGTTTTCTAAAGTACTCTTATAATTATAGTACCAACAGTTGCATCACGTTTGCATCGTTTATCATAAAATTTCACAGAAAGAAGTCACCTATTGGCTGCGAAACATATCCATACACAAATACCCAAGAAGAGTAATTCGGGTTAACTTCCGATACACGTAACGGAGGGACGAATATTTTGTATCGTATATCTCAAGGAGTGAGTAGGGTTGCAACAATATATCGGTCAACCGATAATATCGGTCCAAAAATATCGATATTTTTAAATGGTCGATACGATAATATCGATATGATGCAGTGAAATATCGAAAATTTTATACCCATTCGCTCTTTAATAATAATAATAATCCTGCAAATAAATGTATGGGTGAAAGGGACCAAACTTGAATATGCTAAACTCTAATTAAGCTCGGTAATGTCCTTAGTTACTTTGTGGTTCCACTCCGTTTCATGTACGTTATTCGTTCCCCATTCATTTACGTTCACCGTTTTATTATTTAATATGTTGTATTACGTTTGCGTTCGTTAGTTCATGTTTCTCTCTGGGGCGTATTACAATATTCTAAAGGGGGTAAAATATTTGACCGCCTGACCGATACAATTGCTTATTTTATTTGTGTTGCTAATAAGCATTTTAATAGTTTTAAGTTTTAATGAAGTACTTAGCACGATTGTACAAAGTTCCTTTCCGTGGAACTATCAAAGCAAATAGTGATGATAAATTTCGAAAGTTGTGAAGGTGGAGTTGAAAAGTGTGTTACATATAGAATAAAACCGACGATTTGGAGATTACGGCACTTTTTTGCTGGAAAATTAAATTGAAATTAATCATGATTAGTATACTAGTTGGTTTAAAATATGTTCAAAATTACAATTAATCATCTACTCAAAGTAGCCTCATCAGTTTCTTCTGAACGCCTTTTCTCACAGGTAGGAACCACTGTCACTCAAACTGGGAAAAGGATAAGGAAACTACGTTTTCAGGATCTGTTGGCGCTTAATATTTGCGGACCTAATTTTTTTTCACTACCTCAAATTTCTTGCTTGATCTACATAATCATTTCTAATTTTTAAAATAATAGTACCTGGGTGACCGATCTACGCTCGGTATCTTTCGATTTCTGTTCAATATCCAAGATTTCGAGTAAAGTTTGATTAAAGTAAAAGGCTTGAAGGCTTCCTAGGCGTTTTGAGGTGCACAGTTCACCAAAGAGAAGCTAACATCAGTAGGCGTACTGGTACCTGAAACTTCTACGTAATGAGGTTAGAGCCGTTTTCGAGAAAACAAATACAAATGTGCTCCTTTCTTTTTTTTTTTAAAAAAAAAAAATCGTGTTAAAAACTTGAAAAGTAAAACGTTATCTAAAATTTCATCCAAATCGCTAGATCCATTTGCGAGACCGCCTCACATATTACTTTAAAAAAAATGCTATTATTATGTAAAATAGAAATCTTAATGCCAGTTTGATAGGCCCTATTAATTAATGGTGCGAGATTTGTGGTATTTCAGAGGATTCTACGATAACCCTTGATGATGGATTCTTATGTAAATCGGCGAGAAAAATTGAAAGTAAAAATATTTTTTTATATATATATCTCGCTTAGTTCTCGAGATATCGTATCTCAAAATTTACGCGGTTGGTTGAAATGCGGCCTGAACCAGAAGACATATTTCGCCATAGCCAAGTTTGATGGTGAATTCGTATGAAACTCGTCGAGACAAATCGAAAAAAAAGGAATTTTTCATATATCTCGCTTAGTTCTCGGGATATTATATCTCAAAAGTGAAGAGGTTAGGATTAGCTCCAGCCTGGACCAGAAAAAAAATCCACCAAAATGACCATGTCTATATGGTGGAAATGTAATTTCAATGTTTTATTTTGTACCTAGTGGTTGTTGTTAGGTTGAAATACAGCCTGGACCAGATGAAACGTCGCCAAAAACACAAGGAACTATACCTATAAATGATTTTTGACATGCTATATCTCGAAAACCAAGAACATTTATTCTTTATTTTCATACACACAGTAATCTCACATCTTCTGATCAGCATTTCAAAATGCTAATAAAACAATTCCCATAAGAAGTAACCTTCGTTATAAACATTAATAAAGACGATTCAAAAGGCAAGATTCTATTTATCAGAACCCTTTTTTTCGTATGTGCACTCGCACGCGGCTTTTTACTTTATTATCAAACTCTACTCGAAATCTTGTACATTGAACAGAAATCGAAAGATGTTTTATAATTAAGGAGGTAGTATTTAATGACTAACTAACAACCACTTTCTACGGTCAAAAAGTAAACGATGATTACTTTATAAAGAAGTTTCTGATAAAACCATTGATAAATTTTTAATTATATTCCTTTTTAAATGTTTTACAATTAAACTTGCAGTGTTAATATTTCCACGGGTCAGCCAGTATACAAGAACTGTTCGTTTAATTATTCTTTGAAATCAAAGAAAATCAATTTGTAGGCTTTCTGGACCTGAATTGTCTACGAGATGGCGCTAGTGCCGTTTTCGATATACGGAGTGACAAAATTGTTCGTATTTTGTAAACTCGCTTTTTTGTAGGGAAGACAACTATTTAGGTAATCTTAAAAGTCAAAACGTTATCTAAATACCAAATTTCATCCAAATCATCACAGCCGTTTCCGAGATCCGAAATATATATATATATACAAGAATTGCTCGTTTAAAGATATAAGATATACAAATATCTAAATTATCCATGTAATGCGGCCGATATTATCGATATTGATTTTACCTTGCATCCCTAGGAGTGAGTTACTGTTGAAGAGAAAGGCATTCAAAATGTAATAAAAATTATTTTTCGGAAAAATTCTTATCTAGCTGTATATTTTGTATTATATAGAAACTATAGAACCATATTTCATACGAATTCGAAACTACTATTTTTTATTAGAGTTTCACGGCTCACTGACTTCATCAGACAGGCGGGAGTTGTCGGGAAGGAAATCTGCTAGGTCTGTTTTTGAAAGATGGGTCCTGATGCTGTTTCTGAAGAGCTATGGGAAGGCGAAATCTGAATGATCGGACAGGGCTTTTGAACCCGCGTCTTCTTGATATTACACTCCTACTTTAAAGAATCACGCATTAGGCTTGATGACTCAACATAACAATTTATTTATTTATTCCAATGATAAAACCATTATATAGAGAAATATTACATGATAACTACAAACTAAATGTAATGATACTACAGGGTTCTTATAAATGATTGAAGAGATTTCACAAATTTACAATAGTTATATTATTCGACATACTGTCAAGAAAATTTAGTCATATAGAAAAATTCAATTTTTGATATGTTGAAGGATGGTGTGTGTATGTGTGGGGATGGTTTATGTGAATGATTTAATGTTTTAGCCTCCTCTACCATCAAAACTACCAGGACTGAGAGCTGATATCAGCAGTGTTTTTGAACAGTGACACGCTACATGAAGTTTGGCAAGAACTTGATTATCAACTTGATATCTCCAGAATCAGTAAGGAGACAAATGTAGAGCACTTACACTATGTCAAAAAAAGTTTTGAAGTTTTCTGTAACAGTAATGTTTTGTGATAATATGTCAAATAGCATAGCTCCAGTAAATTAGTGAAACTGCTACAATCATTGGGGGGGGGGGGTTATAATCGTGTATTTAGGCTCGAATGATTATGATTAAAGCAAGAAGTGTCAGATAAAAACAGTTATAGAAAAAATAAAGAAGAAGCAAATAATTTCATGAGAGTTAACAGCTTGATTATATACTCAAAACCTAATTTATTGGCTAAACATTGTATATTTGGTATTCCGCACATCCTTATTAGACGTGTTCACAACACTGCCACTAATCGCATCAAAGCAGAGTAATTTCTCTTTATGGGATCGAAAACAACTTCAAGCTTATTTTTTCGTCAGTTTGCAATGTTACTTTGGAACTACGAAAAGAGCATTCCCCAAAAATCTAAATAAAAATCTACATACAACCATTCAAATCCTATATGGTTGATAATCCATATCGGCCAGTATAAACTGATTAAAATAAATTGGCTCGGGGGCAAGAAACGGGAAAGAATTCGGCCATGCCCTTTTGAAGACATTATCCCCGATTTCGCCTGGAGTGATTTGGGTAAACCATGGAAAACGGAAATATGGATGACTGGACGAGGATTCGATCCGGCTTCCTTTTATGAATTGGACCGAGCGTGGTGGGTGAGCGGTTAGCGCTCTTGCCTCGCATTCGGGAGGATGGCGGTTCGAATCCCCGACCGGGCATCCAAATTTGGATTTTCCAGGCGAATGCCGGGATGCTTCCTTCAAACGGGCATGGCCAAATTCATTCCTGTTTCTTGGCCCATCCCACCTCTAATGACCTCGACG
The DNA here is from genome assembly GCA_031002005.1 of Vandiemenella viatica. Taxonomy (NCBI): domain Eukaryota; kingdom Metazoa; phylum Arthropoda; class Insecta; order Orthoptera; family Morabidae; genus Vandiemenella; species Vandiemenella viatica. Next base: position 51,733,015 of record JARYHS010009186.1, read on the forward strand.
TCGACGAGGCGTAAAGCCATAACTAAAAACAAATGTATGAATTGAGGGTGTACGACACTATTGAAGGTAATTCAACTGTCGGCTGGTGTCCTTCGGAAATGTAGACTAGATCATTACCACTTGGTGAAACAGTTCTTAATAGACGGTTTTCATCTTTTGAACCTCTATTATTTCTAGTATTACCAGGTAAATACAACAACATCCGAAGGCGAGCACACAAGAGTCATGAAACTATATTATTCTACCTAACAATTCCATTTAATTTCTCGCGCTGACGTGAGGAGAAGAATATTAGTTGTGCACGCTATGCGGCACTGAGCTTAATGCAACTGTCGACTCACCGAACATCCCTTCAGCCATCCTATCGCCGCCGGCATCATTAATCTTCATGACGGCGGAGAATTTTGTGTTTCGTATTGCGACGAACTAATATGTCGGAGGCATCCAGAATTCTAAAGCAATTCATCAACTTAATTAATGGCTGACCTCGTCTCTCCAGCTACTATAAGACAAAGTAATTTTCAACATGGATGCGAATTTTAATAAACGTCTTGTTTACAGAACGGGCACCGAGGGCTCTGCAAGAAGCAATTACCTAATTCTCCGCGATAAAGCAGCCTTTTTCGAGATAGCAGGTGAATTTTTTGCTGTCAAACCTTCCGCGACAGTAACGTTATTACAGAATCAATGTTTTATCCGTTTATAAATGGAGAATGCGGGTTAGGCAGATTACTATAAAAATTTCAATGCGTTATAACTCAGACTTAGATCACTACGTTCTATTTCAAGTCATAATAAAAAAAATATGCATCAACACAGTAACGATAAAATAATACTGTAAACAAATAATACCCACTCAGCGTAAAATTAAATCAGACAAAATGTTTATTTAATCAATTCAAGAAATAATTCCAACACGAAAATTTGTGTTTCAGAAATTATTAGTTACGTCATTTTTTCTTAGCAGCACTCTAAAATTATTTCTAATAAAAACTCACTGTTCACCATATTTCGAACAGTTACAAGGGTAAAGGAATCAAACAAATTTGTGCTCTTTTTTCGAAAATCAACTTGTCAGTAGGTTGTCAAGAAGACAAAAATCGTGTAATCAAAAATGAACAGCTTAACATCTAGAGTTCGATATAACCGACTTAGAAGTCCATTTTAAACGGTTTTCTGTCCAAATTATGAAAGCATTCTCACACAAACTATATGCAAAATTCGTTGCACCCGTTAACGTAACAGTTTTTAAGTTACCATAAGAGATATAATTATTTTGTAAATTCCATAACTAATAATACCTCTACGTTTTAACTTACTTTATATTGAGCAGGCAAGTAGCTATCTTTGAAACACAGATTTCTGTCAACACAATAATTCAAAAACTAGTTTCGTATTCAAATGCTTAGTTTATTTTTTATTAACTTTTAAAAATTGTATGATTGTTTACGAGTTATATTGTTCCCCTGATACTTCTACCAAAATCAAATACTGCTTATTTTACTATTTGAAAATAAAAGACAGATCAAAATTTTCTTTGTTTCAGTTATGTTCAGTGATGTCACTCATAATGGAATACATTGGATTTCACGGATGTGAGACAATTTCCTATAAGTTACAAATTTAATTGTCTGCTTCTACATATTTTAAAATATGTTTGGTTTTCTGCGCAAAGGAAACTATAGGAGTGCTCATACAGATGGTATGCCTTAATGTCATGATAGAACAGAAATTTATTGAATTTGAGAATGTATTAATTTTAGAAAACTTTTGTACCAACTGTTGACCTGTAATAAGTACTTTGTTGAAAAACGATTTGTTCTCATGATCGAACAGACCTGAGTTTTATGTTGACCAATCTGGTAATGTGTTATGCAGAATAATTTTTTAACGGATTCTGTTTCCTTCACTCCTTTATTTATCCGATTAACATACTAATTTGATACAACAGTCATTTTTTTAAATTGTCGTAAAACTTATTTTCCATATTCATTTATCAGATAGAAAACATTATCTATCTCCAGAGTCATTTTTTTAGCGTTCCCTCAAGCTGAAAAATCGGCGATATCATACGTGTAAAAGTAAAAACCACAATAATATCGCCCTTTCTTGTAAGATCTTTTCGCATATCGTTTCAGAAGATATTCGTTTGGTCGTTTGTTGCTTAATTCAGTTGAGAATATCTCTCAGCTCATTCCACCGTGCCACTGACCACCACATCACTTGGAGAGGCTCCCTGCGCACGTGACCATGACGTCACTGGCAACCGTTGTGGGCTACATAAGGGCGGTCACTGCAGGAGCACTTTGGCTGAACATGAAGTCAGGGAGTGACTTCGAAACGTCATATCATTTGACGCGCACTTCCGGTGGGAGGCTCGAGAACATTTTATACAGTTTTTATTTAACAGATTTTGTTTTAATTATATCTGGTGCAAAGAAAATAAAGTTCGTGTCTTACATACAACACACTGTATTGTCGCAAGAAAAAGAAAAATCTTGAATTGATTTTCATAATTTATTATTAGTATCTGGAAACCGTCGCACAGATATATTTCCAAACAGACAAATCTACATTTCGAAATGTATTCGAGATTATGTCTTCATTTACAGCTATGTGTTTTTTTTTCCTGTTGTGGCAGAAAGAAGCAGGTTTATTCTATTCTCTTAGTAGCTGTACGTATGGGCCGCGGCGTGACCACCGTGTTTGCTCGTGCGTTGGGCCGGAACTCCAGCTTCCCCGCCGTGAACGTGCCGATGCCCAGTAGAGCGGTGGAGCGTTTTTCGCCGACCGAGCAGCAATTTGGCGTCGGAGGCGCTAACGGAGCCGCGGGCGCAATTACCGGACACAGCTCAGACGTCCCTGGACCCTCACACCAGTCTGGGCTCCGACCATTACCCACTGTCCCTCACAAACTAATACGCACGGTAAAACGAGAGATGTTGAAGCTTATCGATAGGAAAAAAATGTGCTGTTACAAGATACCAGCGCGTTGGATGGGAAAGCACTTTGCTTCAGAACAGATCAGCATATTTCTCTATCGTTTTTAGTATACCTAGTATTAGTATTAGTTCCAAATGAAAGACGGAACCGTTGTGAAAAGTCTCATTTGTCCGTCTTTCATTCCATAATTACTTCAGAACCCTGTAACTTTATAAATTCGTAACTGCGCAATATTGTAATTCTAACTGCCCAAAACCTAATTATAATTTAATATTTGGAAAAGTCTTACCGATAGAACAGGCAAATGCCAGATTGGCTCTTCAAAAAGATCATGGTCGAATTCCTTTCTGTTCCTTGACCTCAATTCTCTTCCCCCTCTGATGACTTTAGCGTCAACTAAAAAAATAAAAATAAAGAAAAGAACGGTCAAAATATATAAAAGGTGTTTAGAGGGGGGAGGGGGGGGAGGTTGAAAGAATTATTTTTACAACATTTTTCATGAGAAACAAATGACCGATGTCAAAATGCCGACTCTGAAAAAGTTCGGGTTCTTTCCCATTAAATACGAATTTTTGCAGAAAGTCCACAAGAACATTAACTTACCCTTACATTTTAGAAAGTTTTTTTTTTTTTTTTTTTTTTTTTTTTTTTTTTTTTTTAAACCGCTTTACGTCTCTCAACAGCGAGGTCTTTAGAGACGGGAAAGGATGGGGGCAAGGAATGGAAAGGATTCGCCCATAGCCTTTTTAAGGAAGCATCCCAGCATTTACCTGGAGTGATTTGGGAAACCACGGAAAACCCAAATCTGGATGCCCGGACGGGTATTCGAACCGCTGTCCTCCCGAATACGAGGCCAGAACGCTATCCGTTACACCACCACACTCGGTTTAGAAAGTAATGAAGAGTCAGCTTTACAACTTCTGAGGCACATTATTTTACTCTAGTGGGCACCCCTGGCCGATTTTTGTATATCGTCACAGGTGTAGAATAGTTCTAGTTTTTTGGGTCAAATATTATGACCGGTTGATCTGATCTGATCAAATACAAACTTAGGGGGCGAATAAAAACTCTTGAGGTTGAAGAACTCATAAGTATTAATAGATGTATTACACATGGACAGAAAAGATCGCACTATTGTAGTTGCTAGACTTGAACTGGGTGAAATACTAAGTTAACTTGTATTTGATCCTAAAAGATCACTGTGAAAAATCAGAAGAATTTTTGATCAAGGGTAGTGCGCAATTGCTTCGAAAGCATCACATTGTTTTTTATTGTGGCTGAACAAAAATTTATAATGTAATCTTTGTTCATAGTATCCAAAACGGCCAAAGAATTTAATAGAGATTCCAGATTATTAAATAGTTAAGATACTCGAAAGAAATGAACTGTCAGAATACTCAATTCGGAAACATATTTAGTCTGATGTCCACTTTAAATAATCCAATAACTGACGTACAGCGAACATAAACAAAGACCTTTAGCGAAAGTGGTCAGGAAAATACATAAAACGCAATTAAACCAAAATATATAAACTTTGGTCAAGCAACATCATTTAGTTAAAGTTTAACTAATTGAAATTTAGCCTAGGCCGGAATGACAGTTGGTATTAGTGGTTACAGCAGATACCATGAATAGTTTAAGTTTCTTAAAAAAAAGTTTTTGAGTTGCTTTCTTTAGCAAGAGTATTCGTAGTTGCACGTTTATTTTTCAGTCATAAAGTATATCCATATTTTTTTTAAGTGAAATGCTACGAAAAGCAGTCTTACAGAATGTATTCTAACAATTTATTTCATAGCAGTTTCTAAGCTATTAAACGGAGCACGTAATCTGTAACTTCATATCTCTGGTAGCTGATAATTTGCGAGTGTAGGCCGGTTCGTGACGTCTTCATCCCCCAGCCAATGACTATAGAGGCTAGTAAGTGAGCTTTGGTAATTATATAGTAGATTAAGGGAAATAATTTCTGCGTACGGAATTCTGATAATCTACTGGTTGTTGTGCCTCAGAAACAGCAGATGGATTCAACGTACAATCATAAATACACATAAATGATTTCGCAAAACAATCTAAATCCGTGATTGTACTTCTATACGGAAAAGGTGTATTGAACTCAGTTGTAGCCACTATGGAATCATTTGCTACCACCACCCCAAGTAATTCACGAAAAGTTTGCTCGTATGAGTCTCGGGCTAAAATGAGGGTAGGATATAAGCTCTGTAAGCAAATAGAGGAACTTCGTTTTTGATCCTAATGGTACTCTCTGAAACCATAAGATAAGAAGCTTAAAAGTTGACGTCCATTAGTTCGGAAGAGATATAAAGTTGCGCAAAATACCTGTAAGCTTTAAACCAAACATCGCCAGACATATTCGTACTGTTACTTCTAACTTCTAGACCTCAAATGAAACCTCTCACAATACAGTGTTAATGTAAGCTCTCGCATTAATATTTCATTCGAGACAACAGATGGGTACTTCGGTCAGTGATTTGGAAACAAATCCGCTTATAATGTACTGTTTTACCTGTTGATTACTTACCAAGCTTAGCGAAACAATGGTTGAGAAAGGTGAAATATTAAGTTAAGAGTGAATTTAAATTCGACCTACTACGCAGTTCGACGTCCGGCTAAACGGATGAGGTACGAATTGTTATACACGGAAGCAACTAACAGTTTTATGGGAAATAATGCTATTTTACCGGGAGATATTTACCTTATCGTTCGGAAGGAGTTTATCCAATCTAAAACCAGTAGATATCATGTTGTCATTACAGTCAAACTTAAGTAAGGAAAGAATTGATTAAAAAAGTAAGTTTCCTCGATCATATCAGATGAAAAATCATACAGGAATTTGTGATATTTTACTTACGGGGTATATATAAATATTTTTTAAAATTTATGACACTGAAGAGTGACTACTTTTTCTGATTGACTAGTGTTTTAATGTGTTAAAACGATTTTTTTAACATGCCTCACAAACGGGGTATATATTTTTAACTTAGTTACCCAATGTTACTGTTGTGTACAAAATGACATTCTCACCTATTTTTATTCAAATTTGTTACCACCCGGATGAGTCTAATTTCTTCTAGTACACATATGAAGCAGTAAATTCTGACCCTTAGCAAAGTTAAAATCCCATCATAGGGTATGTATTAAATAAACGGTCAGTCGCTCTTGACGATGTAGCGGTTAATAAATCCAGCGGTGTTTGTAGAAGGTGAGCGAGTCACTGATTTATGTGATGTTTAAGGTAACTGTTTTGGATTAAGGTCATATTTTGTTTCGTTTTTTTTTTTTTTTTTTTTTTTTTTACTTTTGGCTTTATGCTTTGTCGGCGTCTACGTCATTAGAGGGGGATGGGACTGGGGACAAGGAACGGGGAGGAATCGACCATGGCCTTTTGAAGGAAGTATCCCGGCCTGGAGTGATTAGGGGAAACCATGGATAACCCAAATCTGGATGCCAGGACGGGGATTCGAACCGCCGTCCTCCCGAATGCGAGTCCAGAGCGCTAAACGCTCGGTTTTTGCTTTCTGTTATTGTTTCAAAAGACCTCATAGTATTCAGGTCACATTTTATTCATAACTAGATCATAACTAATCTGTTCGACGCAGATGATCAGTCTCAATGCTTAAATTGCACCATACTACATCAAGCAGGACATAAAGTCATAATATCAAAAAATTGTTTAGGCAGCATTTGCTGTGCTGATCATAAATCTTATTTTCATTTTTTTTATCAATTTTTATGTCGCTTCAGTAATGTTATGTACTAAATTCTTCTATTGAAATTGTCTCATTTTAGTGTAATTTTTAGCCACCGTGGCAAGTGATACAACAAAGACATCCAGATACTAGATACCAGTCAAAATTTAATAAAATTCTGAGTCCAGTCAAGTTTAATTTTTGGTCTCTTTTTTTCGCTGGTGAAATTCTGTCACGGTTCATATATTGTCTTGTTCTCTGGTAACTTGGTTCCCATAGATCTGCGTTGGAACTTCCCTTTCTCGTACTCCCTGGTAAAATAATATTTTCCAAACATGGTCGTCCTATGTAATCGTAGGCTTCCGCGGCCAGAGTCAACTGATTCTTGGCTATCCGGGTGGCGCCGCGTCATGTTTCTTAAAACCGACGTTCTGCCCTGGAAGAAGATCCCAGAATGAGGGTCGAAACGTCGGTTTTAAGAAATATGACGCGGCGCCA
>JARYHS010009186.1:51741159-51761162 GCA_031002005.1 Vandiemenella viatica
AAATTCTTAATAAAAATTTACATTTACCATTCGAATCCTTTATGGTTGGTAATCCATATCGGCCAGTATAAACTGATTCAAATAAATTGGTTTGGGGACAAGAATCGGGAAGGAATTCGGCTATGGCCTTTTGAAGAAATTATCCCGGTTTTCGCCTGGAATGATTTGGGAAAACCATGGAAAACCGAAATATGAATGGCCGGACGAGGATTCGATCCGGCTTCCTTGTATGAATAGGAACGAGCGTGGTGGGTGAGCGGTTAGCGCTCTTGCCTCGCATTCGGGAGGACGGCGGTTCGAATTCCCGTCCGGGCACTCAGATTTGGGTTTTCCATAGTTTCCCCAAATCACTCCAGGTGAATTCCGGGATGCTTCCTTCAAAAGGCCATGGCTGAATTCCTTCCTGTTTCTTGGCCCCAGTCCCATCCTGCCTCTAATTACCTCGACGTCGACGAGGCGTAAAGCCATAAGTAAGAAAAAAAATGTATGAATTGAGGGTGTACGACACTGTTGAAGGTAATTTAACTGTCAGCCGGTGTCCTTCGGAAGTATAGACTCGATCGTTACCGCTCGGTGAAACGGTTCTTAATAGACGGTTTTCATCTTTTGAAGCTCTATTATTTCTAGTATTACTAGGTAAATAGAACATCCGAAGGCGAGCACACAAGAGTCATGAAACTATATTATTCTACCTAACAATTCCATTTAATTTCTCGCGCTGACGTGAGGAGAAGAATATTAGTTGTGCACGCTATGCAGCACTGAGCTTAATGCAACTGTCGACTCACCTAACATCCCTTCAGCCATCCTATAGCTGCCGGCATCATTAATCTTCATGACGGCGGAGAATTTTGTGTTTCGTATTGCGACGAACTAATATGTCGGAGGCATCCAGAATTCTAAAGCAATTCATCAACTTAATTAATGGCTGACCTCGTCTCTCCAGCTACTATAAGACAAAGTAATTTTCAACATGGATGCGAATTTTAATAAACGTCTTGTTTACAGAACGGGCACCGAGGGCTCTGCAAGAAGCAATTACCTAATTCTCCGCGATAAAGCAGCCTTTTTCGAGAGGCAGGTGAATTTTTTGCTGTCAAACCTTCCGCGACAGTAACGTTATTACAGAATCAAGGTTTTATCCGTTTATAAATGGAGAATGCGGGTAAGGCAGATTACTATAAAAATTTCAATGCGTTATAACTCAGACTTAGATCACTACGTTCTATTTCAAATCATAATAAAAAATATAGGCATCAACACAGTAACGATCAAATAATACTGTAAACAAATAATACCCACTCAGCGTAAAATTAAATCAGACAAAATGTTTATTTAATCAATTCAAGAAATAATTCCTACACGAAAATTAGTGTTTCAGAACTTATTTGTTACGTCATTTTTTCTTAGCAGCACTCTAAAATTATTTCTAATAAAAACTCACTGTTCACCATATTTCAAACAGTTACAAGGGTAAAGGAATCAAACAAATTTGTGCTCTTTTTTCGAAAATCAACTTGTCAGTAGGTTGTCAAGAAGACAAAAATCGTGTAGTCAAAAATGAACAGCTTAACATCTAGAGTTCGATATAACCGACTTAGAAGTCCATTTTAAACAGTTTTCTGTCCAAATTATGAAAGCATTCTCACACAAACTATATACAAAATTCGTTGCACCCGTTAACGTAACAGTTTTTAAGTTAGCATAAGAGATATAATTATTTTGTAAATTCCATAACTAATAATACCTCTACGTTTTAACTTACTTTATATTGAGCAGGCAAGTAGTTATCTTTGAAACACAGATTTCTGTCAACACAATAATTCAAGAACTAGTTTCGTATCCAAATGCTTAGTTTATTTTTATTTAATTTTTATTAACTTTTAAAAATTGTATGATTGTTTACGAGTTATATTATTTCCCTGATACTTCTACCAAAATCAAATACTGCTTATTTTACTATTTGAAAATAAAAGACAGATAAAAATTTTGTTTGTTTCAGTTATGTTCGGTAATGTCACTCATAATGGAATACATTGGATTTCACGGATGTGAGACAATTTCCTATAAGTTACAAATTTAACTATCTGCTTTCTACATATTATAAAATATTATGTTTGGTTTCCTGCGCAAAGGAAACTATAGGAGTGCTCATACTGATAGTATGCCTTAATGTCATGATAGAACAGAAATTTATTGAATTTGAGAATGTATTAATTTTAGAAAACTTTCGTATCAACTGTTGACCTGTAATAAGTACTTTGTTGCAAAACGATTTGTTGTCATGATCGAACAGATCTGAGTTTTATGTTGACCAATCTGGTAATGTTTAATAATTTTTTTAACGGATTCTGTTTCCTTCAACTCCTTTATTTATCCGATCAACATACTAATTTCATACAATAGTCAATTTTTTTTTTTAAATTGTCGTAAAACTTATTTTCCATGTTCATTTATCAGATTCTCAGATAGCAAACATTATCTATCTCCACAGTCATTTTGTTAGCGTATCCTCAAGCTGAAAAATCGGCGATATCATACGTGTCAAAGTAAAAACCACAATAATATCGCCCTTTCTTGTAAGATCTTTTCGCATATCGTTTCAGAAGATATTCGTTTGGTCGTTTGTTGCTTAATTCAGTTGAGAACATCTCTCAGCTCATTCCATCGTGCCGCTGACCACCACATCACTTGGAAAGGCTCCCGGCGCACGTGACCATGACGTCACCGGCAACCGTTGACCGTTGTAGGCTACATAAGGGCGGTCACTGCAGGAGCACTTTGGCTGAAGATAAAGTTAGGGAGTGACTTCGAAACGTCATATCATTTGACTCGCACGTCTGGTGGGAGGCTCGAGAACATTTTAAACAGTTTTTATCTAACAGATTTTGTTTTAATTACATCTGGTGCAAAGAAAATAAAGTAGGTGTCTTACATACAACACACTGTACTTTCGCAAGAAAAAGAAAAATATTGAACTGATTTTCATAATTTATTATTAGTATCTGGAAACCGTCCCAGAGATATATTTCCAAACAGACAAATCTACATTTCGAAATGTATTAGAGGTTATGTCTTCATTTACAGTTGTGTGATTTTTTCCCCTGCTGTGACAGAAAGAAGCAGGTTTATTCTATTCTCTTAGTAGCTGTAGTATGGCGCACGCTGGACGGATGAGCCGCCGTGTTTGCTCGTGCGTTGGGCCGTGAACGTGCCGATGCCCGGCAGAGCGGTGGAGCGTTTTTCGCCGACCGAGCAGCAATTTGGCGTCGGAGGCGCTAACGGAGCCGCGGGCGCAATTACCGGACACAGCTCAGACGTGCCTGGACCCTCACACCAGTCTGGGCTCCGACCATTACCCACTATCCCACACAAACTAATACGCACGGTGAAACGAGAGAGGCTGAAGCTTATCGATAGGAAAAAAAATGTGCTGTTACAAGATACCGGAGCGTTGCATGGGAAAGCACTTTGTTTCAGAATACATCAGCGTATTTCTCTATCGTTTTTAGAATTCTTTAAGTTTCCACTGTGAAAAATCTCATTTGTCAGTCTTTCATTCCATAATTACTTCAGAATCTTGTAACTTTATAAATTCGTAACTGTGCAATATTTTAATTCTAACTGCCCAAAACCTAATTATTATTTAAAATTTGGAAAAGTCTTGCGGATAGAAAAAGCAAATGCCGGATTGGTTCTTCCAAAAGGTCATGGCCGAACTCCTTTCTGTTCCTTGAACTCAATTCTCTTCCCCCTCTGATGACTTTGGCGTCGACTAGGCGTAAATATAGAAAAATAAAAATAAAGAAAAGAACGCTGAAAATATAAAAGGGTGTCGGCGGGGGAGTGGGGGGGGGGTGAGGGTTGAAAGAATTATGTTTCCAACATTCTTCATGAGAAACAAATGACAGATGTCAAAATGCCGACTCTGAAAAAGTTCGGATTCTTTCCCATTCCATACGAATTTTTGCAGAAAGTCCACAAGAACATTAGCTTACCCTTCCATTTCAGAAAGTAATGAAGAGTCAGCTATACAACTTCTGAGGCACATTATTTTACTCTAGTGGGCACCACTGGCCGATTTTTGTATATCGTCACAGGTGTAGAATAGTTCGAGTTTGTTGGGTCTAATATTATGACCGGTTGATCTGATCTGATCAAATACAAATTTAGGGGGTGAATAAAAACTCTTGAGGTTGAAGAACTCATAAGTATTAATAGATGTATTACACACGGACAGAAAAGATCGCACTATTGTAGTTGCTAGACTTGAACTGGGTGAAATACTAAGTTAACCTGTATTTGATCCTAAAAGATCACTGTGAAAAAATCAGAAGAATTTTTGATCAAGGGTAGTGCGCAATTGCTTCGAAAGCATCACATTGTTTTTGATTGTGGCTGAACAAACATTTATAATGTAATCTTTGGTCATAGTATCCAAAACGGCCAAAGAATTTAATAGAGATTCCAGATTATTAAATAGTTAAGATACTCCGAAAAAATGAACTGTCAGAATACTCAATTCGGAAACATATTTAGTCTGATGTCCACTTTAAATAATCCAATAACTCACGTACAGCGAACATAAACAAAGACCTTTAGCGAAAGTGGTCAGGAAAATACATAAAAAGCAATTAAACTAAAATGTATAAACTTTGATCAAGCAACATCATTAGTTAAAGTTTAACTAAATTGAAATTTAGCCTAGGCCGGAATGACAGTTGGTATTAGTGGTTACAGCAGATACCATGAATAGTTTAAGTTTCTTAAAAAAAAGTTTTTGAGTTGCTTTCTTTAGCAAGAGTATTCGTAGTTGCACGTTTTTTCAGTCATAAAGTATATCCATATTTTTTTTAGAAAACAGTGAAATGCTACGAAAAGCAGTCTTACAGAATGTATTCTAACACTTTATTTCATAGCAGTTACTAAGCTATTAAACGGAGCACGTAATCTGTAACTTTAATCCTGGTAGCTGATAATTTGCGTGTGTAGGCCGGTTCGTGACGTCTTCGTCCCCCAGCCAATGACTATAGAGGTTAGTAAGTGAGCTTTGGTAATTATATAGTAGATTAAGGGAAATAATTTCTGCGTACGGAATTCTGATAATCTACTGGTTGTTGTGCCTCAGAAACAGCAGATGGATTCAACGTACAATCATAAATACACATAAATGATTTCGCAAAACAATCTAAATCCGTGATTGTACTTCTATACGGAAAAGGTGTATTGAACTCAGTTGCAGCCACTATGGAATCATTTGCTACCACCACCCCAAGTAATTCACGAAAAGTTTGCTCGTATGTGTCTCGGGCTAAAAATGAGGGTAGGATATAAGCTCTGTAAGCAAATAGAGGAACTTCGTTTTTGATCCTAATGGTACTCTCTGAAACCATAAGATAAGAAGCTTAAAAGTTGACGTCCATTAGTTCGGAAGAGATATACCTGTAAGCTTTAAACCAAACATCGCCAGACATATTCGTACTGTTACTTCTAACTTCTAGACCTCAAATGAAACCTCTCACAATACAGTGTCTCAATGTAAGCTCTCGCATTAATATTTCATTCCTGACAACAGATGGGCGCTTCGGTTAGTGATTTGGAAACAAATCCCCTTATAATGTACTAGCGGCCCGGTACGTGCTTCGCTACGTATAAAGTGAAATAATATAAAAAAAAAATAATTGGAACATCAAATTCATTTATTAAAACAAAAAAAATATTTTATTAATTGCTAGCTATTTTAAAACTTAATCCAAATGATTTGGATAAACTTTTTCCATTTTGAGCATGAATAAACAAACGGCTGGGGATACCGACTCGGGAACAGGCAACATAAAGTTGGCCATGTGAAAAACATGATTCCTCCAAATTCACACCACAAACGTGAAGTGTTTGCCCTTGGGCATTGTTGATGGGCATCGCAAATGATAAACGCACAGGATATTGTAATCGTTTGAATTCAAATGGCATATCAGTTGGAATCATAGGGATACGCGGTATCAAACAAACTTCTCCTTTTGATTTACCAGTTAAGATCGTAGCTTCAATCAAATTTGGCAATAACTTTTTCACTGCCAATCTGGTGCCATTACACAGTTTTGGTGGATTAATATTTCGCAATAATATAATCAAAGAACCAACTTTCAGATTCAAGCAATGCGGTGGCTTACCAGCCGGTTCCAATGAATTTAAAAATTCAATTGGATAATTCATTGTATCATCTTGATTCATAACACTGTCAATTGATTTATATGTCGTGACTACACCTGGCAGTTTCACTTGAATTTGAAAATTAATGGCATTGATATGAATGTTCTTCGGTGCTAAAATGGCGCGTTCTCTCAACCAATCATGATTTCTGTAATTCTGAAGAATATTCGGAAAAACACATTCAATCAATTCATCTATCGATTGCGCAATTGTACAAAAATTTTTCGGTACAGCGATCAATCCGTTGGTACTGTCAATTTGTATTTTGCCATCACCAATTTCTAACAATTGTTTTGTAAACTCATGGGCAGCTGGATCATTTTGGAGGTGAATACGTATATTAATGTTCAGTGTCAATTTTTGTACATATCTCCAAAGAACTGATGACTTCAAACAGGCATTTATTTCATCAGCAGGAGTTGATCGAGGAATGACAGGCAATGTTTGACGAAAATCCCCTGACAGTAATATCAGAGCACCACCAAAAAGCTGTTGATTACCACGTAAATCTTGCATTGTTCGATTAAATGCTTCTAGTGATTTTTTATTCGCCATTGTACACTCATCCCATAAAATAATTGACGTTAATCGCAGAACTTTTGCCATAGCAGAATTTCTCGAAATATTGCAAGTTGGAGTTTCAATCACCTGTACATTCAATGGCAATTTTAAAGTAGTGTGTGCGGTCCGGCCACCTTCTAATAATGTAGCAGCAATTCCCGAAGATGCAAGTGCCAATGCAATTTTCTGTTCCGATAGAATAGTCGCTAAAATCAATGATATAACGAACGTTTTGCCTGTACCACCAGGTGCATCTAAGAAATATAATCCACCTGCATTTTTGGAAACGGATTGCATGATTGTGTCATATACATGTTTTTGCTGAATATTCAAATTGGTTATATTCGATTGTACAAATAAACGCAAATAATTAAAATTGAATTCCTGCTCACGTTGCAATTCACGATCAAATAAATCATGCATCTCACGATTTGGTGCTGTCAAATTTGCAAAAATTGAGGATCAGCGTCGGGGTATGGCAATAACGAACCACCTTGATGATAAATCTGGCCCTGAATCTGTAACATGTATGCAATTTTAGGTAGATGTTGGATCATAATTTTTAAAACTGTCGAATACTTTATGATTCAGATTGATATAAACATGGGACAATCCTGTTGAAGTATTTACGTTAAACGTCGGCATAAAATTATCTCGAATAATTTTAGTAGCACCAAAAGAAGTCATTTGAAATGCCAAATTGTATTGTTGAATATGACTCAAAAAGTTCTTCAACGTTTGAGATGTCACAAAAATAAATGAATACAATGGTTCGGGTGGAGTTTCTAATGCTGGCAATCTCACTTTGCCATTAACACAACACATGCCGGGCGTTTCACCTGGAAAGTTAGCCGCATCACAATGTGGACATATTGCGTCCATCATTCCAATGTATCCGTACATACTATAATCAATCTGACTGTTGTAATTAAAAGCAGCACGCATCATTTCAGCCAAAACAGTATGACGTATTTGTGATTGCCGTGCAAGATTCAGTACAGGTACAGGGTCAACAGATCTATTTCGTGCATTATGTTCACGCTGCGATGCATTAGCTTGTGCGCGTTCATCTGCAGTCTGTGATCGTCTTAGTAATGCCACATCAATTGCATTACGCGTTAGCCGACCTATATTTGATCTTCTGGCTCGTGGCATTTTTCCTTCATATAAAAAAGAATAAATCAAATTAAAAACAAATTGCTACATTAATAGTGGTGTATCAGTATTTATACATGTGCGTATATGTGTGTATGGAAATATATATGACTGCATACGTCAATGTATATAAAACTGTCATTAAATAATTCATTTTTAAATCGACTTGCTTCCATCTGTTACAAAAGAATAAAACACCCGTATGCACACAATATATTTACATACATGTAATTCAATTCAACAGTTCAAAACTTACCGTTTGTGTAAATGCGTTTGACAATTTAATTCAAATAAAGCTTGTAAACGATATGAAACACCGACGGCTCGCTAAAAAACTGAGAAAAGTACACGCACACATATACATAGTACATTTGAACAATTCAAGACTCACCGTTTGTATGAATGCACTCAACAATATGTTTAAAAATATAAACACAAAGCAATAATTATCGCAGACAATTTGCTTTAATCGAAGCACGTCCAAAATGAAATGACCGCATGAATGACATAACAACATGCTTGCCTGTCAACACTGAAAAAAGTTTCAATTTGACAGCAAAATCCCCATTAACAAAATGATCCGTCATTTAATGAATTCATTTGTTACAAAAAATGTGATAAATGATTATCAATAATTATCGCTGACAATTTGCTTTAATCGAAGCACGTCCAAAATGAAATGACCACATGAATGACATAACAACATGCTTGCCTGTCAACACTGAAAAAAGTTTCAATTTGACAGCAAAATCCCCATTAACAAAATGATCCGCCATTTAATGAATTCATTTGTTACAAAAAATGTGATAAATGATTATCAATAATTATCGCTGACAATTTGCTTTAATCGAAGCACGTCCAAAATGAAATGACCACATGAATGACATCACAACATGCTTCCCTGTCAACACTGAAAAAAGTTTCAATTTGACAGCAAAATCCCCATTAACAAAATGATCCGCCATTTAATGAATTCATTTGTTACAAAAAATGTGATAAATGATTATCAATAATTATCGCTGACAATTTGCTTTAATCGAAGCACGTCCAAAATGAAATGACCACATGAATGACATAACAACATGCTTGCCTGTCAACACTGAAAAAAGTTTCAATTTGACAGCAAAATCCCCATTAACAAAATGATCCGCCATTTAATGAATTCATTTGTTACAAAAAATGTTATAAATGATTATCAATAATTATCGCTGACAATTTGCTTTAATCGAAGCACGTCCAAAATGAAATGACCACATGAATGACATAACAACATGCTTCCCTGTCAACACTGAAAAAAGTTTCAATTTGACAGCAAAATCCCCATTAACAAAATGATCCGCCATTTAATGAATTCATTTGTTACAAAAAATGTGATAAATGATTATCAATAATTATCGCTGACAATTTGCTTTAATCGAAGCACGTCCAAAATGAAATGACCACATGAATGACATAACAACATGCTTGCCTGTCAACACTGAAAAAAGTTTCAATTTGACAGCAAAATCCCCATTAACAAAATGATCCGCCATTTAATGAATTCATTTGTTACAAAAAATGTGATAAATGATTATCAATAATTATCGCTGACAATTTGCTTTAATCGAAGCACGTCCAAAATGAAATGACCACATGAATGACATAACAACATGCTTGCCTGTCAACACTGAAAAAAGTTTCAATTTGACAGCAAAATCCCCATTAACAAAATGATCCGCCATTTAATGAATTCATTTGTTACAAAAAATGTTATAAATGATTATCAATAATTATCGCTGACAATTTGCTTTAATCGAAGCACGTCCAAAATGAAATGACCACATGAATGACATAACAACATGCTTCCCTGTCAACACTGAAAAAAGTTTCAATTTGACAGCAAAATCCCCATTAACAAAATGATCCGCCATTTATTGAATTCATTTGTTACAATGAAGAACCGCTCGACCGATTTTGTGCAAACTTCACATAAACCATCTACTAAATAGTCAGAACAAAGCCTAAACATTTGGTTTGGATAGGTGAGCCCGTTCTTGAGTTATAAAATTACAACGAAAAGTGGCATTGATTTTTATATATATAGATTGTTTTACCTGTTGATTACTTACCAAGCTTAGCGAAACAATGGATGAGAAAGGTGCAATATTAAGTCAAGAGTGGATCTAAATTCAGCCTACTACGCAGTTCGACGTCCGACTAAACGGATGAGGTACGAATTGTTATAAACGGAAGCAACAAAGAGTTTTATGGGAAGTAGTAGGCCAATTATTTTACCGGGAGATATTTACCTCATTGTTCGCAAGGTGTTAACGCAATCTGAAATCAGTAAATATCATGATACTCATTACAGTCAGAATTGAGTAAAGAAAACATTGATTAAAAAACGTAAGTTTCTTCCATCATGTCGCATGAAAAAGCATACAGGATTATGTGATAGTCTACTTACGGACTACATATAAATAATTTTTTAAATTTATGACACTGAAGAGTGTCTACTTTTTCTGATTGACTAGTGTTTTAATGTGTTAAAACGATTTTTTTTAACATGCCTCACAAACGGGGTATATATTTTAACTTAGTGACCCAATGTTACTGTTGTGTACAAAATGACATTTTCACCTATTTTTATTCAAATTTGTTACCACCCGGATGAGTCTAATTTCTTCTAGTACACATATGAAGCAGTAAATTCTGACCCTTAGCAAAGTTAAAATCCCATCATAGGGCATGTATTAAATAAACGGTCAGTCGCTCTTGACGATGTAGCGGTTAATAAATCCAGCGGTGTTTGTAGAAGGTGAGCGAATCACTGATTTATGTGATGTTTAAGGTAATTGTTTTGGATTAAGGTCATATTTTGTTTCGTTTTTTTTTTTTTTTTTTTACTTATGGCTTTATGCTCTGTCGGCGCCTACGTAATTAGAGGGGGGATGGGACTGGGGACAAGGAACGGAGAGGAATCGACCATGGCCTTTTGAAGGAAGCATCCCAGCCTGGAGTGATTAGGGGAAACCATGGATAACCCAAATCTGGATGCCAGGACGGGGATTCGAACCGCCGTCCTCCCGAATGCGAGGCCAGAGCGCTAAACGCGCGGTTTTTGCTTTCTGTTATTGTTTCAAAAGACCTCATAGTTCAGGTCACATTTTATTCATAACTAGATCATCACTAATCTGTTCGACGCAGATGATCAGTCTCGATGCTTAAATTGCACCATACTACATCAAGCCGGACATAAAGTCATAATATCAAAAAAAATTGTTTAGGCAGCATTTGCTGTG
Source organism: Vandiemenella viatica (assembly GCA_031002005.1). Taxonomy (NCBI): domain Eukaryota; kingdom Metazoa; phylum Arthropoda; class Insecta; order Orthoptera; family Morabidae; genus Vandiemenella; species Vandiemenella viatica. The sequence goes on from JARYHS010009186.1 coordinate 51,752,367, forward strand.
CTGATCATAAATCATTATGCTCATTTTTTTTATCCATTTTTATGTTGCTTGAGTAATGCTATGTACTAAATTCTTCTATTGAAATTGTCTCATGTTAGTGTAATTTTTAGCCAAAGTGGCAAGTGATACAACAAAGACATCCAGATACTAGATACCAGTCAAAATTTAATAAAATTCTGAGTCCAGCCAAGTTTAATTTTTGGTCTCTGTTTTCACTGGTGAAATTCTGTCACGGTTCATATGTTGTCTACAGTATCCCGATAAAACATAGGTACAATAAACCAGCTTGTTCTCTGGTAACTTGGTTCCCATAGATCTGCGTTGGAGCTCCCCTTTATCGTACTCCCTGGTAAAATAATATTTTCCAAACACAGTCGCCCTAGCTATTTCTACAATTACTATTACTCCGCGATTCACTAAAAGTGTTTGGCGGAGTGTGCATTGCACCTATCAGGAAAGGTAATGGTTTGGAAGGGATATACGGGATATGGCAGGTGGCGCCCATGGGCTATTGAGCGATCTAGGGAAACCATGGAAAACCCAGATCAGGATGGCCGGAGTGCTTTATCGGAAGCTACTCCTGTCCGATTTTGTGTTTACTCGCCCGGTAATCCTTTCTATTCCACTCCCTAATCGCTCGTGGAAAAAATGAGTACAGAAATGAATCGGTTCTGGCCCTGATTTCTATTACCTTATTTTCGCGGTCATTTCGAGATATGAATGTTGCTGGTAGCAATTTTTGTTTGCTGTCATTCCGAAATACGTCAGTCGAGATTTATTCAATTAGCTTCCGCCGAGAGCAACGCCTTCGGTGCTCCAGGTCTTCCCTACCTAACTCCTTCAACATGGCACTTACGCTTTCCCTCCAACTATATATACCTGTCACGAATCGGGCGGCTCTTCTTTGGACCATCTCTAATGCCTCGATTAATCCCTTTTGATGGGGACCCCATACAGAGCAACAATATTCCAAGTGAGGCCTCACTAGTGACTTGTACGCAATCGATTTAACTTCCGGAGTGCAGTGTTTTAAATTACGACCTAGAAATCGAAGCATACGATTTGTTTTCCCAATTACATTCTCGATATGCTCATTCCACGACAAATTATTACGAATTGATACCCCTAGGTATTTAGCGGAATCTACCGTTCTAAGTACAGTGCCATTAACTGTATATTCAAAGCTAAATGGTGTCAACTTTTTACTTACACGCATGACTTGGCACTTTTTAGCGTTTAACTACAACTGCCAATCTTTACACCACGCAATTATTTTCATGATATCGTCTTGTAACAAAGCGCAGTCGTCCTGGGTTGTGATTTCACGATAAATAATAGCATCATCGGCAAATAATCTCTTCATTCCCCTTATTATGTCGCAAAAATCATTAATGTATATGAGAAACAACAGAGGCCCTATTACGCTTCCCTGGGGAACCCCGGACCTCACTTCGGCAAGTGATGAACGCTCACCGTCGAGAACTACACACTGTGTTCTGTCCTTCAAAAAGTCCGCAACCCAATCGCATATTTGTCTAGATATACCGTAACCGCGAAGTTTCCTAAGTAACCTAGTGTGAGGCACAGTGTCAAAAGCTTTTTTGAAGTCTAATAAAACTAAATCAACCTGGGATTGCTCATCTATAATACGGCTCAAGTCGTGAATTAAGAGGGCAAGTTGTGTTTCGCAGCATCGGCCTTTTCTGAATCCATGTTGATTTGGGTTTAAAAGCTCATCTTCATCCAAAAACCGCATGACTTTTGAATAGATGATGTGTTCTAAAATCCTGCAAATTTCAGTATTGCGTACCTTACAAGTTTTTCAAGATTCAAAGGTGCTCAGCCCCAATCATTAAATTACTTTTCTGTTATGTATGAACAGGAAACATGACGCTTTGAGGTACATTAGCCTAGGGATACTGACAACGTGGACTTCTGCGAAGCACCGCCTCCTAACCTCACGCGCTGACCCTGAAGAATGGAGGGAAAGGAGCAGTTAGCGAGACAGAAAGACTCGCTCGGAGAATGAGAATCTACTGCCTGAAACGAGCAGTGATGAATCCACTATTTCGTAGCATTGCGGCGGTCGTCCGATGTCGTCCTTCCCCTGGTTTGCTGACCTGCGAGCCTAAAAACCTCCAAGGTAGGTAGTCGTCGCCACCTCGAGGGAGTTGTCCCGCTCCTGTAGCAACACCATCTGTGTTGTTAGAAGTCGGAAAGAACATCCCCGAAGCAACTCGCTAAGTATGTTAGGAATAATCTTTTTTTTTGTTGTTGTTGCTTATGGCTTTACGCCTTGTCGACATCCAGGTCATTAGAAGCGGGAAAGGACTGGGGACAAGGAATGGGAACGAATTCGGCCATGGCCTTTTGAAGGAAGCATCCCGGCATTCGCCTGGACTGATGTGGGGAAACCATGGAAAACCAAATCTGGATGCCCGGTCGGGGGTTAGAAGCCAGCTCCTCCCGAATGCGAAGCCAGAGCGTTAACTCTTTGAATATAAACATTATGTCAGTGGTATCTAGGAATAAAACGGTGAAAATATTTTGGATACGGTCCTTGGTCGAGAATAATTTACAGCTGGCAGAAAGATTCATGTAGGTAAATGCTTGCTTTGTACGGGTTTTTAACTTGGCACATATTAATTATATATTTAAACCAAAATTATATTACATAGAGTCTAAAATTAAGAAAACATAGTAATTTTTACGGATAAATAAGGCATTTTTAGGGTTTATTCATTTATCGTATGATATTTAACAAGGTACACAATAGGTTAGGACAAATGTACATATCACAAGTTTGTACAATTTCATATCTCTAAATCTAATGTTTTAATCCAGTCAACTACACTGATCGACGCATCGTGTATTTCCGCTACTGTTTCCTTGTGGGCCCGAAGAGGACAGTCAGAAACGAAGTGATCGATTGACTGTATTGTCGCTCCACAATCACAATTTGCAGAATCTACCTAGCCCCATTTGTGTAATAAGTAGACGCATCTGCCTTGTCCTGTTCGATTCCTATTGATGATTGTCCACTGCCGCCTGGGGAGATCGAAACCTTGTAACCATACTGAGGGGTCAGTTTTTAAGGTTTTAAGACTTAACACAGTCTGGCTAAGATTCGAACTGGATATGTATGCGACGCTAAGGGTTCTCTCCTTAAAATTTAAAGAATTTTTTAAGCCTGAAGGGACTTAATGAGTGACAGTCTCCTTATCTAAACTAATATTATAACTGCCAAAGTAACTCTGTCTGTATGTTACGTTTCTTGGGCTAAACGGCTATTGTGATCGTGATGAACTTTCACAAGGAGATGCGATTTGGCAAGGACATAGGATTCTTTTTCTTTATAAATAGTACATATGGTCCCGTAATTTCGAAAAATTACCGAAACGAACATAGACCAACGCTTAGGATGTGTAAAACTCTGGTAGCGTAGTGGCTAGCAAGCTTGCCTTGCGTTGCCAAGGTCGCCGGTTCGAATCCGGCCGAGGGCATGGATTTTGTGTCCGTCCTGTGTTGTCTGCACTGAGAAAACGATAATATAGTACAGACAAATTCGAATAAACAAAGATAAAATTACAGATGGCTGAGATGTAAAAAAAGAAAGCCGTCTTATAATAATAATATCACAAATTTTGGGATGAAATGCTTGGAAAATCGTGCGCGATCTATCAATGCTGTAGGTGTACACTATTTTACCCTGTATTGATAACTATGCCGTTGTTTCTCTATCGGTGGTGTGTGTGTGTGTGTGTGTGTGTGTGTGTGTGTGTGTGTGTGTGTGTGTGATCTTCACTAATAATTTTATATATGCAAAAGTAAATCTCTGTCTTTTTGTAACGTTTAGTCGTCTAAGTGGCTATACCGACATTGATTGCATTTGACAAGGAAATACTTTGTATCTGTAGGTATGACACACGACATTCTTTGGGTATGAATAACAGATTTACTCACGAAGTTTCGGAACTTATCGAATGGTGAAAGACGGACGGATGCGTGTGTTGGTCTGTGATGTTACGCCGGTTGGTCAAGCTGTGCTTCTCGCGCAGTATGATTTGTTAGTAAATTTTTTTTAGAGAAAAAACGTATTTCGGGATAGATGTCGATTTGCTCTGCACTCTACCATTACTTTGTGTCTACCTAAATGTTTCTGGCACCAGTTTATTTTGCCTTCTTTTTTTAAATGTCTTGAGGACGTAAACCTGGCCTAAGGTATAGCTCTAGCAGAGCCCGAACAGCTAAAGTTATTAGAAAATCTAAGAATCGGATGCTCATGCTGAATATGAAAAGATCAAGCTGAAATAAAGCTTAACTTAGTTAACCCCCCTCCCCCTGCGCACCGTCGTTTGTTTTTCTGTTTGTACATATGTTGGAAACTGACGGCTTTCCTGTCATATTATGCCGACTCGGTGTTTTATGGGACCAATCCTAAGTTACTAACAGCTTTCTATTGTCAGGGGCTGATTGGCCAAGGCTAGTGGGCGTGTGTGTGGATAGGAGTGCTGACGAACTAATCTTATGGAATTCCAGTTCTGCTCGTAGCTTCTCTTCTGTTCTTCTGGCAGCTTCACTAGAATCTTACCATTGGACTGTTTGGGCTAATGATTGACACCACTGTGGTTGACGGCCACAGACCGAAGGTTAGAAATTGATATAAGTTCTTACTACATGAAGAATACAAGACTTGCAACTGAACCCGTTTATTGGCCTCTAACACGGAGTAGTACGGTTTATAGCGTGCCGCAAAGTGGATTCCAACTATCACCAACTAATCTAAGTCCCGAACTGGAAGAGTTAATTGTTAGGCAGATGGTAGCCCGGATGCGAGGTGCATGGGAGGGTGGCAGTCTCCTAACAGGTGGCTATCGAAGTATGCTCGACTACTCTCGCCGACGGCCCTACAGTAAAGACACTACTTGCTAGCTAGTACTTCCCAAGCCGCCTCGGCTGACCTACAATGACGAAGGGGACTGCACTCTAAGGTGCTGACTGCAAGCGTGCAGATTCTTGGCATGTCAATGATCGCCGATTGCCGATAGATCGACGACTGGATATTCCTATAATTCCCCAAATAGTAATGGTCTTCAAAATGACCTTTTACACTATATTGAATTCTGGCAATGAAATTCCAAGTCCACGCGTACGAAGTCGCGTGTACCAGCTAGTGTAGTTACAAAAAGGAAAATGATATAGAGAAGACTCAGTCATCTCTTACCCTATGCGACAATGTTTAGTAATTCTTGTAATTATCTTCTCTAGCAGTCATCAAATAACAATTTTCCTCTTAAAGCTGTTACTTTTCTCACCATAATTAGACTCCACGTCGACGAGGCGTAAAGTCATAATCTATTCCTGTCTGTTCCCTCAGTTATCGCATTCAAATATTTCGCATTTTTAGCTTAATCTTTTCAGAATCTTATAAAATGACACGTATTGTAAGTTAGCTCTTGATTTCAATCATAGAGGAATGCGAAATATTTCTTTTTCAGTTAATGGAGTAAAATTAGCAAAGGAAATGATGAAAAATTTGGTATAAACGTTTAAAGAAATTAATTTTCATTAAGGGCGAATGTAATTCAGTGATGTTATTGAAATCAAGGAATTTTTTGAATTAAAATTGAAAAATGAGGGTTTAGGAAAGAGATATGTAGAGAAATTATCATCAGGTTGTGTTCTCCATCGCAATTATACCAATTAATATTATACATATATGTGTACCTCACTTTTCTGTATTTCCGTTTTCCATATACAGTGACAAATATTTCATCGTTTCTTGTAAATATACACTAAACCTATATGGGACGCTGTTCTAAGGTGATATACTCTGGACCTGGCGGTGAGATTTGCTGGCGAGTGCCTCTGGAACTCAGCGCCGTAATTGAATGCCGTTTGTCGCCGAATGCGGCGAGTCAGCATTGGATTTATCGCTCAACTGTTGGTACAGTGGTTTACGCCGCTGCTCTATCTTGATGCATTACTCCATTTATCAGTTGCATCACTCCATCGCTCGCCAACAGCCGTAAATCTCGGCAGCCGAAGGACAATATATAATAGGACCACTTCATTTTGCCGGAGATCAAAATTGAAAATCGTCTGCGAGCGTCGATAAAATCTGCAGTATTAATTGTAACTTTGAATGAATTACGACCAGGCTGCTGTCAGATCGTTACTTCCGACTTCCGTTGCTCATTCAGAGGCAACTGCCGATGTGCGTTGTGTACCGAAATGGCTAAAGGGAATTTCGATTATAAAGTCTGCATTCCTTTGCTACAGGCAACATGGATAGTGCACGATTGAACGGATGTTTACTTAGTCTTATCATGGCGTGGCAATGTTCACTTCCTCATCGTCCTTCCATGGAGAAAACACAAAGCTTTTCCACTCATGTGTAAAATGATCTGAACTCTGTTTGTAATCTGCCCATGATAAGATACTATTCCCATCATTTCGTGAAATTAATCACGGCTAGTTCCGCTGTACTTCATCGATATTAGCTTTCTCTTATTTCCTTGTGACATAATTTCTTCCACTGTTACATATCCTTGGAACACGTAAGAAAAATTATTTGGATGGTTACGGGAGTTTTTAATTAGGTTGAATTAAACAGGTAAATTTCATACTCTGATAGGAATAAACCTTACTTATACCATCAAAACTCGCCTGTTTCTACAGCTTCTTCTTCGTTAATGCAAATTACAATCAAATGTACTAGGTCGTGCATTTTGTTTATGGAAATATATATTTTATCCATTGACCGTGTGAAAAAGAATTATTGGTAATCAAGTAAACACTTACTGACCTTACCAGAACCTGAACGCCCGGTTAGTTCATTCAGAAGGCCCAACAGCTTGGTATGAACAGCTGTGCTACACATACAAGTACTTAGAAAGGGCTTTTGTGAATTATAAAATCTGACACAATATTAAAAATTGTATTACTTATTTATAATGAATAAAAATATAATTTTAGAACTATAGAGAATGTTGGTTGACTTCTAGGTAAAATCCAACCATTAGTGGAACATTTGGCTACATGTATTTCAGTCTTCTCTTTTTTACAAAAATTACTTTAGGCATACTACTCAGAAACGCAATGGTCATAGTTTTTGCAATTTCTTTCCTGGCTCTGGTAATATAATACCGTAATAATAATGATAATAAAAATAAATTACAATTATAGGTTACAGTAAATCTGGATGCTACTGGACCTTTTGACTTCTACAATTTTTCAGTTTACTCACAGTAATTAGAACAATTTGAGACTTCAAAATCACATCAAGAATGGGTAAAATGCCTCAGATTGTATGAAAAACATGTACATATCCTTATACAGTGATTAAATATTACCTATAACTACGTGTACATGTATTTTTGAGTTTTAGCAACGAATTAGTTGTTAAAATAGCAACTATATTAACACTGAACACAGTAACCGTGATTTTTGTGTCATATTAAACTTGAAGATGTTTAAAGAAGAGGTTTTTGACGTAACAAAAATAAGAAGTCGGCATATTTAATTCTCAGTAGTAACTTTTTTACTGTTTTGATACTGAGTTCAACCGCCAAAACAACTTCTGCAGTATTCTTGAATATTTTACACTGGATTTACGCTTTACCGTTTATTCTTTGACCAGAACAAAATTTAAACTATTTTTCTTGCTTCGGAAAATTTCCCACGAGGCATGACAACTTCTGATTTTTTTCCCAGCCAGTCACAGACTCCAGTAGGCGGTCCAGGAGAGGAATTAAAATCTAACTTTGACTTTCCGAGTGCGACCACCACCGATGAAGGAAGAACCAAATTATTTTAATCTGTTTGCTTTAAAACTTTGGCTCCCTCTGCTGTCACCGTGGTGGAAAGGAAAGCTGAATTAAAGATTAAAATTAATCTCAGAAATTTCAGACACTACCAATCTACTCTCATAGCTTCAAAATAAAGTGGTTGTCTTGATTCTCTAACATGAAGAAAAATGACTCTGTCACTACAAAAAAAATTTCTGTAGAAGCAAAAAGATCTTAATTTATTATCAAAGAAAGCTTATTGAAATCTAGTAAATATGTAATGACGTTCATTATAACCGACGGTGACGGAGAGGGGGTGGCAACGGAGAGGGGAAGGTGTAAAGCCTGTCTTTAAAACAGCATGCCATAAGATAGAAACTGTTGAGGATGATGTTGACTGTTTTTTTTTTTTTTACTGCTTTACGTCTCTCAACAGCGAGGTCTTTAGAGACGAGAAAGGATGGGGGCAAGGATTTGGAAGGAATTCGGCCATGGCCTTTTGAAGGAAGCATCCCGGCTTTTGCCTGGAGTGATTTGGGAAACCATGGATATTGACGGTCACTATGTCTTTATTTATCAATGAAAAAAAGTATAAAACAATATGTTAGCCCTCTAATTATGGCCTCTGTACTCTCTACACGAAGGGCTTTTTTTTGCTGTCTTTATTTCTGGGTATCTTCTCTAGGATATTACTTTTCAAAAATTTAGATAGGTTTTGTGTCTAAGAAACGCTTATCACGCACAAATTCTACTACTTCAGTAGAGCCGCCTTGTTTTAGAACACATTCATTAAGAATTTTCTTTTTCAATTTTGCTGTAATCGACTGGTTTGTTGAAATCTTCCATCGCTTCCTATCTTGTGCTAACCTCTTCATCTCTAGAACCCACGTCCTCAATTATCTGCTTCATATATTCTAATCTCTGTCTTCCTCTACAGTTCTTACCTTCGACTGTTCCCTCCCCTAACATATTAACCAATCCAGCATGACCTATCAGCCTGTCTCTT
>JARYHS010009186.1:51762162-51799856 GCA_031002005.1 Vandiemenella viatica
TGATAGGAGAAGACTTTGCGAATTTTTGGTTTACTTTAACACACGAACAAAAGGTAACCCTGTCAGTAACTGTTCAGAGGTTGGATTGGGAATCATTGGAAACAGAATGAAGTTTGGGGAAGTGCTGGGCGTATGTTGGCGATGAGGCTAGGGTAGATCTTGGTGAAAGAATTAGGAATAGTGCACTGGATTTCTTCTATAAGGAGTGGTAAATTTTCTATATCTCCTTTGGCACAGGTTATGGTCTAAGCATGTTCTGTGCTTAGCACTGCCTTACACTGACTCGATTTTTATCACAAAGGGCAGGGGTGAAATTAGTAAGATTAACAAACGATGTTTCGTTCCTGGAACATACTTGCTGTGCTGTAAAATACAGTTAAAGGTGGGTAAGTACATGGCACAGCGTATATCTCTCTGTTTCTAGTCAATCACTGATGTGTCACAAGGGATTGCTAAGGGCACTCAATTTGTGATTGCTTACGAAAACATTACAGAATTGATACATAGATTGGTCTGGATAGACAGACAATATAGGTTTGAGCTTGTTGGCAAAAATTACGAGTGTGATGAAATATTTTTTTTATACCAGTGACAGCAGAGATTAGAGAAATAATGTGCTGTACTGGTGAATTTTGATTCTCACTACATAAAAATCATTTAACAGAGAGGGGTGATGTACCAGAGAAGCGAAGGACTTGGGTACAAATCCACAGTCAGACCATTGCTTGTGTGGTGTAGTATGGATGTCATTGGAAGATAGGAAGAGTGTTGAGGGGCTGTAGGTGGCGTATAATGCTGTTAGAATGGATATTGGTGGAATAATTCTGAGTGGTGTATGGAGCCTAAGTTGACCATGACCACAATCTCGCACTAGACTTTAGGTGATGAGGCCTGAGTGGATAAAATATCTAAACACCCACTTTGACCTAACAATTTACGACAGTTCAGGTGTGAGCACTATCTTAGGCGTAATAGAACCTATGGTGACGTTTTGGATACTTGTCGATGTGTGGGGATCTTCTATGAAAATGTATCTAGCCAAAATTCGTGAGCTATCATTAATGCTGTTAGCTATTAAATTGGTTCATAACGAATCCGATATGATGTGCAAAAGTATGTTTTCGGTATATGAATGAATTTTTAATTAGGAACACTATATAGAAAAAAGGGGGGGGATAGAGGACTATGATCAGACATTATAGGGTAAAGCCAGGGACTGAAAAGGCTGTCAAGGAATAAACTCACTGTAACTTCACTTTATCAGGTGTCATTGGAGATGTGTGAAATATTCTTTAATTCTTGGCCACTAAGTTTGGGGGGAATAACATATATGAAATATTGCTGTACTGTATAGCAATGTGACTGATTAATAGTATGTGCTTTGCTCTGTAATAACAAGGAGACATGGGAACAGAAATGTTTTGTAGGTAATATACGCTAATGTGGACTTCTTTTGTTTTTAGTAAAAAATAGTAATGGTTCACGCTTAATCAAACGCAAGTATATTTCACGACACAAAACCGAAGAAAATATTTTACTGTGCTGAAATATTTGCACCTTACTGTGTACAGAGTTTCGCAACCTGGGCAAACGGAACGCCGAGAATAACTCCATAGTTTCGAAATACTTGTCACATTGATATACCGATAATAGCAGACAGAGGACGGACATGACATTCACAGACACACAATTTCATTACCCCTAATTTTGAAATTTGTCCTGGTGGAGGAACATCAAGAGGCACCGGCTGCGGGATGTAGCAGCCATATGCTATATGGAAGGCTCTAAACAGACTAAGAACTGAAGTGTCCCAATGTAATATAATATTAAAAAATGGGGGTACACTAATGACAACGATCTATGTGAATGTGCGAGCTTCAGAACCCACAACATCTTCTGATATGCAGGAATCTCCCTGAAACCTGCAATATCGACGACCTTTACAGGGCAAAACGAGAAGGCCATCAAGATTGCGGAAATTCTGGTCACATTCTATATAATTGTGTTTATAGTTAATATTAATTAATTAATGTTATTTGTTTATTCAAACTTGTTATGTCCTGGACACGAGAAATATAAATAAAAATATAAATACCCCTAATTTAATACATCCTTTAAAATACACGGACTGTAGGTGACACTCGTGAGTTATATTATATTGTTCATAATGAAAAAGTGAGTTTGTTTCCCGTCTCTTCGTCGGTGAATTAATTTTTAATGTCTGCCTGCTTCGATGAACGGAATTTATGTTAACAGCGAGGTCTTTAGAGACGGGAAAGGATGGGAAGGAATTCGGCCATGGTCTTTTAAAGGAAGCATCCCCGGCATTCACTTGGAGTGATTTTGGGAAACCATGGATGCCTGGAACCTCCGTCCTCCCGAATGCGAGGCAAGAACGCTAAATAATTTCATGAAAACAGGTACACATAGAATTTATATCTGGAGTTTATGACGCTTTTTTTCCCGTTAAAAGGAAACATTTATGCTTTTTTTATTCAAGGCAGGTATCCTCTCTAGGTATGGAAAACTAAAATTTTGAAATTGACGAGTTGGAACGGCTTTTTCAATAAAAAACACCGCGGCCGGACTCGAACCGGCGACCTTCGGCACTCTAACCCCTACGCTACCGATGTCTGTTCACGTAAAAAAATCGCTTAAGTATTTTTCACGATACAAAATATTTTACTGTGTGTCGATAGTAGCCAAGATGTTCAGTGCTTGCTTAACATGACGCTAGGAATACATATTTCGTCACACTTAGTGGATAAGCAAACAGCCGAATGGGAATTGTACACATTTCGCAAAGCGCGCCGGAAATACTGCCACCGAACGCCATCTAGCCGCCACCAAATTAACTAACGGCAAAGAAATTAAGCCCTTGGGAGATGGTGCCATCTGGGCGGGCGGTCGAGGAACTAACGGCGGCCATCTTGGTCACCCCAAACGGGGGCGGCCATGTTGTGACGTCACGCGACCGTGCTGCCACCTGGCGGTGCGCTTGAATCGGCTATATCTTCCTACTAGCATTGGCTCCACATGAAGTACCTGCAAGCTTTTGGAGAATATTATTTATCGGTTTGACTTGGCAGCCACGTTTGAGAGATGCTGTTCTATTCAGTGTTATACGCAGATATTTTGGTGTGCCGCAATACAGCAAGAGCTGGCCTCTGAATTTAACTTCTGGTTTATAGTGTGATTGTCTGTTGCGTAAATGAAATGTTGAAATAACTGTTTTCTGAGGATTTAGATGGAGGCACCATTTCTTGAAGTATTCATCTAACTTTTCCAGATCAGCTGATAAAGTTGTTTCTGCATCAGAAAAGTTGGGGTTATGGTTCGCCAGACAAATGCCTTCAGCGTAAGTAAATGATCTTGATGTTTCCGGTAAATCGTGATTATACAAATATTGATTGATATTCAGGAGTATTTCTCTCCTATATAATCTGTAAATATAAGCCAAAAACGTTTTTAAATCTGTGATAAAAAAAAAAAACAAACTTTGGTCTAAAATCAGACATTTATCGTTTTAAAATCATTTCAAGCTTTTCAAAACGAGATTCGAAACGCCGGCAAGAGTCCCAAATTAAACGGTGCCTTCAAGCCTTAATTGGCTTTGATGTTGTGAATTCTTACCTGTTAATCAATTCTTGCTTGGTGCACTTCGATAGATTACATGCTCCGTCTTTATAAAAAATAATTCCTTCAGCTTTTTCACTGCCAAGTTTTTGCACATCGCTAATGAAAACAAACGCATAGTGTTCAACCGGAATTAAACAATACCACACTTTTTAAAGTGGCGTTGCAGGCCCCGAAAAGATAAATTAATAACTTCCAGCGTTTGTAACGTACCACTGTTTTGTTCTCTTATTTTGTAGAGAACATATGTGACTGTTACTTTATCATACTTTTAAAATAATACTTTTTGCTTAAACTTCCTGCACCAGACCACTACATAAGGATTTCCCTAATCCCTCTTTATCCGTTGCTGGTTTTATTTCGATACTCACACTGTAAATTAAATTATTATTAAGCAAATTCTTACCATACAAACTTTAAACCAACTCCTTTGTCTATATCTATATTTCAATCTCAAAATCAACTAAAACACTTTCTTCTTATCTCACAAACTTCTATTTTCCATTGAACAAACAATTATCATTTCCAAAGTCACATTCCATTATCTTTATCAAAACCCTAAAACCCTCTTCCCTCAGGCTAATATTTTCCTCTTCTTAATCCAGCCAGGATTCTTGTGGCTTCTCCATTGAGGCATTCTGTTTCATCTCTTCACTTAAAACATGTTATTTCCAAAACCAACTCGTCCTCTTCCTTTCAAATCTTTTCTTCAACTCTATATCAACTATTCTTTATTTTACAGAGATCTCATTATATTCATCTTGACATACTTGGAACAATTATAAAATAAAAATCTGCTTTATCAATGTTAAAATCACAAAATGTGAGGTTGTGTACCTCACAAGTTATTGCGAAAATATTATTTACTGATTTATTTATAACTGCCAGAGTACCCTGTGCTGCCATGTTTAATTGGGATTGATTTACCCGTACTCTATTTATATATTTCCAATGTGAATTACGTTTACCAAGTTTCATTAAATTAGTGGCAGCTATTTCCAGGAGTACACTAAACTTTGATATACCTGAACAATTCTCAGAACGGGGTGAATTGGATGTTGTGATCCGGAATGTCAGTTTACATTATGGTCCAGGCTTCATTTCAATCTAATCACATTTTTAAAATAGCTGCTCGATAGTTAATACATATACCATCCGCGCATTAATATATACCACATACACAAATCTGTATCTGTAATATATGTTTGTTCCGTAATCACACAGAAAATACTGATTTTTAATTAATTTGATAACTTGAAAGCATGGGGTCCAAGATAAAACCTGTCGTACTTTTTGAGGCATGAGAACACATTTATTTTATGTATAATCTGGCATACCTTGAAATTTATTCAATTAATTTTTACGTGATTTAAACTGTTGGCTTCTATAAAGAACATTGGAAATTAAGAATGGTGGAGGTAAAGGAGTAAATGGGGTTGAGTCTCCTGTAAACCAAACGTAGACAGTATTTTTCTGTTTTTTTTCTGTTTTGCAACTAAAACAAACGCTTTTGATAGCAAAACCCGTTTTCGCCCTTATTTAAGACATTTTCAGTGCCCTAGGTATACATATATCCACATTTATATACATATACAATGATGTTACTTGATATTTGTTCAGTTTTCTTATTTTACTAACTAGGTACTTACACTTTATATCATGCATTAACACACGCAAGTTCGTATATATATGTATATGTGTGTTTACCTAGGACACTGAGAACATGTCTTAAATAAAGACGAAACGCGTTTGCCATCAAAAGCTTTTGTTTTAGTTGCAATACGGGAAAACTAACCATAAACCAGTTATCATAACAACTATGGACCAGAGCCGAAAAATCACCAACATGTTAAATCAGCTATGTCAAGTATTTTTCTGTTTGTTTTAAAGCATACGCGTCTAAATTTCGATCGATATAGGATAAAAACTGTGGTTACAAAAGTTAGGGGGTGGAAAGGGGGAGAGGTTGGGATTTTGCTAACCTAATGTTGAGAGTATTTCTGTGTTTTAAAGTACATGTGTGAAAAGTTTCATGTAAATCATATAAAAACGTAGGTTTGTATAATAGTAAGTGGTGTACAAGGGAAGGGGAGGATGGTATTTTGCCTTTTCTTGGCCAGAAACCTTCTCCAAGAAAAAATATATGTGTCAACTTTCATGGTGATCGATCAAACTGTGTCAAATATTAATCTCGGACATAAAACATTCACGTTTATATACAAGATAGCGGTTACCGATTTTAGCTACTCGATTTATTATTGCAGCTCAGATTCATTGCCCACTAAAATCCTTTGAGTAGTTGCTGTATGCTGCTGGCGAATATGATTATTATGATTCCTGAGAACGGCGTGTTCACTGACATTGTTCAAACCACCTTAAATAACAATAGAAGCTGGACTCATCGGAAATCAGTTTAATGTGGTTACTGTCTCAATACTATGATCCAAAGACCTAGCACTTGCATCTTGTGGTTACGACACTCCCATTTAATATCTTCTCTAGTATTAAAATGCAGAGCCCTCAGGCACTCCGTAATATGCTTTACTATTTTTTTACGTTACTACAACTTGTAAAACTTAAATAAACTATGTTTCTTCTTCTTATTTCATCATTCTTGGTGCTCTAAATTTAACAAAATCAATTTCTTATCACACAGAAGATACTATAATACATCGAAATATGGAATACAAACAATCAATTTATTTTAGTTGCGATAGACTAATAAACATGTTTACGTATAATTGGTTCAGAATTTTTTATAAAATGTGTTAGGGTATTCCATCAGCTAAAGGATAATAACAATGATAAAAACAGATGCCCGACAGTATTTTTCTGCAATTAAAGCTGAATCATTACACTTATTATACTAATTTGCCTAGATGGCATTAATTCTACGACACGACCCTAACAAAGAAATTTTATTCACAAGTCTTCGCGTTATCCGTATAGTTGCTTCTATGTTTTTATGACAGTGCTATGCTGCAGCAAATATTTAAGTTCCACAGTTATTAGTTACAATGTGTTCAAAAGATATACACTGTTCCGCCAGAACATTATAACCACCTACTTAATAGCCGATATGCCCACTTTTGTCACGGATAACATGGAAGCAATGAAGCCTTGGTAGGTCACTGGGGGGAGTTGGCACAACATCTCCACACACAAGTCACTTAATTCCCGTAATTTTCGGGGAGGGGGCCGATGAGCTCTGACGCCACATTCAGTCACAACCAAAATGTGTTAGGTCGGGTTCAGATCTGATCAGTTGGTGTGCCAGCACATCAATTGCAACTCGCCACTGTGTTTCTCGAACCATTTCATCACACTTCTGGCCTTAAGGAATATTCTTATCTTCTTGAAAAATGCCACTGCCATTGGGAAACATGGTGGTCGTAATGAAGAGGTGTACATGGCTTGCAACCAGTGTACGATTCTTATTGGCCATCAGGGCACCTTGCACGAACTCCACAGGACCCATGGATGCCCACGTGAATGTTCCCCAGAGTATAATTGATCAGACGCTTGTGTCCGTCCCGCAGTACGGGTGTCAAGAAGCTGTTCCCCTGGAAAACGACGGATTCGCACCCTCCCATCGGCATGATGAAGGTATCGGGTTTCATCAGACCCCCAACGCTCTGCCACTGCGCCAACGTCCAGTGACAATGGTCACGTGCCCATTTCACGCATAGTTGCCGCTATCGTGGTGTTAACATTGGTACATGCATGGGTCGTCGGCTGCGGAGTCCCATCGTTAGCAGAGTTCGGTGCATCTGTGTGTTCAGACACACTTATACTCTGCCCAGCATTAAAGACTGGTGTTAGTTCTGCTATAATTTGCTGCCTGTCCGGTTTAACCAGTTTGGACACCCGACATCTGTAATGAGGGGTTCACCACTTGTTGAAGACACTCTCCACAGCACTCCTCGAACACCGGAAAAGTCGTGCAGCTTCCCTCCGGGCCATCACAATCTGCCCTCGGTCAAACTCAAATAGATCGCGCGCCTTCCCCATTCTAAACACGGATAGCACGCTCAGTGATACTACATGCACCGTACGTATGTCTGACTAGCAGTTATTCCTCGTCAGCTGAGGCTGTTATCACCTGGACAAGTTTATATCGATAGTAGATTGATGGTCATAATGTTCTGGCTGATCAGTAAACCTTACTAAATTTACGTTCGATAGGCAACGGTCCAAAAATAAGATTGCTGTCATTATTATATTTTACAGTGTAGTAGGCAGTGAACAGTATTGATACGAATATGCCTAAAAGCCGATTTTCCTAGCGACGCATATTTCGACAAGAGCATGAAACGTATTGCGCAGCGTAAAAGTGTTTTTTAGGGCAAGGTGTTGATCTACTCGGTTGACGTACGGACAATGTCTCAGTGTGTTAAAATGGATCGAAAAAGAATGAAAATGATCGCCATGCTTGTTCTAAACATATTATGGACGGTTTCGGGATCATGTGCACGAATTTCGGAACATTTTTCTTAACTCTAGTCTTGGTCGTTACTGCGTGATGTTGCTTAGACAAATTGCTTAGGGATGAGTATTTATCTGAGAATCCCTTTTGAGCAGATATATTCCAAAACTTGAAGGTTTTACAACTACCCAAAAGCTGATTCCACTAGCAGGCACCGGTGGTTTTGCAAAATTTGAAAGATTTCAACTGAGAAGTCGATTCACCAAGTACTTCAGCATCAACCGTTGCGGTTCTGACTGAAGAAATACTACTATGAACACAGTTCTACATGTGAATTAATTGTAAAGTATGTTTTTTTATTAGGTAGTCAAAATGTTTAAGCAGTAATGTAATTGATTTTTTTATAAAATTATTATACAAGCAAAATAAATTTAAAGAAAGTCAATTTAAGATTCAATTTAAATAACAAACTCTCCTCCTGTTTTCAGAATTTCTCTAGCTTTAACAATCACTAGTTTGAACTTCGCTCAAAACAAGAGACATAACGCGCAGGTGCGACGCGTTAGACGCCCCTCCAAGCAGTTGGTCAAATGCGCTGAGCTTCTTACGTCAACGTGTTGCGCTCTTTAGGTAAACAGCCCCAATAAGTATAGGAGCAACGAATCGGTGGCGTAACACGGTGAGCTTAAATTAAATTAATTAAATTAAATTGCAATGGAGTGCATGCTCCGGTGGCAATTACCCTAAACACCCATCTTCCCCCTTTTCTGCATCCACCTACATTTACCCTTCATAAATTTTAACTTTAAATTTGAAAACGTTTTTGGCAAATTCTCATGGTAACTTATTCCAATCCCAGACACCCTTACCAAAAAAAGATAATCTGCCTTCACCCTTGTGCCTGAAATTGAGTGGCAGCTTCTGGTCATGGTCATCTCTTCCCTTCCATGCATTATTTTCAATTCTTACACCAATATATTTCCATGCCTCATCACCAATATACACCTTGTACACTCCCATGACCCTCTTCACCTTCCTTCTGTCTTCCAATGAGTCCCATTCCGGCTCTTTTATCATATCTGTTTCTAGGTTGTTCACTTCTGGAATTCGTTGCTTAATCTTCAGTTCAGTTGTGTATTTCAGACATTAAATCAGATCTTTACAGCAAAGGTTAATACGACCACACCTAATCTACATACAGTTTGAAAACTCGTTATGCTTGTTGGGCTTTACATCTCGTAGACTCGAAGTCATTAGAGCGGGAAAAGTTCTGGGGCCGCGGAGTGGCCAGGAATTCACCTGGAGGCATTTAGAGAAAACCAAAATCAGGATCAGCGGACGGTAATCGAACCCACGTGATACCGAATGCCTGGCTTGAGCGTTACCAAACAATCCAATCGGCTCTATCTATTAGATTTATACAATGAATCATGCTGGTGGGTGAAAAGTTGCAACTGCTGTTAAATATT
The DNA here is from genome assembly GCA_031002005.1 of Vandiemenella viatica. NCBI lineage: Eukaryota > Metazoa > Arthropoda > Insecta > Orthoptera > Morabidae > Vandiemenella > Vandiemenella viatica. Next base: position 51,771,694 of record JARYHS010009186.1, read on the forward strand.
AATACTTGTTAATTAATGTTTACAAAGATTAGAAAGAACCATTCATATTTCCATATCACGTAGGGGTTAAATTATCAAAACAGTAAGGTGTACCGAGCGTGGTGGTGTAAACGGATAGCGTTCTGGCCACGCATTCGGGAGGGCGGCGGTTCGAATCCCCGTCCGGGCATCCAGATTTGGGTTTTCCATGGCTTCCCAAATCACTCCAGGCAAATGCCGGGATGCTTCCTTAAAAAGGCCATGGCCGAATTCCTTCCCATACCTTGCCCCCATCCTTTCCCGTCTCTAAAGACCTCACTGTTGAGAGACGTAAAGCAGTTAAAAAAAAGTAAGCTGTATGAAATTTTTGTTTGTATGATACGAATGATAGAACATTCAAATATTTTTTAATCTTAACAAGCGATCCAAAAATCTTGCTTTCTTCTTTTTTATATCATTTTTCCAAACTTCCTAAATCACCATTCTGCAATAGATTCAATGATAAGCAAATAATTTGATTCATTCAGCATATAATACAGAGGTGCGAACTTGTGATTGGCATCCTTTGTAGATTAATTAAGTCTTGATTACGAAATTGCTGCTTTACTGTCACCTGCGAGGATGAGCGGTACGAAAGAGCTAAACTATCGTAGTGAAATCTGAAATAGAACTATGCAACCAAAATTAGTAAACCGTCGATTTCTGTGAAACAGGCGTAGCAACGCACAATAGCAATTATGAGTTGATTATGATGTGTTTAAAGTAGCTTATTAATTAAATTTAAAAAAAAAACAATTTGGCACTAAGAAAGTGTAAAATAAACTACACAAAAACTAAAGAATCTATTCTGCAGACATAATAAATACTACACAATTCTAATTTTGATTCACAGTTGTTACTTACTATGTGGCCATTAATGCAATATTGTAGTTATTGAAAATAATGGTCCACTCTGTTGGAAAAGATAGTTTCGGCCCCACAATGGTGTCCGAAGCCTCACTCAGGGTTCGAGTCATTGAAGCGGAAGAAATTTTGTCTTCTAGGACTTTGCCCGGCAGGGTAGAAATGGTGGTGCACAGTTCGCATTCACTATATAGTGTACCTAATTACTTGTTTGAACATCAAGCTTCTCCGCAGTACGTGTGAGGGGGGTTGAGGGGGGGGTGGGAAGCAACACTGTGGATGCCGTGTTTGGCTTTCGGATCGTGAAGTTGAACTTGGCGGGCAGCTTGTTCTCTCTTGGTAGAGAAGGCGTGAATGAGATGGCGCCTGGTGTCTCCCCCCCCCCTCACCCCACCCCCAACCTTTTCCTTTCATTTTTCATTCATTCAGTGAGATCAAAAACAACTCACTAAACTGCAAACAAATACATCACTGCCACACGCACTAAAAAGTAACACCTTCATACAACATCGGGGAAGGCAACGGAAAACCACCCAAATTCAATTTCGCGAGAAAGCAGCTATCGAGTAGTAAATTCCTCCAGGGCAGTAACCAAACCTGCGTTACTGGGTAAAATCGTCATCAGTTATCAATGCTAATTATATAATAAATCAAAGGTAGCTTGAAATGGAGAAGGGCATTGTCATATTACAAAACATTGCAGATTTTTTTTCATATCTCTGTAATGGTTTACTCGAAGCTGTCATAACATTACAATATCTCAATAAATAGAAACAGATTTTAAAAAGCTCACGAACTTTTATCCTAGAACCCGGTAAATGTCAAGATCCAGGCCGGATTTATATATATACAAAACTGTAACTAACCTGTCGAAACCAAATATTCCAAAGCTGGAACTGCCATATAAAATAAAAGCCATATTTTTTGGCCAGTGAGATTGGTTTCCCTAAATGCAGAAGTAAAATAGCTAAGCTTTCTTTACTGTTTAAGCGAAACAATGTGTTTTTCGCTTGAGATGATAATCATTGAAGATTAGACAAACTAAATCTTCTGTGAAGGGGGAAATTACGTGAAGGGAAGAAAAATCTCCTTCAAAACTTGGATCTTATTTAAATTACTTTCCATCGGTACCCCTTCACGATCTTGGTCAAAATAATTCCCCACTTACAGCTTCCGTTATAATTCATTTTCTAATACCTGACTTAGGATAAACGGTCTTGCTGCTCAGTGGTTAAGGTGGCCGGATGGGTTAGATGCATTTATTGTACCGGTATAGCTACATGTGGTTCATTTAAATGAACATCACCTGTGTCGTAGATGTATTTCTTGCTTGTATTACTTACATCAGAACGCTTCAGCATTTGGATTTCATGTTAAATTGTAGTCATTTATATTTTGTACGATTAGAGTGGCAAATTACGTGAGCAATGGAATTTTTGTCACTTTCGTGGTGGGTAAAATAGTTCTTGGCATTCACTGGGCGATAACTTTAAACATTATTTGCTGACCAATTCTTTATTTTCAATAGCATTCGGCTACTTATTCCATATAGCGAACTCAAGTACAGGGCGTTCGCCGGGAAACGCAACCCACTGTTAGCGCTACAAGGAAGAAACTGCTCCCGGCGAGCGAGCGGTCAGCTTCCGGCATTGTTCGACCGTCGGTCGCGGACTATTTCATAATAATTACGCTTCATAAACTTCATAAACTTGTGTGCTAAACATTTAAATGTGACGTAATTCATTAGCTTAACTTATAAAAGATGCTGGAAGTGTTGACCCTCTTGTGTAATTTCACATCTTCTGAACATACGAGTATTTCGAGACACACGCTGCCCTAACTGACTTAATGATTTTTTGGGTGACTGTTCTAGTCGAAAAGCGATATCGTCAATTTTCTCCTCTGTGAGAATACGGTTGACCGACAGTCTCTTTTTGTTAAAAAATGAACCCGTTTCTCTTACTTTTTTAACCAGACGCAGAATTGTTGATTTAGCTGGCAGTAAAGCGCCAGGAAATTCGCGACGAAATTTACTGCGACACTTTTTAAACGACTTCTTCTTCACATATGTATCGTAGAGAAATATTCTTTGTTGCAAACTGTAACGTACCATAATTTTACTCACACTCAAACACGGTACAGATTAATAAGAGTATGAAGCCCCAAACCAGCCAAACCGCAAAGAAACGTTTATTTACAACACTGATTAATAAGAGACTGAAGTCACAAACTAGCTACAATGCAAAGAAACCGTTCTTAACAATGTAAGGATCACTGCACTGCACTGTTGGGGCAGCGGAGGTGTTAAACAGTGCGGTGATTCACGGTGCCGTGTGGCGGGAGTTGCTGGCACCACTGACCGAGCAAGTTGCCGACGGCAACAGACTGGGAGGGTAGCGTTTTCCGGCGAACGCCCTGTATAATTATTACTAATCTTCAACTGTTTCAGTTTCTTGAGTACACTATTAACTCTAAGTATGGACGTCACAGGACGAACTCTACTTTAACACACACAACATTTTAGCACCCATGCCCTCGATCGGACTCAAACAGTCGATCCTCAACTCGCCCATAAGGTTAGATTTGTTCCAAAATATCCTACAGTCAAAGCAATCAGGTGTTTCATTACTGCACTATTATTACAGTCCTGCTGAGTTTTTTTTAATTAGGTGGCGTCCATAAACTACGTGACTTTGTCTAGGGAGGGCAGGAGGGATACGTGAGGGGGAGGGGAGGGGGGTTCCGAGACAAGCCACGTAACTTTTCATTCATATTATTCGTCACAATAAGGTACAAACACACATCTGCATGTAGATACTTATTTCCGTATTTAATTATTTTCATATGTAATTTTCGATAGTCCGGCAAAAGAAAACAGTACAAAATGTCATCTGGAATCAATAGAAAAAAAAGGTACCTGCCATGTGGAAGAAAGAAGTAGGGGGGGGGGGGGGAGGCAAAAGCAACGTCAGGCTAAGTGGGGGGAATAGGATTTACAGGAGGCCAAAATGGAGTTACGCAGTTTATGGAGGCTCACTTCGACAAGGATCAACAAAGGATCTTCTTTACATATGATCCAAACAGAAAACAAAAAAACAAAAAATAAGAGGATGAGATGTTGGAATCAAGATTTTTGCGAAGCTCTTTATATTCAATTTTTCAGTTTTCAACCATAGACATCAACCTATACATTCGCAAATACATTGTAATACGCCATACAATTGGGTAACTGTTGTAATGCGATTATTTTGTAACGTGTTGAATACAATCTGGAAATCCAAGAACGTGTGGATCCTATTTCAGCCACTGTCATCGCACCTTCACAAATTAGAGTAAACTAGCTATCATAATATTCCAATTCAGCAATAAAACTACCACAAACAAAATACACAAAGAACACTCAGAGGCACTCACTTCATTAAAATTAAATAAACCAGATGTTATCTAAATCAAAAGACGCACAGGAACACGTATAAACCAAAACTTCATTATTCACATTTTCCAACACACCAAAGAAAAGAGGATAAAATACCATTTTCATTCCATCGTTCCTCGTTCTGACTCTAATAAAATGCCTAAAAAATTGGTGAGCACGAATACCAAGCTAATTATGCACTCATATCTGAGGAAAAAGTGGAGACTTCACGCTTTTATTTACCTATCAAAAACTAGTACATATTTAAATGTGGGCTTACTGCTTTGATAAAATCTCTTCAAGCTCTCAACGCATATTTTGCAAAAAAAGAAAAACATCCGAAATATAAAGCGGCTACGCAACTGTGAAATGCTGCCGCACTGCAAAAATGCCACAAATACTGTCTTTTCAGCGATCTTATAAACTTAAACTGTTTCGTTTAAGTCCTACCGGTTGTGGTTAAGTTAATATACGGCCTAGACCAGAGTAAAAATTTCGAAAAAGTCACGTATTTAACATCCGTTCTGCAGCTTCCATCCTGAAATGCCATATTTACACAAGTCGAAACAATCTAAACCATCTAGAAATTCAATAGGGCGAATCACATCTGTTAGACGCAGAGCCAAATATTTTGTCATTGTATATTTTACACGACTCTTATTAGCAACGGTGAAAAACTGGAACGCCAACAACACACTACAATAAAGGTATTAAGCAACATATCTTGAGGTTTGTATTCATTTTGCAGCTCGGGTGGTATATGATCACTGCGCAACATCTTTATATTTCAGCATTTTTAAATTGTAGAACCTTCTTTTTTCTAAAATGTGAGTGGTAAACGAAGAATATGTTATATCGAAGCAGATAATTCAAATTTCAAGAGACAGAGCGTAGTGCGTGAGTGGCGAAGCTGTGGCCCCGCATTGTGGAGGACGCCGGTTCGAATCCCCGTCCTGGCATCCAGATTTGGGTTTTCCATTGTTTCCCCAAATCACTCCAGGTGAATGCCGGAAGGCTTCCTTCAAAAGGCCATGGCCGAATTCCTTCCCATTCCTTGTCCCCAATCGTTTCCCGCCTACAAGGCGTAAAATCATCAGCAAGAAAGAGCAAATTTCAAGAGGTTTGTACCTGTTTTTGATAGGTAGAAAAAATCGTTCAAAAACAAATAATAAATATTAAAAAATGTACAAAAAGGCAGGCAGATACACTTTCACAGATGAGTACAAAACAGGTTATGTGCAATATCAACCGAAAAGCATGTTTGATGGAACCAAAGACGATCATCTGTACTTCCTTGCGGCAACAATATGAATGCAAAAGAGTTTATTGGCTGTATACAAATACAATGTTATTAAAAAGCTATAAATAAAAATATACACCGGTGGCATACGCAATTAAATCCATTTTTCAGTACAAATTTTTATTGTTTATGATATATGCGCGGCAAATACCGTAAAATTCAGTGACAATATTTATTAATAATTTCTATTTATTGTAACTACAGTATATAATTTAAATTCCACAGTTTTTTTTCCATGTTCACTCCGGCATCCGGTGGATGCGACAAGGACGATGCTATATACTTATTTACTTATGGCCTTACGCCTCGTCAACATCGCGGTGATTAGAGGCTGGATGGGATTGGGGACAAGGAACGGGAAGGAATTCGGCCATGGCCCTCTGAAGGAAGCATCCAGGCATTCGCCTGGAGTGATTTGGGGAAACCATGGCAAACCCAAAGCCCGGACGGGGATTCGAACCGTCATCCTCCGCAATGCGAGGCCAGAACGTTAACCACTCACCCACCACGTTCGGTACGGTGTTATAAAACTAATTAGATTACGTTATGGATAAACACTTACATAAAATGTGAGGTCGATCTCGGAAATTATTGAACGGTACATAATACCTTACATAAAAACAATATTAGTAACAAACAATGAATGGTAAGTTAGTTCATAATCTATCAAAAATGGTTTAGTTCTAGATCCCAATACATTTACAACAACTTTCCACCACACGAAAAACAACGCAGCAACCTACGAATTATCCAAATAGTTGTTTACGAATTTTTTCTGACCCAGGACGCATTTCAACCCAACCCCAAATGCGAGGAAGAAAACGAAACAGTTTAGGTTGATGTGCTCCCTACACCGACAATTACGTTGTTGTAGCCGTATCGTGATCTACAATTAAACCGCAAAACTATATTATTTACAAGGTTTTTTACACACATATAATATGTGGTACTACTTGTTAAATTGTTTTGCTAACTTTCATATTACCAGAGATATTTACTGAAAGAAGCTTATAAAACAAGAACTTTACCCCCAACTCTTCTAATACGAATTGAAAGATCTGTTTGGTGGTTTATCTACATTCTAAATAGAGCTATGTAAAACACTGCTTACAACTCCGTCTCCTACCTTACAGTCGTTTCCGAGAGCTACAGACTCGTTTGACAACTCACGCAGCTATTCCGTGCACTACACGACGGAACGCCTGTCAGCTGACTACAAGGTCACACGCTGAGGTCAAGCTACAGTTGGAACTCCAAGCCAGGCTTGTTGACAAACGAAGCGTCGAGGCAGTTGGCATTTAGCCTTGAGAACAGAGTGTGGTCATGGACGACTGTCGAAGAAAACGGAAAGTTTTGCCGAAGAAAGTCGATTACCCAAGTAGTTGGTGGTAGTGAAATGACATTCGCTGTCGATATGCTGGAAACAGTTAAGATATAACATAATACAAGGCACGGTTTCACTCAAGGCGAATGACGGTATGGTTCCTTAAAAAGATAATAGACATCGCCGAGGCGTAAACCCATAAAAGAAAGATAATCCATTAATGAATAGGAAATCAGTATGAACTATTTAACAGAGAATAATTTTGCCTCACGTCGATTGACGTCGGGAATTCATGAAACCATAAAAATATATGATAATCGAATCTAAATAGTTTGCATGAATTTGATAGTTGCAAATCCGTCTTAAGTATTGTATCAGATTCTGATTTTTTTATCCATCATGTTATCTACTCTACAAGTTGAGCGGTAATGTTTTCGCTTTGGAGAGGATGTGTGTTTTATTCCCAGTTCAGAATTTCTCATTTTGGTTTTTACATGGTTTTCTCAAATTACTCTCAGGAAAGTTTTTTTTAAAAATGGCCATAGTCTTTGTGGATTACTTTATCTGCTCATCACACTCTTCCTTATAATGATATCTTCGCCGACAAGCTTCCTTCGAGTATTCTTTATCAAAATTGTTCTATTGAAAGCGGGCGCAGTCTGTAGCAATTTCCACAAACACATTTTCCTCCAAATACTAATCTATGGAAACGTGGAGCTATATATGCGTAGATGCAACACTAAATGCACCAAAATCATCGACCAAGAGACATTTTTCCGATTTTAGATATATATTACGACTTACTAATTACTAGGATTCAAATGTTGCGTACACGGAAACATTAACAAAACGTTTGGTAATGTATTTCCGAGGTGAAGGGAATTATATGAAAGTAAATTATCTCTATTTTTCTGACATTTTGGTGATGAAACATGGGAAGCTGTCAATTATTTTTTTCTTTTACACGTTCCGCAACATACTGTGTCTTGAGAAACAATTTATTATCATGAAAATGTGTTTTCTATACAATTTGATTGTTAAAAAACCATTATCATTTTTTTCTAACACAATAGCATCCACACTTAATTACTTATATTATGCGATGTTAATATTTACCATTATTACACACAAAGAAAAGAAAATTTTTACTTCAGAAGCAGAATTTGAAAGGAAACCAAGTGAATGTGACAGTATAAGGAGATAATAATAATAAAAAAACGGCGATGAAATGTTTATTCCAAAGCAGAAAATAGAAAGAAGTTTAGAACCTAAATATTACAATAGGGAGTTGAGAATGTTAAAGAGGATAGTGAGACTGGTACACAACATAGTCAAAGACAGAAAGGAAGTAGGGAATACTTAAAAAAAACTAAATAAGCAATTAATAAGAGCAAAGAGAGAAGTGAATGATGGGTTTATGAAGAAGGCCACTGAACTATGCATCTAGAAATTTTTATGGCTACATTAGAAAACTGAGGAGAAGGAATTCAGATTATTGTACAAGCTGGTTTGAAGATCGACAAAATTTCTTTAGGCATGGATATTTATTTGATACTCAAATGGTGAGCTATATGCAAAATATTTCAGATGATTTGAACAAGGGAGACCAAGTTGATAGGGTGGCACTAGATCTTTCTAAGGCATTTGACAGAGTAAGCAATAAAATGGTTTTAAATAAACTGAAATCTGTAGGATTGTATGAAATACTAGCTGATATCCGTGACTTCGTACGCGTAGATTAAGAATTTCTTTGCCAGAATTGAATGTAGAAAGTTGTTGGTAGCGAAGGATTGGTCCCAAACAACACCGATTCGGCATAATGTGACCTGGAAGCCATCACTATATCATTCTACCATCGAACCTGTCTCTTGAAGATAATCAATTTCCAACATATTTAAAAACAAACGAAGGGGAGGGGATGTGGGGGAGTGGGCTTATTAACTAAGGGAAGCTTTATTTCAGCTTGATCTTTTCTTCTTTCTTCAGCATGAGCATCTGATTCTTGGGTTCTAATAATTTTAGCTGCTCGTGCTCTGCTAGAGTTACAACTTAGGCCACTTTACGCCTGCGAGACAAAATAAACTGGTGCCAGAAACATTTCAGCAGACACAAAGTAATAGGACAGAGAAAATCGACATCTTTATTAAATAATACGTTTTTTCTCTAAACGAAAGTTATTAACAAATTATATACTAACATAATGCGCGAGAAGCATAGTTTGAGGAAGCGACGTAACATTACAGACTAACACACACATCCGTCTCTCTGTCACAATTCGATAAGTTCTCAAAATTTCGTGACTACAACTGTTAATCTTACCGAAAAAATATGTCCTATGCCCTCCCTAAAGATTTTCTTATCAAATTCGGTCAATATCGGTATAGTCGTCAAAACGTAACAAAAGACAGTGACTTACTTCCTCATTTATACAAGTGCAGATCACACACAGACTGACGGCGAATCACCCCTGAGGGATCAATATAACTTAAAAAAGTGTGCACCTACAACATTGGAAGACTACCTACGATTTGCCTCACATTGCACCCGTAACTTTGTGATATCTACAGTTAAACATTCAATCCGAATAACAGACGGCCCAGGCGTGACTCTTACGATCAAAAAACAATTTTTAAAAATCTTAGCCTCTACGGAGATCTGAACCAGGGACCACGATCTAAACATTAGTAAGTAAGCGCATTAACCACTGACATACCGGACTGCTACACGCAAAAACAGTACAGAGACTTCCGTAACCAACGCGTCTGTCTATCGCCATTCCGTAATTTTTCGAAATTGTAATACAACATATATTATTTATACAGATAATTTTTCAACCAAATGTAGACAGTATTTTTCTCCTTGTTTCAAAGGATAAGTGTTCAAAGTTTCATCGAGATAGGATCAAAACTGTGGATTTTTATAGTAGTAGGGGCCTTGGTGGATAAATGCGCTATAGTTATCATTCATACATTTATGATTAATTATTAATAAATAGGGATTTTAATTTTAATTTTATGAAGGAGTGAAAATATTTATTTTTGCAAGAATCTCGATGTTAGTTGTAATATAGGAAAACTGTCACAATATGACATTTATTTTCTTATCATTGGCGCTTACAAGTCTGAACGAATTTACTGTTAACAATAACACAACTTGGCAAAATCATAAGAGCAACGCTCAGAGGTACAATTAGCCGTCATGAGCAAGCAAACAATTGTGTATTTACTTTTAAATCCATCTCAGAATTAATATGCAAGAAATAATGATATTTGGAAACAACAACGTACAATACAAGTTATGACGACCTCAGACATAGGTTTCATAATACTGTGACTTTACAGTTCAAGAAAAAAAATCTTTGGCGCCAAGAATGAACAATATTCCATTCGAAAATAACTAGTTCTGGCAAATTACACCGCTAGCTCAGGTGTTTCCAGTTGCAAATTTAGAACATGGATCTATCCTCTTAAAGTCGCTTAAGGGTTCTGTTTCACGGAATGCACAATCAGATGGCTTGGCCGTAATAATTTACCATTGTAGTTCTACGTCTGATGTCTGCGGTGTTCGGAGATGACCCACGGTATGTGAGACTGTCTCACATGGCGGCTACAGGCACGTCCGATCTGGTAATGCGCATCATCGCATTACTGGCTGTCACCCGTGCGATAAGTGCTCCAGCCAGCCGGCAGCGTCAGTTTTCCGACACCAGGAGTCGGACTGCAGCAGTTAGCGAGAAAAGCCAACTTTCAGAGTCCACCACAGACTTGCATACAATCGAATGAAGCTCATCGCTCTTCTATCTGCGATGAAACTTCTGGCTCCACCCCTTGCAGTCTCGCAGATCAAATTTAACAGAAAATTCACAGGATTTTAAGTTATGTGCTCATTTGGATTAGATCTTGAAGTTGGCACCTAATGTCACGTGATATCCCCGATATCTTATTTACCGCGCGTATATCACAGAGGTCAGAAATATTCGGCTAAGTTCGCCGGGGTGAGAACGTATTCGGGTGGCGGGTTTTCACATCAGGTAAGTGGCCTGTTGTGGAGTCCCCACCCCAAGGAGAAAGCCGGCAAAACCCTTTATCCCTGACTTCCTGCCTGCGTGGCTCGGGAAGTCCACGATTAGCTTCAAGCCTACACAGCTCAATAATTCTTTAATATTCGTTGAAACAAGATACACTGAATGTTCACCATTGCATTACAGTCCTCACTTGGAATCTTGCGTACTTTAGGAAATTACAAAAAAAACTATCTAGGTGGTCACCCAAGATTTATGAAAATTACTCCAACATTATGATTTATATAATAAAAAATGCGCCCTAGAATGTGGCTACAGCGCGTCACGTTATAGTATGAATAACAAACAAACAAACACACATACATTCATCTTTATACTTCTATTACATCTATTTACTTGCTGAATAGCAATTTTTTTCTTATGGCTTTATGTCTCGTCGACGTCGAGGTTATTAGAGGCGGAATGGACAAGGAAAATGGAAGTGGAAGATTTTCCACCATGGCCTTTTGAAGGAAACATTCGCTGGATATAGAAATTCTTAAAAGCCAGCAAGCAAAGTGTTAGAGTAGGAAATAAATTATCAGAATAGATGGAAGTAAATATGGAAGTGGCAGAGGGTAATGTATTAGGACCATTACTGTTCATTATTCGAATTAATGGGTTACGGTCAGAATATAGGTTGTTTGAACATGATACAATGGTAAACGATAGGATCAAAGCAGCTGAAGACTTTGAACAGCTGCATGGTCTCCTAGATAGAATATCTCAATGGGTAGGTCAGTATGGAATGAAGATAAATGCCAAGAAGAGTCAGTTTATTAGGTACACAGATAAAAACAAAAGGTTAATTACGATTATAGGGTGGGGTCAGACTTGCAGGTTGAAAGTTTGAAATATCTTGGCATCACGTTTGATAACAAACTCAACTGAGCGGAGCACTTTGGGCAGGTGGTAGGAAAAGGTTACAAAAACCTTCATTTACTGGAGAGGGTGATGAGAGGATGCACCAGAGAAATTAGGGAACTGGTTTACAAAGCACTGATCAGACCATTGGGTGAATATGGTTGTGTAGTTTTGGACCCACGTTTTGGTTATCAATACAGGAGTTGGAGGGTGTGCAAAGAAGAGCAGCTAGATTTGTTTGTGCAAATTATTGCAGGACCGAGTCACTAACTGATATGATAAAGAAGCTGGATTTGGAGTGATTGGAGGAAAGGAGGAGCGTGAAGAGAGAGCTGGGAAAGTGCAGGGCATATGTTGGTGATGTGGCTTGGAGGAATATTGGTCAAAGAATTAGGAATAGTGCATGGAAAGGGAAAGACGACCATGACCACAAGCTGGCACTCGATTTCATGCATAAGGGAGTGGGAAATTTTTGTTTTGTTGATAAGGCTTTGGTAAGGGTTCATGGATTCGAATAAATTACCAAGTGAAGTAATGAATAATTTACCAAAATCGCTTAAGGAATTTAAAACTAATGTTTATAAATCGGAAAAGTAAATGGTGGAGGATTTAAACACTACAATTACAAGGAAAAAATTACAAAATAAAATAAAGAGGGGTAGTTAAATGGCTGGCGGAACTGTCACAGTATTCTTAGCTCCATCGCAATGAAATTAATAATAATAACACGATAATAAAAATAATGATAAATGTGTCAATGAGCTCAGGATAACCACATTTCCGTTCGCTGCTACTACATAGTTCTTTAAATAGATGTTGCCTCAAACTAACCGTTACGATGTGTAGTCTTTATCAAATTAAATTCTAATAGGTATTTCATACAAAAGTTTGAGCCACAAGAATCATTAGGGATTGCCGATAACAATTTGTAGTGGAATTTGCATGGTGTGAATGATATATAAACACGATCTGTGGCTATGATTTTAAAATAAAACGTTTGATTTACATGCATAAACAATTATATTTTCAACACCTTTCAAATTTGTGTTAAAATTAAAATTTTCCATGATAATACTACAATACAAAAATTCATTGTTTATTGTGCCTGCTATAGAACGTTTGGAACATCTACAGAATTGTGAGGAAGTGTGGTCTGAAATTAAAAATAATATTTTGTTTCTAAAGAAAGATTTTTTAAAATTTTGCCGGCTTTTTACCCCCTTGCTCTACTCAACAGATTTCATTGTTTATTTCTGCCGAGAGGTGAGAAAAAACGTGATGAAGAGACCAATTAAAAACTCAAGGATATCTTCGTTCAGCTTTTTTCGAAACCTCTACAGATCCCAAGGTCCAACATTAAAAAAGTAATATATGAATCGTGTTAAATCACCATTTCTGTCAAAAGAAAAATTTTAACCATGATTTGTGCAGAGCTATAGGTAAGACGGCATATATTATGTCACAGTAACAAGCTGAGAAATCGCAAATAAGAAGCAAAACCACGTTTAAATGTAGCAATAGCCAAATGGAACGGCAGAAAAGATGGTGTTTAATTTGAATACACAGGGAAGGCCAAAATACTTGGAAATCCATTGGAAATAAAGGGCTGAAAGCTGAGAAGTATTGAAAGGCTCTTCAAATGAAAATTCAATTGAATTAACAACCCCTTTCATCACCCGTGTAACTACAATTAACACTGACAATAAATTATTAATAAACCCAATTTGATAGGAAAGTTTCAGGTAGTGGTGGAGAAAGGTTAAACGTCCTGCGGTATTTGAACAGTTGCGCCAAGGATAAAAAAGGCCCTTGTTTTACTATAATGGTATACGGTAGTGCTATATGGGAACCACATTGTGGATATTAAATACAGTAATTTGAGGGTAGGGAATGACGAAAAATTACTGATAATAATCACAGGGAAGAAAGGTGATCATGACTAAGAGATGGTATCTGATTTGAAGCGTATGAGAATTTGAAACTATTCCTATGTAAGTAAAAGGGTCAAATACTGAATAACGAGTATAATACTGATCTATTAACTTCACACAATGAACTAAATCATGCTAATAATTCAAGTATTACATAAGTAGGGATGTGAAATATTTTCAAGTTTTGTCAATAAATGTTCTAGCCGTGTCGAGAGTTATTCTGCTGGTAGCTTAGGAAGAGGGAAGAAAATATGACCACTAGTATGACGTGTCTAGAAGGTCCAGATTTTTTTACCAACATACAGCGCGGTGAAAAGCTTTGGTCTTTCGACAATGATTTCAGATAAAAATTACTCTCTTTACATTATAGTTCCTTTTCTGATATCATTAATTATTATTCTTGGTGGACTTGAAGGACAAAAACAAGCATCTCTAATTGTTACGATGAAAATCCGGAACGTTAGCTTCTGGCACATTTCCGCCATTGGTGAGAATCTGCAAGTACAATCGAGGCTAAATCCCAGCCTCCGTTTTGCCTTTGGAGTATTTCACAGTGACTGTGCGTTAGCCTGTGAAGAAGCTGAAAGGTGGATGTAAGTCCTCTCCCGGCAGCTGTTTACGGCTCGTAATTAAAGTGGCTGCCAGGAAGGTGAAGTTGGCCGTGAGTTTCAGAAGGCAGATCGTCAGGAAAAGGACGGACGGCTTATTACTTCCCTTCTTGTGAGGATCTCAAGTTTCCCTTCTTCGATGAAGCAAACAAGACACTGAAAGATACGAAACGAACCTGCATCCTTACTGCGACAATCTGAAGAGCTATTCCCAAATGGACAGCTAATGACTTCAGAAACCTTGTACCACTCAGTGGTCAATCCATTTCATCGTCTGTGAAAATTCAAAGCAATGGTTTTTGTAAGTACAGTTTCGCGATCGGTAAATAAATTGAACCGTTACAACAAGAGTTAATTGAGGTTGACATGTTACTATTCAATATATAATTAAGTATACCTACGTGTCTTTGTTTTACATTTTCGAAATATCTTTTTTCCTTGTTTGTCGTGCAGGCTAATTACAGAGGATTAAACGATACTAGATACCAGGTATTACATCAAAGTTGTTATTATTCAGTTGCATTTGGGAGGACTTTCATCTACACTCCTGAAAATTGAAATAAGAACACCGTGAATTCATTGTCCCAGGAATGGGAAACTTTATATAAACATTCCTGGGGTCAGATACAACACATGATCACACAGACAGAACCATAGGCACATAGACACAGGCAACAGAGAATGCACAATGTCGGCACTAGTACCGTGTATATCCTCCTTTCGCAGCAATGCAGGCTGCAATTCTCCCATGGAGACGATCGTAGAGGTGCTGGATGTAGTCCTGTGGAACGGCATGCCAAACCATTTCCACCTGGCGCCTCAGCTGGACCAGCGTTCGTGCTGGACGTGCAGACCGCGTGAGACGACGTTTCATCCAGTCCCAAACATGCTCAATGGGGGACAGATCCGGAGATCTCGCTGGCCAGGGTAGTTGACTTACACCTTCTAGAGCACGTTGGGTGGCACGGGATACATGTGGACGTGCATTGTCCTGTTGGAACAGCATGTTCCCTTGCCGGTCTAGAAATGGTAGAACGATGGGTTCGATGACGGTTTGAATGCACCGTGCACAGTTCAGTGTCCCCTCGACGATCACCAGAGGTGTACGGCCAGTGTAGGAGATCGCTCCCCACACCATGATGCCGGGTGTTGGCCCTTTGTGCATCGGTCGTATGCAGTCCTGATTGTGGCGCTCACCTGCACGGCGCCAAACACGCATACGACCATCATTGGCACCAAGGCAGAAGCGACTCTCATCACTGAAGACGACACGTCTCCATTCGTCCCTCCATACACGCCTGTCGCGACACCACTGGAGGTGGGCTGCACGATGTTGGGGCGTGAGCGGAAGACGACCTAACGGTGCGCGGGTCCGTAGCCCAGCTTCATGGAGACGGTTGCGAATGGTCCTCTCTGATACCCCAGGAGCAACAGTGTCCCTAATTTGCCGGGAAATGGCGGTGCGGTCCCCTACGGCACTGCGTAGGATGCGACGGTCTTGGCGTGCGTCCGTGCGTCGCTGCTGTCCGGACCCAGGTCGACGGGCACGTGCACCTTCCGCCGACCACTGGCGACAATATCGATGTACTGTGGAGACCTCGCGCCCCACATGTTGAGCAATTCGGCGGTACGTCCACCCGGCCTCCCTCATGCCCACTATACGCCCTCGCTCAAAGTCCGACAACTGCACATACGGTTCACGTACACGCTGTCGCGGCATGCTACCAGTGTTAAAGACTGAGATGGAGCTCCGTATGCCACGGCAAACTGTCTGACACTGACTGCGGCGGTGCCCAACCGCTGCGCAGCTAGCGCCCTTCGACGGCCAACACTGCTGTTCCTGGTGTGTCCGCTGTGCCGTGCGTTTGATCATTGCATGTACAGCCCTCTCTTAGTGTCCGGAGCAAGTATGGTGGGTCTTACACACCGGCGGCAATGTGTTCTTATTTCAATTTCCAGGAGTGTATTAGGTTATTTCATATTAGCGGTCTGGTAGCACAGTGGTTAAGCCGTCTGACTGGAGATGGAAATGTTCCCGGTTCGAATCCCTAACTTGACGGTGATTTTCATAGGCTCTTAACCAGACCTTCACTTCTGGCACAGTTTGCCATGTAATATGAAGTACTCCAGAACGCTTCCGTGGTTCGGAAGACGCCTATACCCGGTAGGATTGCCAGGTTAGTTTAAGGCAACTACGACAGGGGGGGGGGGTGTAGCCACCAGAATTTCTGTCACCAGGTCATTTCAGCCACACGGAATTGTTATTATTTCACACACTGAAGAGCCAAAGAAACTGTTATAGGCATGCGTATGCAAACACAGAGATATGTAAACACTCAGAGTACAACGCTGCAGTCAGCAAAGCCTGTATGAGGCAACAGGTGTCTGGCACGGGCGTTACATCGGTTACTGCTGCTACAATGGCAGGTTATCACGATTTAAGTGAGTTTGAGCGTGGTGTTATAGTCGGCGCACAAGAGATGGGACACAACATTTCCAAAGTAGCGATGAATATCGGGAATCCGGTAAAACGTCAAATCTCAGAAATCGCTGCGGTCGGAAAATTATCCAGGAAGAATTAGACCTACAACGACTGAAGATATTCATTCAACGTGACAGAAGTGTAACCCTTCCGCAAATTGCTGCGGATTTCAATGCTGGGCCATCAACAACAGTCAGCGTGCGAACCATTCAACGAAACATCATCGATATTGGCTTTCGGAGCCGACGGCTCTCTCGTGTACCCTTGCTGAGTGCACGACACAAAGCTTTACGTCTCACCTGGGCACGTCAACACCAACATTGCACTGTTAATGATTGGAAACATGTTGCCTGGTCTGACGAGTCTCGTTTCCAATTGTATCGAGCGGATGGACATGTACTGGTATAGAGACAAACTCATGAATTCATGGACCCTGCATGCAAACAGGGGACTGTTCAAGCTGGTGGAGGCTCTGTAATGGTGTGGGACCTGTGCAACTGGAGTAACATGGGACCCCTGATATGTCTAGATACGACTCTGACAGGTGACACGTACGTACGCGTCCTGGCTGATCATCTGCATCCATTCATGTCCATTGTGCATTCCGACCGACCTGAGCAATTCCAGCAGGACAAAACGACACCTGACAAGTCCAGGAACACTCTTCTGAGTTTAAACACCTCCGCTGTCCACCAAACTCCCCAGACATGAACATTATTGAGCATATCTGGGGTGCCGTTCAGAAGAGATTTCCACCCTCTCGTACTCTTACGGATTTATGGACAGCCCTGCATAATGGATGGTGTCAATTCCCTCCAGCACTACTTCAGTCATTATGCGAGTCCATACCACGTCGTGTTGCGGCACTTCTGCGTGCACGCAGTAGCCCTACCCTATATTAGACTGGTGTACCAGTTTCTTTGGCTCGTCAGTGTATATTAGTTATAAATTTATAAATCTATTTCATTACAGCTATATTTACTATTAAAGTTAACACATTTCTAAATTACAAGGAAGCGACAGTAAAAGTAAGATGACTAGTTTATTTTTTTTATGTGTCAACAATTTAAAGATGCATTGAAAGTTTCTGCACTATGATGTTTAGCAAGATCGTTAGCAAGATCGTTACAACTAGTAGCATTTAAAACAACCAATGTAAATACAGGTCATTGATATCACTGATTCTAGACATACCAGCATAAGAAAGCATTAGTAGCAAACCTTTTATGACCAGATTATTGAAAATACTGACTATAGCATTAAAAGAATTGAAAAGCATTTTACAATCTGAAACTTGTGGCTTAAGAGATGCGGTCTTTTCTAAACAAGTCTTTTGCTTACAATTTCCCATCTCGGTTATCACCGTGTGAGCTGTGATGCCTGCTGACGAATGAGGGGTGGAGGGGAGAGGATGGACCGCTGCGGGCTGGGGAGTCGTTTTGTGCAGGGCAGAAGGCAGTGAGCGGTGGAAGAAGACGGTTTCTGAATGTGTGTATAATGTCTGATGAGAAGATGTTATTCTCTTAATATATGTTTCCGAAACAATGCAAATACTGAATGCAAGAGTTAACATCTTTAGCTGTATTTACGGCAGTCAGCAGAACTGCACAAGCAGAGGGTTGGACGTGTTGTAGACCACTAAAGGATTCAGGTACCTTGTAATCTTAGTGAGTCCTTGCAGAAGTTCCATCCAGTGTGACTGTTGGAAAGCGCTGCATGTAGTGTAGACGTGATAGTAACAGTAACGCTCAGATACCATCCAGCTGATGCAAGAGATGTGAGCTGGTAGTTGCTTTGACAAAGACACACAACATCTGGCAGCAGCATCGTTTCTAAAATACCTGTGTTGGCCTTGATTAAGAAGAAAATCCGTTTAATATACAGAACTCGTTTAGTGGTTGCCGTGCAGAGATAAGATTTTTCTCTAGACAATTTGTAGTTCCCAGTATTACAATTTCTACGAAGTTTCTCAATAAATGTAATTTTTTTCCTTACTAATTCTTGGTACATAATATTTTTGCACAAAAGTCTGACAGATTGGAATCAGGGAAATACAATGTTATTAAATATATGATCCGTTCATAGATATGATACTAGAGTCAAATCTGTTGTATTCGCCGCCGTTGTATGTAGGTTATACACGTGAAACCCAAATGTGGTAAAAATCGTCGATTATAATTTACTACTTTGCTTTTTTTCACCCTCCTCGTTACTATGCATATATTGTTCCGTTGTACTTACATGCGTACAAGGAATTTAAAATCCATCTCTTAAATTTTTCCCAATATGTGCATCAGGAACGAGGGATTGACAGATACTTCCAAAGAAAGAATGCTAGATGTGATTCTTACTACGAAATGTGTTCTACGTTGAGTGCATGGAAAAAGAAGTGAAACAGCAAGTATATTCCTCGATAACATAACATTTTTCTGTATCTTAAATAAAATAAAAACAAAAAAACAAAAAAAAAATTACTTCGTATGAAATAAGTGAGATAACTCGCACGTTTACACCGCTAGATGTCTCCACAGTAGTTGACCTCGTAGACATGATTGAAACCGTTTGTAATTAGAGAAATGTGCGGATTGATCCTTCGCATACTATGCTGGATGTAACACTGTTTCTGTGATATGTATCGTTTGTTTCACTTTTCTCTTATCACAGAATATCATTAACATCTACAGGCGATCCAGCCTGTTACTGAGTCTACACGAACATGATTTTATAATCATTTCTTCGCCAGTTCACATCCGCTTTCTAGTCAGCGATTTCTCACGGCACCAAAGGAGCTCAATTTTTGCATCCTGTGAACCTCCCTCCCCCCTCTCACCCACGTAGCCCGAGTGGCTTTTTTCTCTACCCTCCCTCCTTTTTCCACGTAACATGTAGCTTTTTTCCCTATTGATTCCAGAAGACATTTTGCATTTTCTCTTGTCGGACTATGGTAAATTACACACGGAGATAATTAAATGACGGAAATAAATATATTCACGATGTTGTTAGTTCTTAACTTCATTTTAACTGTGACAATAATATAAATGGAGGGTTAAGTGGCCTGGCTCCAAAACACCCCACTCCACGTAGCCCAGCGTAGCTTTCTAGCTAACCCCTTCCCCCTTTTATAGTCCGACCCGCGTAGTTTATGGACGCTCCCCAAAAGATGACATACTTTTAGCCCCATCTGAGTAGGTCATAATCTTAATATTATTTAAGTGCCAGGCATCACTACGTACTAGATACTTATCACATGAAGTGTATCGTTTTCTGGTGACGCACCTAACAGATGACTGATGTCTTCTCTGAGGATCTATTATCTCCACTCTGAATCAGAGTGGATTTCCGTGCAATAATCCACGTGTTGATGCGTCATGTTGATGTACCTCTAAAGATGATCAAAATGTAAGATGAAGGTAGGAGAAAGATTGAGCAAAAGATACGAGAGTAATAGATCAAATATAACTTCCCGCAAAGTATGGTTGTGTAAACACGCCTGCAAAAACAAATATATTTACTATTAAGTATAGAGATTCAGTAAGACCTAAAAAAAAATAATAGTTTTTCAGAAATTGTCTACGTACCGATAGCGTTATGATTAATACTGGCCGTTATGTGTGTACCATTTACATATTTACAATTTGTAGTGAGTGTGCTTTAGGAGGGGGGGGGGGAATTTTATAAAATTTTATAATTATTTATAATAATCAATTATTGGGTTGGCAAGAATCTTAACCTCGCCAGATCACAATGAAACTGACATAGATAATTTATTATATTCATTTGGCTACTACACCGCTAGGCATATTTAACGTTACCATTAATACAATAATCACTAACATATCCATGCAAGCCTAGCGATTACAACTGGCCGATTCATTCAAGCAAACAATTATATGAATTTTACTTTAATTGAAAATCTTCTGACGAAGTTAAAGTTAGTAAGCGGGAACAATGTTCACAATATGCTGCAACAAAAACAATCAGCAATCAAAATGAATACATGAAATGAACATGCGTCTCGGGCGCCGTTAAATAACAAGGAAAAAAAAGGAACTCGCGATATGCAAAGGCTCCCACAATGTTCAACAAAATGTCGGCTAGCTCAGGGTCAAATTTGCTTAAAGAACACAAGTCTCTTTCTCAAGTCGTTTACGGGTCATTCGCAGTCTCATAAGAACACAACGATGCAAGACCTGGCGTTAACACTTTACCATAGTATAGGCTGCAGCACTGAAGTCCGTCACACTATCAGCCCAGCGTGATAGAAAGATCACCAGCCAGTGATCATAGGCAGGTCACTGTACTGACCAAGCACAACAGTTCTGGACCGCAGCCCAGCCTGAAGTAGTATCGACTGTCCCAGACCGTGGTCTGGCGAGAAGTAAGTTCCTCCTCTCCGGAAGGCGATGGCGTCCCTCTCGGCGAAAGAACATGCCGGGCAGAAAAGAATAAACCCTGAATTAACTTGTGAAGACCCTGTCGATGATTTTCATAGGCAGGTTGGAAATCACGTGGTATCGTTGCACACTCAGATTCGCGGCATTTTGCCAGCGTCCATCCTTGGTGGGGCGGGGGAAGGCTGACCTTCACATGTTTGCTGTGCGAACCGTTGGGGTTACTGACTGGCTTTGGGTGGCGACAGCGAGGCGGCCCCATTGTGTCCGTTCACTGGGAATTACGGTTTCACTTCCGTCCCTAGCCTGAGATGTGCGATCCTTTGCTTAAACAAAATCTTACGCTCACACATTTTTCGCTGAGCCCTTTCAAATGAAATACCCTTGCATATTTATTTAATCACATACAATTTTGGGCTGCCCGAGATTAATTTTAATCTGAAAAAAAATTAAAATTAAAAACAATTTAACAAAAATATAAATTGTAGCGTGGCGTGATAACGTCCCGTTACAAATTGAACTGAATAACTGGTAACTTTTGATTAGACATTAGTGAGGTTTTTTTTTAATAAATAAGAAGAATAATAAACTGATTTGTGTTTACTGTTTTAGATTTCCCTTATGGGATTAAGCACATATCAAAGTGTAAACAGAAACTGAAAAAACTATACTGCTTTCACACAAATTCAGTTAACATCACTTTCGGAAAAGTCTATGATTTTTCAGGGACAGTTTAAAAGCTAGATCTCTTTATGCAGGAGCGCCTCACCTCTTTTAGTCAAATAGATCAACGTCTACAAAAAAAAAATATTTCTCATCGGCTTCGTGGTAGTATTTTTAATTTTATTTTTCGAGGAATTAATATGTTAACAAACAACTTGGAGTACTTTCCAACCTAACACCCGAGGTATTTTTAGTCTCGAGACGAGATTAAGAGTAGCTTGAGGCAGTCCGTTATAAGCATTGAATCTAGAAATTCACAGTGACTTCAGTCTTTGAGTTCTCGAGAACAGAGATAACTCTCACTCACTGGTATAACAGTACTTAAGGTGTGTTGAAGTTTACTCGTAATAATGGTTAGCACCTGTACAACACGTGGGGCATGGTCCAATAACACCTCAGCACTGACCATTGCTCGAAACGTGTCAGAAATTCTTGGAGTAATTAATACCACAACATCACTCTCTTAGAGAAACGGAATTACTTCCAATTGTACTTTCTTAGTAATGGAACTTCGTTATTATATATTATTTCCAGATAGTTACTGCAGAATTCCAAAAAAATCACTACATATTTCCTATGTAGTTCCAGTAATGTCGTACATATAAGTGCTACATATCATCAATAGGCCTCGTAACTTCTATCTCCAAGAATTTCATTCTAACACTACTTTAATCACGTTTTTACGGAAATATGTAAATAATTGTAAACCATTCCTTCCCGATTCCAGTACTTTTACCGTACTAAATTTTGAGTTTTGGGTGAACGTTGAGACAAAGAGGCACATGTTACTTTTTTCGGACGTCCACAGGACGAGAGCCTGAGTTATTCCTATAAATTTCTCTTCCCATTCTGTGTAGTAAATTCAGAGCTTCCATTTTCCTAGTGGTTTCCGTTTTACGGTCTCCATGCGAAAATTCCATTGGGAGTTTCTCTAGAGTTCATTAAGTGAAACGTAATTTCATGAGTATTTTTCTATCGTCTTCTCCATCCTTTGCAATACGGTATTTCTTCTAAGATATCAAGCCTTAGACCCATGGTTAAGAGTACGGTAATCTCCACATCTGTTCACTTACTTCGTTTTATTTTTAGTTCATAAAAAATCTCAAAGTACCTCTTTGGATTCATAGACTCTGCAAAGGAACATGCATAATACATCCATATCCTCAGCTCCGGCCACCTTTACGACCCCTCCTGATGTACTATCGATTCCAACGTAGTCGAATTGCTACGACGCGACGCGACGTCTGATTCCGAGCCCAGAGGACCAAGCATTAAACCACACGTAAGATTTTCCATCAGTTAATGTCAACAGCTAAACGATTTCTTCAAATAATTTTGTTGCTTCATACTTCACAGTACGAACGTTATGAACAATTGTAGCAAAGTTTTATGACTTACATCAACGAACTGTAAATCAAGCTCGGTACTGAATATTTCATCGATACTTTATCAGCTCAGCAGACATTTAAAAGTTGCAAATAGACAACAATATTGGACTACATAAGACGAAAAATCCTAGGCCAATCTAAATTAATCGTAAAAATTTTATTTCGTAAATGTAAACCTGGCTAATCCAACAAACTTTCGCCTTTAATGAAGGCTACAAACTCACTTTCGCGACTAACATATTTGCAGTACAAGTTACTCCAGGATGCACTATTTTTATGTTTCCAAATCCAAAAAGTAACCATACTCTGTCAATATGAGATCGAATTACGTTATGAATTATGACTGAGCGTCGATTGAGATGGAGCACCAGACTGAGTCCAATGGAATGAGTCAACAAACAGCTGGTTTACATATACTCTCATAGCCGCGGTCTAAGAGACTCCAAGTGGCGGTTAATACGAACGAGCAGGTCAGCCAGCCCGTGTTGACAAAACTCCCTGTTTTCATGCTAACCATTCCGTGAATGTAACCTATAGGACGCAGTCTCCAACCCTTATTTTGTAAAGCTGCTGGCTGACGGGGCCAGTTTTTAGGCATTATCCGCAATCATGTAAGCGAATTCTGGGACGGTACACAATACACGCCTCGTAAACAACACATTTCACTAACAAACAATACATTTATCAGACAGAACAAATGTTTCGCAGACAAATGGCATCATGGACTTTCCTGCTCTAGGTTAAGTACACCGGCTCTAACAAACCCGGTTTGAATTCGTGAAAAATAATAGTCGTTCCTCCCTCTCATGATTCACACTGACCACCTGAGTATCAAAGGAGCCGGTGGAACATGATCGTTAGATGGCCAGATAGTGAAAAAAAATACTTGAAGAATACTGTTGCTCTCCTGTAAAGTATGAATACGACATAGTAGGTAAATAGAAATTTAATATAAATTACTGCCGATAATTTTTCAATATTGACCTTTGATGGGTTTTTTTTCGTGGCTTAAGCCTCGTTAACGTCGAGGTTGGCGAGGATTATGGACGAGGGACGGAAAGGGATTTGGCCATGTGCTTTCGAATCGCCTCGAGTGATTTCAGGATCCTTGGAAAACCGAAATATGGATGGCTGGACAGCTAGTTAAACCCTCTTCTTTCCGAAAGCCTGGCCTGAACGATACCGTTCACCCACAGGGCTAGGTCATTGTGTACATTGATGTAATTTCGTAGTATTACAGAATCACATAATTTCATCTATTAATTCCTAACAATTTCGTTCGATCCAGATTCTTATCTGTTCTATTGCATGCTTTCTTCAATACATTTGAATTTCATATTCCCATTACCCACATACGATACCTGCAACTTTCGTCTATTGTTATTGCTACAACTTTACTTTTGAAAATGCCGTAATTTAATTTTACACATCGGTGAATTTAGAAGCCTTTGTAAAAATGCCGATACAATTTATATTTCCTGATAAAAAATGTTTTGAAGACTTTCTAATCTATTTTCTGCACCTAACTTCTGAAGATCCTTCCACCTTTTCGTTTCCTTTTTACCCTTTCCATGAAGGTTTCAAGTACCTTCGACTAACGGCTTTTCCTTTCACTATGTTGTCTTGGTGGGTTTTCAGCAGGATGGTATCTTAAAAAGATAACTATTCGACTACGTTATCTGTCACCTTCCTTAGGTATCTGATGATCGATAAATGCAGAGGATACACCTCATGAAGACAAAGAGAACGTTGTCGAAATATTTATCTTTACAACACTACCTAGCTCAAAACCCGCGAAAATTAATATGTCTGGGAAATTCTGTGTTCACACTTTTCCTTTAGTTTTATTATTTAGCCTCCTAGTTGACCAGACATCCATTCTTCATTGTAGAGTTTCGACAATCTTTTCTGTCATCTACCGAGGCAGCTGAATGATTCCTAAGTGTAATACGGTAGTCCATGGTTTCCCAAGATTTCCCAAAATGACTTGTAGAAAACTGGTATATTTGAGGAAGTTAGAAAGTAAACGAAAATATTGTAATGCCCTTTTCAGAACGTTCACAGCCTTAGACACTTAGTAACTTATATACTGGAAACCAGCTTACTTCAAGGGTATGATGTTCACACTAGGAGCTGGAAAACAGCATCTCCACGCCCTTAATATGCTCTGTTCGCCCAATTAAAGAACAAACACGCTATATGCACGCCGACAGTTTCCAATCAAAACGTTATTGGCCCCACCCCACACACTTCAAGTTGATAATGGTCTTGAGTGTCCGGCGAACACTGAAGTGTTTCAGCTATTCTCTGAAGAATTAATTTATTCCTCCATGCTCTCTGTAGGTTTCATATAGGGACTCCAAGTTAGTCAGACTGTCTTGGATTGCTTCTACAGATATTTTCCAATGACTGAATATAAGTGTATATATGACATCATTAGGAACAAACCTAATCTTTCCTTCATAACGACATTTCTAATATGGATTAGTATTCATTTTCCTATCTCTAAGCTACAGTGGTAGTAATTCTTCGACCACAAAGCCACATGTTGTGGTTGAAACAGAATAAAAAATGAGGAGATCGAACTAACTTAAAAGACTGTGTATTGTAATAAAACAGTTTTGTTTCTACAGACTGTTCGCTGACACTGTGATGGTTACTTCAATCAATGCTACGGCTATTTTCCTTCCCACCTCTTGTGTCAATCATCAAGTGGCTCCAACGAATCACCTCCAGCCCACTCAAAGCTCTTTTCATTTTATAACTGTCTGTTCCTGTTCAGTTACATATTTTAAAAATTTGTAACCACTGTTCGCTGTGCTTCATAGTCCACCGAACACAATAATTCTTTAATGACCCGGTAGGCGATCCATAACAACTTTATAGAATGTTTTTACCTCTCCGTGGGTTGTATGGACTTACATGGCGACACCTTCCTTGCCTTTGTGTGTAAGATTGAAGTTTTTCACGACACTTGTGGGACGTTTCAAAGGCGTCTATCTCAGCCCTCATTTTAATCATAGATGTCACTGCATGTCTGTTTACGCGCTACCACGGAAACGGTGGAAAACAAAAGCCAACCCAGCGTGATGACGTCATCCACTCTTCTTTTTTTCTTTTTTTTTTTTTTAACTGCTTAACGTCTCTTTTGTTTTGTTGTTTAGTGAATTTATTATCCGTTCAGCAAATATTGTTATACAGGACGATGTTGAATTTTACAAAAAACATAACTTTCATTTTGTCATGGTTGAGGTCAACCCACAGGGCCCCTCAGTGACTACAATACAGTGATACAATAAATTTTTATAACAATGTTAGCAACATGAATGTCAGTATTAAAAACAGTTATCAGAATTAGAACAGTAATCCAAACAGTTAAAATGAAATTGGTTTAAAATAATTACACTTTTTATGTATATACATTTTATTTCGAGCGCTGACAAAAATCTGATCTGTACTTAACAAACGAGATGTCAAATAGAAGGTGACAGGCCACACGGTATTTAATTTATTAGCTGGTTCACTTCTTCTTTGGAATCACTGCCTGATAGAAAAATATCTTAAGGAAGGCGTTTTTTTAGCCTAGTTTGGCCGGTTCTTTTCCCTAGTTTGTAAAATTGTGCACCATGAACTGTACTCATTCGTTTGATGAACAGCGCGGTATTTAGAGACGGGTCCACTTTTCTGCCCATTATTGAGGCAAAGCTGTCTCAGCAATTTTTTTACTATTTATTTATTTCGCCTTCGGTCATGGCGACCATGTATCCAGCTTATAGTGTTTACAATTATTTTACATAGATGTTTAGACCAAGATTCAATTTTTTACAAATATTTTACATCATTATTTCACATATATATTTAGACATATACAATTTTTTTGTTTACTTATACATCTTCTTACAACATTTAATTTATTCTTTGGGTATGTAACATTCTGACCTCATTACCTGATTTAAAATCGTAATTAATGTTATTATTTTATTGAATGATCATGAAAGGTAGAACTCGCTTGAATACTTTATATGAGAAATCACAAATGGTTTTATTTCATTTACTGGCATGACATATACAACAAAATTAGTTAAAATTAATCAGTTGTCCTTATATGGGCGCCAGGGTATTTTATATAAAATACACAAAATTAAACAGTAAACAAATTCAACATTTTGACTGTTCACTTCTGAAAGAAATGATTGCTCCGGGCTATGAGAGTTCTTATCTGCAGGGTCGTAGCTGGGCAATGCTATGAACTTGCACTTTTAACTAGCACAATGTCCTTCATATGGCGATATATAATTACCGAATTTAATGTCGGCCACACACACTGGATGAAGTTTTCTGCTCTGCTACCGAACAGTGTGGCACAGTTCCTCAGGACATACTTTGCCTGAGCACCTCCGCTCAAACAAAGTGGCTGATGTCCCGTTCCAGGCATCACAGTTCAATAAACGCACAGACAGTGCATATCAACCGATCGTCCTTGGGGGCATCCACAAATTACGTGAGGTGTTTTTTCCGGATTTCTGGACCCCTCCCCTCCCCCCTGGTGAGATTTCGTGAGATCTGCCCCCCCCCTGTGGTGAGATATGGTCCGTGAGAACACCCCCCCCCCCCCTAGAAATCGCCCTGGAAACTTTTGTAGAGCTTTTTTTCCTTTCATTTTTTTTTAGGTCATAGCCTCACTTTTTTGACGCCTAAAATCGATTTTGGCACAAATTGTAGAACTTTTTTTTTTTAGCTACTGTCAAAATTTTTTCGCAAAATCTCACGTGAGATTTCCGTCGGACCCCCCCCT
>JARYHS010009186.1:51800856-51894742 GCA_031002005.1 Vandiemenella viatica
AATTTACTCCTTGCTATTAGAGATTGGAACTAAAAGTAGCTAAATCGTAAAGACAGTTGCTGAAAAAATTTCTGCAATTAATGAACGTCAGAAGTTGAAGACTACTGTAAAGCTGTTCATCGTGTAAATATTATAGTTACTTTTGGTAACAGGATAATGTGTTTAAGACAAATTTCGTTTTTGATATTTCTGTTTTCTGGCTGTAACAATAGATTTAATTTAATTTAATTGCAATGGAGCACAGGCTCCGATGGCAATTTGGCTTCGAGGCCTGGGGCCCCTGCAGCCGCTGATCGGGGCCCCCCATACAGCCGGCGGGCCCGGGTACATTTGACCCGCTTACCCCCCCCCCCCCTAACGCCGGCCCTGTACACACCCATCTTCCCCCTATCCTGCAACCTACATACATTTGCCCTCTACAAATTTATATCTTTAAATTCTTTGAAAGTTTTCGGTAAATTATTCATCATTTTCTCTTGGTACCGTCATTCCAATCCCTTACACCCTTACCTAAAAAAGAGAATCTTCCCACACCCTTGTGCCTGAAATCGAGTGCCAGCTTGTGGTCATGGTCATCTTTTCCCTTCCATGCACTACTTTTCAGACCTATTGCAATATCTTTCCATGCCTCATCACCAGTATATGCCCTGTACACTCCCATGACCCTCCTCATCCTCCTCCTGTCTTGCAATGAATCCCATTCCAGCTCCTTTATCATATGCGTCACTGATTGCATTCTGCGATAATTTCCAGAAACAAAATCTAGCAGCCCTTTTTTGCACCCTCTCCAACTCCTGTATTTGATACGTAAAATGAGGGTCCCATACTACACTACCATATTCGAGCAATGGTCTGACCAAAGTTTTGTAGCCCAATTCCTTGACTTCTCTCGTACATCCCCTCATCACTCTCTCCAAAAAGTGCAGAACTTTGAAACCTTTTCCTACCACCTGTCCTATGTGTCCTGCCCAGTTAAGTTTGTTATCAAAAGTAATTCCAAGATATTTACATTTCAAGTCTTCAGCAAGCAATTCTTTCCCCACCTTATATTCATAATTAACCTTTTGTTTGGACGTATAATACTTTAAACTTGGTATTACGCAGCAGTAGGATACGATAAGTATCAGAAGCAATATTTAAATAGAAATACGTTTATTAACTTAGCAACGTTCTAAGCAATATCCCTCAGCAATCAGTAGGAGTAGTGTAATGGGTTCCGACAGGGGACCCAAAGATTTAATTTTGAATAGCAAAATCGTTTCGGATCTTGTATTTAACACTGGAACATAGGATTTCTCGGTTCCCAGACAAGAATCTAAGTTTGGATCACCAGACGGTTTTCTTCATTTGTATTAAGTTGAAACGAAAAGTCTACGTCGACTTTTCGTATATTTCAGAAGACATAAAGTGTTACCAATTCTTGCCACATCAGAGTTAAGAGATTTGTACAAAATCCTTCACAGATTAGGAAGGAAAATTAATGCAAAGTACATTGAGAAGAATAAGAAAGCAGTTAAATTTTTTGTTAAACTACTACGTCAAAAATAACGCTTAATATTATTCCAGTCCAGACAAATCGGTGATTTTTCTTGCTCTCTCTTCCTGGATTAAGCTCTTTTCCCCATATGTAGGTCAGCAGTGTTGGAGGATCTATCATCATAGTTCTTAGAAGGGTCTGTTCGATCTTTTGTACTGTACAAAAGAATTCGGTGATGGGTACAGTCATTGGTTTCGTCATTATTAATAAGAAGTTGTTAAGGTCATTTGTGATATTTTATTCATACTCTGGCTTTATTTCTGCATTCTTCTCTATACTACAAAAAATTCAGTTATAATAAAAAGCAACGAATCTTAGTGTATCCCTGCAACCAAAGCATTAATTCTTATCGCTAATTCGTATTTTTTCCTCTATAAATATATCTAAACTAGACGACCCGTGCGAAAATTTCGCGAATAAAATGCGATGAATAGTGAGGTTGAATGCTTGTAATATAATGATAAGTGGAAACGTACTTTTTTCTTTTAGTGTACAAGTTTTGAAACATGATGATATTTTTGCCCCTTAAGGGTTGAATTTGGAGAAAGTTTTTTCTTAAAATATGAAGTGACCACAGCGGATAATTTAATATTTAAATCGATACCTCATTTATAATTTCGGTTTGGTATCAAGGGAAATAAATATATCGTGACAGAAAAATGCGTTGTAAAAACATTAATACTTTTGCCCTCTAATGTTAGAATTTTTTTAAAAAAATTATTTCTTAAAATGTGGTAACGGAACCGAAGACATTACGAAGACCTCAATCTTTAAATCATACCTCGTTTATCAATTTTGTTTAATTGTCAAGGGAGGTAAATTACTCCAGACACAATAAACGCATTTTAAAAATACTTTATTTATGCCCTCTAAGGGTTCAATTCAGAATAATTTATTTCTTAAAATTTGATGTAACCACAACGGAGACCTTAATTTTAGAATGATTTATCTATTTGGGTTAGATATTAGTGGAGATAAATGGCTCGTGACACAAAAATGCGTTGTAGAACCATTTATACTTTTTCCCACTAAGGGTTATGTTCCAAAAAACATTCTTCCTTAATATATGATTTCACCAAAGCTGAGTCATTACTCTTCACACTCCTACTTCATTTATCGATTTTGTTAGAAATCCAGGGAGATAAATGCATCGAATCACAAAAAACGCATTTTAGAAAAATTGAAATTTTTGCCCTTTAAGGGTCGAATTATGAAAAATTCCTTTCTTAAATATAATGTTACCACGGAGGAAATCTTAATCTTTAATATGATATCTCATTTATCCATATCACTTAGATATTAAGGGAGATAAATCGCTCGTGACACAAAAATGCGTTATAGAAAAATTTATACTATTTCCCTTTAAGGGTTGAATTCCAAAAACATTCTTCCTTAAAGTATGATATCACAAAGCTGAGCAATTACACCTCATAATCCTACTTCATTTATCGATTTTGGTTAGATATGCAGGGAGATAAATGGCTCGAGACACAAAAAACGCATTTTAAAAAAATTGACATTTTGGCCCTTTAATGGTTGAATTACGAAAAATTCCTTTCTTGAAATATAATGTTACCACGGCGGAGACCTTAGTCTTTAATATGATACCTCATTTATCCATATCGGTTAGATATTAAGGGAGATAAATCGCTCGTGACACAAAAATGCGTTACAGAAAAATTTATACTTTTTCCCTTTAAGGGTTGAATTGGAAAAACATTCTTCCTTAAAGTATGATATCACAAAGCTGAGCAATTACACCTCATAATCCTACTTCATTTATCGATTTTGGTTAGATATCCAGGGAGATAAATGGCTCGAGACACAAAAAAATGCATTTTAGAAAAATTGACAATTTTGCCCTTTAAGGGTCGAATTATGAAAAATTCCATTCTTAAAATATAATGTTACCACGGCGGAGACCTTAGTCTTTAATATGATACCTCATTTATCCATATCGGTTAGATATTAAGGGAGATAAATCGCTCGTGACACAAAAATGCGTTACAGAAAAATTTATACTTTTTCCCTTTAAGGGTTGAATTGGAAAAATATTCTTTCTTAAAGTATGATGTCACAAAGCTGAGACATTACTCCTCATAATCCTACTTCATTTATCGATTTTGGTTAGATATGCAGGGAGATAAATGGCTCGAGACACAAAAATCGCATTTTAAAAAAATTGACATTTTGGCCCTTTAATGGTTGAATTACGAAAAATTCCTTTCTTGAAATATAATGTTACCACGGCGGAGACCTTATTATTTAATATGATACTTCATTTATCTATATCGGTTAGATATTAAGGGAGATAAATCGCTCGTGACACAAAAACGCATTGCAAAAATATTGATACTTGTGCCCTTTAAGGGTCGAATTCCGAAAAATTTCTGTCTTAATATATGAAGTCACTAAAGTGGAGATCTTAATCTTTAAAATTATACTTCATTAAATGATTTCAGATAGGTATCCATCGAGATAAATGACTCGTAACACAGAAATCAGCATTTTAGAAATATTGACATTTTTGCCCTTTAAGGGTCGAATTCCGAAAACTTCATTTCTTAAAATATGATGTGACCAAAGAGGAGACCATAAGCTTTAAAATGACATCTCATTCAATGATTTCTGTTAAGTATGAAGGAAGATACAGGCTTGTGACAAAAAAATACCTTATAGAAATAATATATACTAGACGACCAGTGCGAAAATTTCGCGAATAAAATGCGATGAATAGTGAGGTTGAATATAATGTCACCAAGTTCAGTCATTACTCTTCATACTCCTTCATTTATCGATTTTGGTTAGAAATCCAGGGAGATAAATGGCTCGAAACACAAAAAACGTATTTTAGAAATATTGAAATTTTTGCGCTTTATGGGTCGAATTACGAAAAATTCCATTCTTAGAATATAATGTTACCACGGCGGATACCTTAGTTTTTAATACGATATGTCATTTA
This sequence comes from Vandiemenella viatica, assembly GCA_031002005.1. Lineage (NCBI taxonomy): Eukaryota > Metazoa > Arthropoda > Insecta > Orthoptera > Morabidae > Vandiemenella > Vandiemenella viatica. Next base: position 51,805,356 of record JARYHS010009186.1, read on the forward strand.
TCTATATCGATTAGATATCAAGGGAAATATAAAGCTCGTGACACAAAAATACGTTGTAGAACAATTTAAACTTTTTCCCTTTAATAGTTGAATTCCAAACACTTCTTTCTTAAAATATGATGTCAGCAAAGCTGAGACATTATTCCTCACAATCGTACTTGATTTATCGATTTTGGATAGATATCAAGGGAGATAAGTGGCTCGAGACACAAAAAACGCATTTTAGAAAAATTGACTTTTTTGCCTTTTATGGGGCGAATTACGAAAAATTCCTTTCTTAAAATATAATGTTACCACGGCGGAGACCTTATTCTTTAATATGATACCTCATTTATCTATATCAATTAGATATCAAGGGTGATAAATCGCTCGTGACACAAAAATCGGTTATAGAAAAATTTATACTTTTTTCCTTTAACGGTTGAATTCCAAAAACATTCTTTCTTAAAATATGATTTCACAAAGCTGATACATTACTCCTTATATTCCTACTTCATTTATCGATTTTGGTTAGATATCCAGGGAGATAAATGGCTCGAGATACAAAAAAACGCATTTTAGAAAAATTGACATTTTTGCCTTTTAAGGGTCGAATTACGAAAAATTCCTTTGTTAAAATATAATGTTACCACGCCGGAGACCTTATTCTTTAATATGATACCTCATTTATCTATATCGGTTAGATATCAAGGGAGATAAATCGCCCGTGACACAAAAATCGGTAATAGAAAAATTTATACTTTTTTTCCTTTAAGGGTTGAATTCCAAAAACATTCTTTCTTAAAATATGATGTCACAAATTTGAGACATTACTCCTCATAATCCTACATCATTTATCGATTTTGGTTAGATATCCAGGGAAATAAATGGCTCGAGATAACAAAAAACGCATTTTAGAAAAAAGTGGCATTTTTGCCCTATAAGGGTCGAATTACGAAAAATTCCTTTCTTAAAATATAATGTTACCATGGTGGAGACCTTATTCTTTAAAATGATACCTGATTTATCTATATCGGTTAGATATTAAGGGAGATAAATCGCTCGTGACACAAAAATGCGTTATAGAAAAATTTATACTTTTTTCCTTTAAGGGTTGAATTCCAAACACATTCTTTCTTAAAATATGATGTCACAAAGCTGAAACATTACTCCTCATAATCCTACCTCATTTATCGATTTTGGTTAGATATCCAGGGAGATAAATGGCTCGAGATACAAAAAACGCATTTTAGAAAAAGTGACATTTTTGCCCTATAAGGGTCGAATTACGAAAAATTCCTTTCTTAAAATATAATGTTACCTTGGCGGAGACCTTATTCTTTAATATGATACCTCATTTATCTATATCGGTTAGATATTAAGGGAGATAAATCGCTCGTGACACAAAAACGCATTGCATAAATATTGATACTTTTGCCCTTTAAGGGTCGAATTCCGAAAACTTTCTGGCTTAATATATGACGTCACTAAAGCGGAGATCTTAATCTTTAAAACGATACTTCATAAAACGGTTTCAGATAGGTATCCAGGGAGATAACTGACTCGTAACACAGAAAACAGCATTTTAGAAAAATTTACATTTTTGCCCTTTAAGGGTCGATTTCCGAAAACTTTCTTGCTTTAAATACGATTTAACCAAAGTGGAGACCATAAGCTGTAAAATGACACCTCATTCATTGATTTCGGTTAAGTATGAAGGAAGATATAGGCTTGTGACAAAAAAATACCTTATAGAAATAATATATATGATGATAAAAGGAGAGCTTGCTGAGTTTTTTTTTAACCCTCAATTGATAGTTAAAACAAGCATATAAAATCTCATAAGAAAGTAAAATAAACACTAAATAAATTATTTCAGATATAATCAATGTCCGGGAAAAAATAATAAGATCAAGACAAAACTACTGATTTGATGATATAGATAAAGAAAGTTTGTATTATTAGAATCTTTCTTTATGTTCTGGAATAAAGTGGATGTAATAAGGAACTGCAGTAAGTTCCCTTTCGGATCTTAAGGGAATTATGCAGTAGGGTACAATGTTACTGATCTCCGAGCTGAAAGGTCGTAAACCTCGAGAATCCGTGAGCCACTATCTGGCAACCACAAACTTGGTGCGACCGTGAAGAGCGCTATCACTCCTCATTTGACGACTGCGCCGAGTTAATTAGTTTGACGGCAGCGGCAGCGCCAATAACAGCGCTAATTGCATTTGCTCCAAACATTTCGCCACCTACCGTATCTTCCTCCACTGCTCTGGGTTCAGATGTTTAGCAGCGAACTACAACGTAGTTCGGAAATTAGAACATTTTTCGGTGTAAAACTGATGCCGAAGTAAATCGTAAAAGATATTACTGCTTCTTTAATGTAGTATTCCGATTACGTTCTTTTGAGTCTAGGGCTTCCAGTTGACTTTTTGACAAAATTTGTGCTGTAATATCGTACTAGTGTAGTTTATCTTTTTCAGCTCACAGATAAGCAAGCGTCATATTTTCAGCAGAGATAACTATGTTTTGCAACATGGTTTATGTAACTCGAATAAATAAATCAAAAAGCTTTTAGTATTCATTTTGTTAACTGAACCATACAGTTAATTTCCAGTGACACACTAGTGAATATTTTTTTGATCAGTATAAATTTGTATCGTTTTTCCTTATGGCTTTACGCCTCGCAGACCTCGAGATTGTTAGAGGCGGGAAGAAACTGGCGACAAGAAAAGGGAAGGAATTCGGCCAAGGCGTTTTGAAGTAAGCATCCCGGCATTCACCTGGAATGATTTGGGGAAACCAGGTAAAAACCCAAATCTGGCTGCCCAGACAGGGATTAGAACCAACGTCTTCCCTGATGAAAGACCAGAACATTATCGTTCACCCACCACGCTCAGTATAAATACGTTAGAAATTACGTTAGCAAAACTGAATAGTTTAGTTGTCTCTTGGGTGTCCAGTCAAAGAAAGATATACATTCGTTTTCATCATGGACAGAACTGCACGGGTGTTGGGTGTTGTAATATACCCGTGGCCAATCAGGATATCCGAATCCGTCACGTGTTTATTTTGCCAGTAAAGTGCATCGAGCCATAGTGTGGATGACACGTGATCGATTGCTCTAGACTGTGGCACATAACAGCAACCAACACCGGAAGAAAAAGATTTTGACACATGGCGTCTACTTTCAAGAACCAAGTGAGATGGCTACGATAAACATGGCTTAATATGGCACAAGAGACTGCAGTATGCTGCAACTGGGGTGGTCCTCATGCGGTGTGTTATAGTGGATGCCCTGCAGGAAGAGTATGTAGATCCATCAAGAACTAAAAAAAAAGTGGATGACGAATGTAAAGAGAGGGGCCGCCAAGCAAACTGAACCAGGACAACAAACAAAGATGACCACAGAAGAACCCAAATGTTGCGCGGTTCCGCTCAAAGTCATACTGCAGATCAATCACGAGTCAACCTGCTTCCAGCAGGACAACAAGAAAATCGTGCGGAACGCCCAAACCAATGCCACGAGTGCCAGGCCGGAAACGGCACAAAAATAGCGCAAACGGAGAAAACCTATCCCCAATAATTAAACTGCTCACGCAATTAGTAACAATTATGACCCCCAGAACTGAATAAATAATAAAATACCCAAATGCATTAAAAATTCTGTAAGATGTATAAAATAAATTAATATATAAAGAAATAAATGCAAGTACCTTTTACTTGGTGAAAAGAGCTAGTGTTCTCCAGAGCTAGTGTTCCTCCGGAGGAATTACAGATTTTTTACGTAAGAACGCAGTTTTTCCCGGCGTTGATAATATAAAAATTGTTCTCTGGTGACTAGCCGAGTTAAATCAGTGTTATAATTACACTTACAGTAGCACAATATTTCGGAGCTCTGAATCGCTGACGCCATCTTCACAGAGCATATAGGGGCAGTATGTAACTTTTACAGCCTCTCTGGTCAGTGGGGAAAATGAGAGGTTTCCGAGCTAATTTCTTCCCATGCAACACAGTCTTGAGAGATCAGAGGGTCCATCGCGGTAGTATTACCACCATTTGTGAGGAACTAACAATGATGTTTTGCTGTGGCAGAGTCTTCCAGCAATTCCAATTGAATCACAGTGGCCTACTAGCTCAGTGCTCTTGTAGCTCGCATGGGTCCCTGTTTGGAATGCAAGTTACGGTCGGAATTTCTACCTGCTCTTAATCTGTCATCTGCCAAACTTACTACGGTTTGATTTTACGGTAAATTCGTGACGTAAAGGTACAGTAATTGCGTATTTTAAATTTTGAGACTGATTTTGTGGGTTAAGTATCTTTTCTGATATAGCCTTACAACTAACCCTCGAATGTTAACTACATTAAGATTTCTAAAGACTATTCGTGAAATTATAGTTTTTGTATAATTAAGAATATTGTATCATACAACGCTCTTATTTTTCAGTGCAACGCAACAGTAGAAATTGTTTACCTGGTGATCGTTTTTACAAACTTACAAAATCCGGTTTCGGTACAGAAACGTACTTTAGTCCGGTAATGGCTGTCACAACTAACTAATTGGCGTCAACTACATTTATCTTTATTGTGTAATTAATTTGCTTATTAAAGAACGTACCGTAATGTTGTAACTGAAGTTGGACTAATTAGTCCGTAATCCGTGACACAGGGCCGGGATGGAAGAGGGTTGTGTGACACTCGTGGCTTGGTGTGATGCTGATAAATGCTACCAATTCGTTAGGGGATTACGGTAAATAACTGTTTACCCAATTACGAGATCCTGTTATAAAACTAAAGTGATTTACGTGCGCTGTTTACGACGTGGTCTCAGGTTTTTGTTGTTGTAATTTAAAATCTCAGGTAATTGCAGGAGAGAAGAGTAAAATGAAATAGTAATGAAACCATCTCTAAACAAGGGACGTGTTTAGTAATATTATGATTTACTAGCATTTGTTCGCTGCTTCGCGCGTGTTGTCCTTGGTGGTTCTAGAAATGCTAACTCTTGGTCTTGTAGTACCAAATATCATCTTGGAGAGACAAGGAATAGTTCAATTCCGTGTAGTTAGAAGCCCACGGACAAGAGTTATTTAAAGATGCCAAACAGAAACGTTTCCTAATTACAAAAAAAACAATCTATGATACCTATCGATTCACATACACGTATACACGTGAACTTAAACGGTTACTTAAAAAACAAAGGAAGATACATGCACGTTCAAGGACGACGATGTATAGGAGTGATTTAGAAAAGTTAGCTGAGACAAGAGAACATGTTAAGAATGCGATGCGCGAGGCTTTTAACGACTTTACATGCAACTCACTTTCTAAGAGTCTCAACGAAAACCCAAAGAAATTTTGGTAGTATGTAAAAAAAAGTTAGTGGTAGTGACAACAATATGTCAGTTCTACTACAAGACGGTCGGGAAGTTGATGACAGCCGCGAAAAGGCTACCGTATTTAACACCGAATTTAAAAATTCTTTCACTGACGAAAACATGGAAAACGTTCCCGCTTTTTCACGGCGTGTAGAATTTAAGATGGATCCAGTTCAAATTGATAGTGTAGGTATCATAAAGCAATTAAAGCTCCTGAAGTGGGGGAAGGCGCCGGGTCCTGATGGTATTCCAGTAAGATTATTTTCGGAATACGCGGAAGAAATAGAACCATTTCTATCAGATATATTTCGTAAATCTTAAGAAGAAAGAAAAGTACCTTCTGACTGGAAAATAGCGCAGGTGATTCCCGTTTTCAAGAAAGGAGATCGGAGAGATCCTAGGAATTATCGACCCATATCTCTAACATCTGTCTGCAGTAGAATTCTGGAGCATGTCATATGCTCTAACGATATGAAGTTTCTGGATGAAAACGAGTTACTTACAGCAAACCAACACGGATTTCGTAAGAACCGTTCGTGTGAAACGCAACTGGCTCTATTTTCGCATGACGTAATGAAGGTTATCGAAGCAGGATCACAAGTTGATGCTATTTTCTTGGATTTCCAGAAGGCTTTTGACTCTGTACCACATAACCGCCTTTTGGCGAAGATACGAGCGTACGGTATATCTGATCAGATCTGCGAATGGATACGCGATTTTCTAACTGGTCGGTCGCAGTATGTCGTTGTTGACGGGGAAGCCTCTTCAAAGCTAGATGTTACTTCGGGCGTTCCTCAAGGAAGTGTAATAGGACCACTTCTTTTCTTAATTTTTATGAACGATCTCGGTGACAACGTTAATTGCAGGATGCGATTTTTTGCTGATGATGCACTTATTTATAGGGAAGTGGGGTGCTCTGACGATTGATTAGAATTACAGAGCGATCTGGGTGTTATTTCGGAATGGTGCCGTAAATGGCAGCTTACACTTAACTGTAAAAAGTGCAAGGCAATGCAAGTAAGTAATAAAAAGACCCCGTTTGCTCACGAGTACAAAGTTAACAATTCAGTTTTTGACACGGTCGATTCCCTGAAGTATCTAGGGGTAACAGTACAAAGCAACATGAAATGGGACAGTCGTAGGCAAAGCTAATTCAAAACTACGTTTTATAGGTCGTATTTTGAGAAGGTGCAATGCTCATACAAAGGAAATAGCGTACGAAACAATAGTGCGTCCGCATTTGGAATACTGTTGTGCAATTTGGGATCCGTATCGAAGGGATTGATTGACACGTTGGAGAAGGTACAGAGGAGAGCCGCTAGATTCGTGACCGCTAGTTACAGTCCTTATGTGTCACAGAGCTGATACGTGGGTTAGGCTGGGATTGTTTGGCGGACAGACGACGTCGTTTTCGTTTAAATTTGTTGGAGAATATGCGAAAATCTCTAATTTACGAGTGCAACGAAATACTTCTTCCGCCAACCTATTTAGGTCACAATGACAGGAGGGATAAGATTCGAGAGATAAGATGCCGTACTGATACATTTATGTATTCTTTCTTTCCTCGTTCTGTTCGGGATTGGAATACTCTGAAATAGGATTGGTGCTTAGCACCCTCTGCCACCCACAGTAATTGTGAATTGCAGAGTATAGATGTAGATGTAGATGTAGACATTACGTAACCTTCACGGTGAAGTACGCATGGGTACTTTTTTGTATGTATCGTCCATAGTTGAAATGCATCCTGGACCAAATATGAAAACTGACGCTGCTTGTTAGTGTAATTATCTTGTCGTAAGTGGTTGGCTGCCATGCGAAATGCATTAGATTATAGACATCGTAGACAGTTCAACAATTAATTCTCGGTGCAACATGTAAGTTACCATTGTTCAATGCAATACAATTAATTAAAAAAAGTTTGTATACTGATAAATTCTCCCCTTCACGCCACATGGATGCGGAATGAAGCTTTTTCTCTAAGAGTGAAGCCTCAGAAACAGCTACAAGAAAAGTAAACAGGTAACAATTTGTACCTATTTATTGCATACCAACTTGTAACGAACTGCCCATATTTCGAATGATTTTACTCGTTTCTTGGCGCCGCAATTTGATGGTGGATTATATGTAACTAGACGAAAAAAATCGAAAGTAAAGTATAAACGTTATTAATATCTCGCTTAGTTTTCGAAACATCTAACCTAAAAAAAATCAGTTGCTTGTGCTGTTACTGATGTTTCCCTTTTGGTTTAGGCTGTATTTCAACCTATCCACAACCGCTAATAATAATAATAAAAAAAAAAAACACCACATATTGTGCATGTTTACCGTTACTTGTGTGGGTTTTGTGATTTTTTTCTGGTCCAGGCAGCATCTTAACCATACCACTTCATTTTGCGATACTATATCTCGAGAACTAAGTGAGATATAAAAAATTGTAAGTTAATAACTTACATTTTTTTTTTCGAGTTACATCTTAAGTTGCCCCATCACCAAATTGCGGTACCGCGGTTATCGTAGATTCTCCTGTGTAGTGTTGTGTAGTTATGGTTGTAACATATAAATATTTTTAAATGATATCGCCCACGGAACGTGTGTACAAAATTTCATACAAAAAGGATAATTCCGTCTGAAGTGGTTCGCATTATGAGACCACTATCTCAATTTGCGTAAATATGGATAAGTTTTACAATGTTCGGGCTGCATTTCAACTTATACGCAAATAAATTCAGATTATAGCACCCATTACAAGCAAATAAGATTACTTTCCACTTAGAAGCGTCAACGAAAATTAATACTGCTAATACAGTTTATGAACGGTTTATACAAAGTAAAAAGAAAAAACGTTGTTTGGTGTAGTGTCCACTTTTCCTTGCTACCAAAGTAAAGTTGTAATTAATATGTTTAAACATATCGACACTAAGCACAAGGATGTTTAGCTTAAATTATGTCCACAAATAAGTTACGATTTTTGAAGCGCATTTATGAGTAATGGTTTGATTAATGTATTCCGTTTATTTTCGCTTGCAGCATTACAAAAACTGGAGAATAACATAACAAAATGTTAAAAGTAGTATGATCTTTGGTAACATTTAAAGTAAAAAGATTATTCTTGCGCTTATTACTCTTAACTGACGTATTCCGTTAATTTTTATGTTTTAAAATTTTAGAACTGAATAAATAAATAGACAAAGTCAAGAAACGAATCATTATCCTAAGAATAGTTTTGTTACCTGTAGTCAATTTTTGTTGAAAGCAGTGACCATCTGAAATGCAGTTTATCCGTGGTCCATATGATTTTTTTCAAGAAATGATTTCAATTACTTTCTCCGTGCCTCGATACATATAAGTCATTATTTACGCAGATTTTATTCCGGAACATTAGCTCTAAAAATGTGAACACATCATCCAAATTGATGCGTTAGTTTTTGCGAACTTACTTACAGATTTATAATAGTATAGATACAGATAAACTGCTCACTGAAATTTACTATAAACTTTGGTGACACTTTTCTGACTTTGAATTAATTATAAAAGGCGCCTTACTGGGTTTTTTTATATTATATTTTTAAATTAACTCCAGGAATCGATCTTTCCTATAGATGCTGAGCGCTATTTCCAAACGATAACTTGAAGGTGAGTATTACTTCACAAAAGATTTGAAATTTCTACAAGCCCACGTTTCATGCATTTAACCGCTATGGAACACACAACCGGGTAGTAATTTCCCCACGCAATTAGTTTTGTTATAAATCAAAACCATCCCACTGCATTTCGTTTGAAATCCTATGTGTAATATTCCATACAGACGACCTAGTTCTGCTACAATACTAGTAAGTTCCCATACTAATAATCAAGAGATCTGTGTGCCAAAGATACCTGAAGAAGGAAAGTGAGCCGTCGAAGAGAGATATTATTGACAACAAAGTTCTGCGACACACCTGCGAAGACTACATTAGGTCAATACGACGAGAACTCCTTCATAGAGAAACCTGATTTCGATGAGTTTACAAAAGGTGTTACTTCCTTCGCTCTAAATGGTTTCGAATTTCCGCGTCGTCTCTAGCGTATATTTACACAGATACTAATAAGTGTTTCAAACAATTCAGTCCAAAAACAACTAATAGCAGAAGTGATATCTGTTTATCGTTTTACTTTGAAGTTACCCAGAAGAGCACAAGTTGGTTAGTTATCACCATGATTTGAGCAGCATGAAATATACAGTTGGTTGTAACAGGTTACCTTTTTTCCCCACAAACCAGCGTTGCACGGCAATATTCCAAAGGAGGGGAGCTTCTTCGAAACTTCGCATCCCCATGTGGGAGGCCAGAGAACAGTTTATACAACAATGCAAGAAGCCATTATCCTGCATCACCCGCCAGAAGTTAAATGCGTTGCCATACTGATTCATACATCAGAGACAATTTTTTCGTTGCTTATCCTCTCAGGTGCTTCAAATTAGATGGAGGTACAGTCGTTCATTCTCCTTCTTTCTTCCTCTTCGGTATCCAATTCTTGGCTTGATCAGCGGCGGTCCTCCATCCAGCTCTATTCTTCACCCTCCTCTTAATATCAACATATCTCCTACAGCAAACATCTTCCATTATCCGCTGGATGTATTTTACCCGAGGTCTTCCTTGATATCTCTTTCCTTCTACCATTCACTTCAGTATTATTTTCAATAAGCTCCTATGTCTTAAGATTTGTCCAGTTAATATTGTCCTCCGCCTTTGTATACTCTTCCGTAGAGAATTATACTCTTCCGCCCTCTCAAAAAGTCTTCATTACCCTCCAAGCAATCTTTAACATTCTCCAGGAGAACCATTGATCAAATGAAATCAATCTAATTTTCTCTTCTTTCCTAACTGACCAGGTTTCACATCCATACAGCGCTATTCCAAACATAAGCTTTTAATAGTCTCTTCCTCTTCATACAGATAATGTTATATGTTTTAAAAATTAGTATCATTTTTTTGTTGAAAGCTATTTTAGCTTGAGCAATCCTGCATGTCATTTCCTTCTTAATCACCAATAAGACATTATAAATGAAGGCATTAATCGACTCGGAGCAGAAAATCAATTATGTTTAGTATTTTATGTGTAAAAGCTTCTTCTATGTTACACATACGTTGAAATATTTAAAGGCAACATAGTGAAAATACTTTGTTTAAGTTTCAGATTTCATACGAGAACCGAATAGGGATTGCAATCCAGCAAAGCGGGATCCCGCAATCCCGCGGGATCCCGCATTATTAAACAGTCTGGCGGATCCCGCACAAAATTAAGCGGATCCGCAATCCGCAAAATGCGGATAAAACGCGTGTTAGTGCGTGACCCGCTGCCCCACTCGGTCTCTATCGGATGTATTGCACTGTTTGCCTATACCCTTTCAGTTGGCATTTGGCGCCTGTGAATAAACGTTTGTTTTTGTCAACCTTCGTCATTCGTTAAATAGATACACTTTTACGTATTCATTTTCGAGTACACATTTCTGTAATTTCAGTTACGTTGCGTATTTAGTACGATTTTGTAACTATGTAATTATTTTTTACGTGTTGCAAACGTTATCTGAACTACAAAGTTACAGCTTTTTATTCACCGTTTCATTATTCCCATTTTCTGTATTTGCAGATAAAGTTATTGTGACAATTTCCTTTTTTGCGGCTGAAAATTTGATTATTCGTTGAAAGGAAACTAATGTTATCGTAATTTTAATCGCATTCCTATTTATTTAGCAGCTATCAAAAGGCAATTGTATATCCTTTGACTTATTGCTGTTTTGGCCGCTGCCTCAATGCAGACGAAAGCCGCCTGTTTACATGTGCTGCTCAGGCTATAGATTAATACCTCTTCTCCTTGTTATTATTTCTACTAAAGGCAAAAAAAAGTTATAATTAAGTTTTCATGGGTGTATCGACGAATTGTGTTGTAGGAACACCATACTTCGACGGCTGCCTCCGCCGTCTTCTTCACGGGTGAAATCTCGTGTTTTTACAATGAAATCCGGAGAAACAACCTATGAAAACTTCACTGCAATCATTCGCCGAGAAAGTCTCCTTTCTTACTAAAAAGTAATAATTCCCACTCTTAAAACGTCGTTACGCCACATATGTGAAATTGAAATACTTATGCCAAGTCTCGTGCTTGTGCAGTGACGAAAAGTTATGAGATCTTATTCTGAGCCAAGTCTACACTTTACAGAGTATATTCACTTCACTTTGTGAAATGGAATGCTTGCTCTCTGTGTTATGGAACGTTTATTTAGAATTTTTTTAAAAAACTCTGCTAACTTGGCTACTAAGCAAACCATGTTTTTAAATTCATGTGATGTATTGTAAGGCACTTAATGACCTAACACTGAATATTTTCCATTTTTTATTGTTTATTTAAAAATTGGTTTAGATTAAAAAACAAAAATGTAAAACCTCGAAATGTACTTAAGGCATGGTAAAAAGTTTTAATATCATTTTACTAATTAAAATATTGTTAACTATTAATTTTTATCATTTAACATTAAAATTGATTTCTTAATTTAATTATTATTTAACTTATTAACGTTTTAAGTAACTATGTTTTAAATATAAGCGTCAAAAAACTGCTTGCGCTAATCCCGCACGGATCCCGCGGGATTGGCGCAAATCCCGCGCGGATCCCGCGGGATTGAAAACACTGCGGGATTGCAATCCTTAGAACCTAACTAAGGTCATCCACGAGATAGGCGATGATGCAGACTTTTATGTTTCCGCGGAACCCGGAACTCCCAAGTTAAGGTTGTTCACAGCAAATCCCTTTGATTACATCAATATTGTAGCAACATTACCGAATTATTCTAGTTGATCGTGCAAGCATTTAATTATTAATTTTGATCATTACAAACATTATAGCTTAGACTGACAATTATTCGCTTCAAATTTTTCCACATCTGTTTATAGGCAAACTTCTCTAGAATCAATTTTCGTAAGTCTCACTTTTTTTTCCTTACTGCGGTCATAAAAAAGCGTTGACTCGTATGATGTCCTTTTAAAAAGTCAATACCGTAGAGGAAGGCGTGATTGATTACACCGTGATTTACGAAAGGAACCTGTTGATTAATGGACTGGGGGATTATGAATGTGGGAGAGGCCTTTTGACGGTATTCAAGTGAGTCAGAAATTGCTCTCAATGGAAAGCTTTCGCCGGAGCTACCCTCATTGATATTACTCCAAACTTAGTACTCAGATCCCTCCTTTCAGGCCAATAACACCGAATGACCATTTGCTGCTATTTCTACTTCTAATAGGTACAGAAACTATCAGACTAATTTATAAAAAAATTTAAAAAATGTTAAATCCAACAAATCTAGTCTCAAGAACATACAAACAGTTCCAGCTACCCACAAACAAAGTCTAGAATGATATAAAAATGTGTAGCTATTAGATTGAAGCCATGTAAGTTTCGAAATGGATTGAAATGTATCTATTGTTTTCGAAATCTTTTAACATTCTTTGAAGCTTTTGTAGGCATTCGTTTAACTTAGGTTTTCATCTTAGGAATTTACCGAGTACTTTATTTGGGGAAAAGTGTTTTGGAAATCTCTCTGCGATTTGCGTGTAAATGATTTTATACATCTTTGTTTGTGGGAGAATGGTAATGCCTAACCGAGCGTGGTGGTGTAACGGCTAGCGTTCTGGCCTCGCATTCGGGAGGACGGCGGTTCGAATTCCCGTCCGGGCATCCAGATTTGGGTTTTAAATGGTTTCCCAAATCACTCCAGGCAAATACCAGGATGCTTCCTTCAAAAGGCCATGGCCGAATTCGTTCCCAATCCTTACCTCCCATCCTTTCCCGTCTCTAAAGACCTCGTTGTTAGAGAGACGTTAAGCAGATAAAAAAAAAAGGTAATGCCTAGGTCAGAGAATTAGTATGATGTGAATCTGAATCTCCGTCCAGTCATTCAGATATTGGTTTCCTACGATTTTCCGAAATCACTCCAGGCGAAAGCCGGTATGGTTCATTTAGAAGGCCGTGAACGAATTTCTTCCATTATCGGTCCCTAATTCCACCCTGCCTCTAATGACATTGGCAGTGAAGGTATAAAGCCCAAAGGTTGCCCGAAACCATCAGCTGTTTGTAATTTTTTCAATACAAATCTTTCACTAAATAAAAATTGTATTAATAGGGATTTGCAGCTGCCAGGTTTTAGTAAATAACATTTTATTTATTGCAACAGCACGTTGTTGAAGGAAGCTCTAGAAAAGGTTTTTACCATTTACAATATTATTAGTTGTTATATTTACTTTCATCTTATGCGTCAATACTGAGACTGAAGTATTCCTGATATTCTACAACAAAATACAGTAGGCTAAGTAATATATGTAATGTGGAACCATTACAATTGTTACTACATTTCTAAGTAGATTTCTGCACAATATTCGTAGTCATATCCCGCAAATAATTTTTAGAGCAAGTTTTAATGACTTAAAACCTTCTGTGCTTGAGAAGAATTACATGACATGTCTATATAGGTAGTTAAAGAATGCAAAATATTCGAATTATTTGTTCCGTATAAGATATTCTGATTTTTATTGCTAATGAAACGTGCCCAATACTAAATTTTTAAGAAGCCATTGAATAAGTTGGTTGCACTTTGCTTATGCTGTTACCTATGTATGTACACGAGAATACTATGTAAGTAATTTCACTTCATACATTACACTATACCTGAACTTTATGCGCTTTAAAATACTATTTGATGCATATCATATACTTTGTCTAATTTTTTAACGATAGTGTTATATAGTGTCACTCTATGAGTGTTTATATGTATCATATACATCAGAGAACCAAGAATTGATCCCTGAGACCACTATGTTGAACGATGGCTCATTATGAGTTTTATTTCACTTTTGTTTAAAACATTCTAGATTAATCAAAAGTTACTAATTTATAGATATGATTTATAGCTAAATTCTGTTATACCACTAAGAATACAGTTTTCCAACTTATGATACAACCGAAGACCATAGAATCATCACAAAAGATTCATAGCGAATGTGCATAATAGTGTATTGCTTCCAACATGTTGTTCTGCAAAGGAAAAAAAAATCTTCTCTAAAACAGAACAGAACTTTATTTGCAATTGAGTGGTTTTTACTATTTAGATTTACCTGCACCCTTTTGTATATTGCTTTCGAATCTCTTTGAAAATGCCGAGTCAAAAGACGTTAGTATACATTTATCAATCTCTGAGTGTTATACTAGTATAAAACATTTTGCTTTTTGACATCTCATGGGAGTAAATTACTTCTTTAAAAGAACAATCACAAATATGATTGATAACATTGCTTTTTTATTTATAGCTTTAAGCCTCGTCGACGTCGAGGTTATTAAGGATTGGGTACAAGGAACGGGAAGGAATTCGGCCATTTTCGTTTGAAGGAAGCATCCCAGCATTTGCCTGGAGTGATTTGGGGAAACCATGGAAAACCCAGATCTGGATGCCCGGACGGGATTCGAACCGGCGTCCTCCCGAATGCTTCAGAAAAATGTTTTTACCGTTTAAAATGATTTGTAATATTTTTAGTTATTATATTTACTTCCATCATTAGAACTATAAGCGTCAAAACTGAGACTGAAATATTTCTGATATTCTACAACAAAATACAGTAAGGAATATATGTAATGTGCTACCATTGCAAGTGCTACTAGATTTCTAAATAGATTTGTGCACAGTATGTATAACCATATCCCACAAATAATTACGTGTTATCCACCAAGCTGGGTATAACGTTGCTAATGCTTTATAATGTTTTAGAATATTTAAATGTACCTAATTTTATTTTGTGGTATATATTGCATTAATGAACACGATGTCGAAGTTCCCTAAAGTTCCAAAACCAACAATTTTTCTGCTTCATTTTTACTGATTAGATACGGAGACATATTTTCAGCTTTTCAAAATAGTGATCTAAATTGGGTAGAGAGATTTACATCAGAAGGGAATAAGATTTACTAACTGATCTGCAGCAACAAAAGACGAGTAGTTTTTAAAAATAGATTCTGTAGTTCCTGGACACTTATACTGTTCGCTTTTTTCTGTTAAAGGGAAGCTACATTGCTTTTCCTTTTAATGAAGTTTAAGATGATTTTAGTTTTAATACTTGATTTGTTAATCTTCTTTCTATTAGTCAAAATTTTGTGTTCTTTAATTACTTTTGTTAACGTTCTAATGCGAATTTGGAAATGAGTTATAAGAAGTACATTACGTAACATCTGCAGTAATTTTTAATACTTACCATCTTATTGTTTTCGTTTGATTGAAAATAATACTGTGGATAGTTATTTTAAGATTAATTTTCAGAAGCCTTTGATGAAAATAATTTAATTTTCAGTTTACATCTGTAGTTTTAAATATAATGGTACAGTCGTCATTGATAAGTTCATTTCTAATGTTTAACCGTTTGATATTTATTGAGGTTAATAAATCTGTCTTCTCCAAACGCATACAGAGCAATTATTAACTGAATATTGTGAATAATATATCAATCATTTTACACTGGAACTGTTGTATACTTCTCAAATTTATTTTTCTCTGTAAGAATAATAATTATTGTAAGCCAGTGACGAAAGTTATTTATTGACAAATATTGAATGATTAAAAATTTCCCATGAGATAATCTGTTTGGTAACATTCCAGAAAAAAACGCTTATCACACACAGAACATAGGTACTTATTTAGCAGACACAAAGAACACAAGCCTCTGAAAAGAGGAAGTACTAGGACTGACGCAAGAAAGTGGAAAAAGTCCGGAAAACTTTATGGTGATACTGCCACGTGAAGCAGAGATACATATAGACACGATTAATAAATGTGCAATACTTTAGCTGCAGTGGTCGACAGTAAATTCTGTGTACGGTGCCGGTGACGTAAAATCAATTGAACAAACAACTTATCAAATTGCGACTGGTGTGTCACGAAGGGCCCTCGAAGCTTGCGGTGCCGACGTCGGTACACATCGCTTCAGGGAGACGTTAATATTTTATTAAGAGATGCCGGGTAGAAAGCGGGTAAACAGCGCTGCCAATGCGCCATACAGCCTGACATGAAGTGTGTGAAGAACACGTTTAAACAACATGTGCTTCATACTAACTTGTTACAGTGAACGAAAGGAAAGGCATGGCCAGGCGTGGTTAATAATATTACAAACCACATACCACTTTTCCTAAAGTATCAAATGAAATAAATTATGTAACAATTCTATGCCACTAACCCAGTAACATTTTTTAATTTAATTACAACTACTAGCCTAATACCTAGTTATCTAAATTAGGCCCTATTTACATAGACTGTTACATTCAAGCTACTATGTTTCGCTAGCGACTGTTGTTCGTCGGTTACGTTGCTGGCCTCTTAGCTCTGCGGAAGTCACCGCAACCCAGTAACAGTAGGATTTCCATAAACTTATTGTTGTTTAGATTTAAATAGAAATAAATATTTTTCCTCTGTTTAATAATAATTATGCAGTAGATGCTGTGTTTACAATGTTGAGGAATGTCAAGTTAGTAGTGGTCTTCTAAGTACTGAATGTAGAAAGATTAGGAAAAAAAAGTTTTATCTTGAACTTTGGGAAGTAACAAGAATTGTAAAAACAAGTAATATTTGTATAGGGAAGTAATGTGTTTGTTCAGATTTCTACAAAGGTTAATTTGTCGTCTGTTGCTTTTTTTTTTTTTTTTATTTAGAAAGAAAGAAAATAGGATGTATTAGTTGATATTTTTTGTGATTTTACGAAACATTTTCAATTTATTCAGATACAAGTACCTCAGAAAGCGTTTACGAATTTACATAGGATTAAAAACAATTTTCGATTTTTTTCGAAATAAGGTGTAGTGGAATGACTTTACTCTTACATAAATTATATATTAAACTTCTAATAAATAACGAGAACTTTCATAGCCCAAACATATTTCCCTTTGTTTTAAATTAGTTTGTACAGTTTATTATTAGAAGTAAATTGTTTCAAAATGTATCAATTTCTGATATTGAGCTTGTAATAAGTCGCGTTTCCAAGGCGACGCAGTGTGCACAGGTAAAGCGAGGGCTATTTTTCGGCGAGCGGAAGCCGCAAGCCCGTTCGTCAAGCCACCCGCTGCGCTGTTGACAATAACAGCAGGGACAGCCAACCTACAGACAATAGTGACCCACCACTCGGATATTCTTGTATCCTGTTGCATGGAATGATGCTCGGAGGTGGAGTGGAGACGCGACACTTGTGGACTGTATGTCGAGGTGAGAAGAGGGACTGCGAGATCACCGCCATCCTCTGTGGGCCTGAGGTCCATTTCCCGTCCCCGGCAGTGAACAGTGCGGGGACACGGTAATGTGCCTATAAAAGTGAGACTTATTGCAACATATCAATAGCCCGGAAAATACCCCTGAGAAGCTACCCTGATTAGCTGGATACTGGTTTAAAATATTCAACTGAGCTAACCATCCGTAAAACTTCACATGTCAGATTTGTGTCTTTAGTTTGGTCAATAAAGTCATGTCTTTTGTGAACCCATTTTCTTTATGGTCTTGTAACCCCTGAGACGTGTCATGTGCGAGGCTTAATATTAAATTGTTGATTAAGAAAAGTTTCAATTGCTGACGCCATACAGGGTGTCTAAAAGGTTGAGCCACCCCCACCAAAAGAGCTTATTACAAGCTGCTTAAAAGCTTTCTAATACCATTTCATTCATTATAACTATGTTATTTTAACATCAATTAATAATACTGTGTTGATTGTTTAATCCTTAACTATTGTCAAGTTTCTCCAAACTTTGGCGAATAGCAGACATCTGTTTCGCTTAAGCTTTTGATTGATTCCCAGACGATTACCCATTAACTGCGAGTCTCATATTGTAATGTAACAAAAAGTATTTCATTCATCCTATAGACCGAACTTGGTGAGTGAGCGGTCACGTTCTGACGTCGCATTCAGGAGGATGTGGGTCCGAATCCCTGCCCGGTTTTCCAGATTTCTGTTTTCCATCGTTTCCCAAAATCACTCCAGGCAAATGTCGAGATGGTTCCATTAAAAACAAAGGTCATTTCCAAATGGCTCCCTATTCTTTGCCCTCAGTGCTTTCCCACCTCTAATGACCTCGACGTAGACGATACATAAAACCGTAAAAATAATTGATAGTGTAGGGCTTATTATTGAATATGCAGCACAGAGTCACCTCATTTTAAATCGCAAACACCTTGCAATAGTCAAGAAGAGCGTTTTTAAAGTTATGATTCATTTTGTGTAATAAAGCCAATGTAATGCTGTGCTTTAGGAATACATTTGGAGTCTAATATCGAATGTAAAAAAGCTTCCTTAGATTAATAAAAACAAGATTTATATTTATCCACCAAATTCTCATTAGTGCTGAAATTACAAATAGTGAAGAAATAAAGTGTATTATTCATCTGCTGATCAAACTAATCTTAAAAACTATCAATCAAAAGCAATAGGTCAAAACAAAAACAAGAATTAGGGAGCGTCCATAAACCATGTAGCTCCATTTTGGCCTCCTGTGAACCTTTCCCCCCTCCCCCCCACGTAGCACGGTGTAGTTTTTGCCTCTACTCCCCTGCTCCCCATCGCTTAGCACGTCTCTTTTTTTCCCCATGGATTCCAGAAGACATTTTGTACTGTTCTGTCTTGTCAGACTATCGTAAATTATGTACGGACATAATTAAATGTCTGAAATTAATGTTCACATGCTGTTGTATGTTCTGTATCTCATTTTCACTGTGACATATAATATGAATGGAAAGCAAAGTGGATTGACTATTAACCCCTCCACCCCCACGTAAAGTAGCGTAGCTTTCCAGCTAACCCCCCCCCCTCTCCCCTTAGACCGACGTTCCCTTACGGAAGCGCAATCTAACTGATTACTAGCAAGCGCGATATGTCAAATACGATTTAAAAAAAAAAAAAAAAAATATTACCGTCACTTATATTTCTAATTTGGGTATACACTAATAAAGAAGCTGGGTTTGAAGTCACTGGAAAACAGGAGGTGGGTGGAGGAACTGCTGGAAGTGTCTGAGAATTAGGATTAGTACGTGGAAGGAAACTTCGTTTCAAATGTAAAAGAATGAGAAAAACTTCTATTTAGGTAAGGAATTGGAACAAATTATGAGGATAAATGCTGAACGTGTTACCATAAACTCTGAAAGAACTTAAAATTCTTAAAGGGCAGAAGTACGTGTGTGATGAAGTTGTACTCATAGTTTTTAAGATAAAAATCAACAGAAATTGGAAAGTGGCGCAATATGATCCTTTACAATTAAATTAATAAATTATCTGACAAACCTATCTACTGAATACCACAAAACGTTTAAAATTTCCCAAAAATGGAAGTTATTTCAGAACAACAAAATAAAATATATACTGATTTCATACTTTCCCTCCTTGTCCTTATTATGATATTAAACGAAAACTTATTGCCATTAGTCTTTCTATTCACGCTATTAAAAATTTGGGTTTGGAGTTTTACGTTAGCATCAGGAACCTCCAGTTGTTTGACGTCCAGCCAAACCCTTGCAACATAAATTCCTATACGTGGCGTACATTTCATATGGACAGACATATGATGTCAGAAATGTAGTAACAAGCCATAAATAGCCATTAAACCTAAAAGCGCAGTCGTAACTTCACCCATGGCAATAGCCACTTCATTGCTGTTTCCATCTATGTTAAATTTGTAGTCCTATCGTCTAAATAACAGAAGTACATTAAACTAATATCGTGTTTTTGTGTCACTTCGTTGTGAATACATGAGTGAACTGTTATGTAGGCTGTAAATTTGGATCAGATAGGGGGCATTGATTGTAGCTTTAATCATAAAGAATTTAATGTCGGCTGGCACATTGTTTGAATGAATGGGTTATAGGTTGTTAACTGATCGTAGAGATAAATGGAAGATAAAATTTTAAAAGCTTTAAACTCGGAAAATCTAACAATTTTACTTAATTCAAACACACTAATAACAAATATTATTATCTCAGAATCACTGAGAACTATGTTTGAAAGTTTATTTCAGAGTTTATAGTAATACAGTTCTATATTTTATTGTCATTTTCAGAAACTCAGTACCATAATTTGAAACAATTCCCGTGATTAGTATCTCTTAAAAGACTTTACGCAGTTAAATCAAATCCTGTCACTTGTCAGAATGCAAAAAGATGATACCTAAAGCAGATCGAAGTTGTAGAATGACAAGATTGGTTATTTTGGTGATTTGTTTGCCGACATCCGGAACGGATAGGGAGCAGAAGAAGAATAAGATTTATATGAACCCGGATAGCAGCAAAGCAATCACTAGTATAGTTAATTGTAGGGAAACAACTCCTTACGTCAAAAGGAATATGTTTGAAACATTCTTCATGGAAAAGACTATATAAGTTAGTGCAATGTTATGTAGTTTGTTAGCAAAGATGTTCTGCCACCCAGTATAAGCTAATAGATAGGCTAATGAAACAACTCGGTTCCACTTCCTTTACATCGTTTGTAATGAAATTTAACAGGAAAATGTGTCTTACTGATTGAAAAAACTAATCAGCAGACAAATACTCTAAAGAAATAAAATGTAGCTTGCTTTTACAGAAAACAGAAGAAAGAAAAACAGAAACAAAAATAAAAAGAGTAACTTTTTTTCCCTGTATCTCACGTATTATAGAGTCACTGAACAGCTATTAAAAAAAATGATGTTTTGGTATGTTTTATTTGCTTGTGTATTTTGTGAACCACAAGTTGCTAAAAATCAGTCACTACCTTTAACTATCCAAAACCTGACAGGAAGGTAATTCAACAATAATTGTTTACTCCTTTTCACCTTACTCCAGTATGAAAAAGATTCTCGTGAATCAGGTGCCTTTCAATCATTTGTGATGATAAAATAAAAGAAGATGTTTTTACCGACCGCAAAACCCATCAGTACACAAATATTGTATTTTATTTTTCATTCCCTCACCATTCATTTAACACGGGGATGAAATACCGGGTAGTTATATTTAAACTTTCCCTACTTAACATGTTATAACACGGAAACTAATTACCATACGAGTACCAAACTTCGTATCATTAATGTACAGAGTATGGGGTCACAGCACCACCGTCTAGTTCCAATTATGGCCACCAGGTGCCGTGATCAGTCATCGTGATCCATAGTCTCAAATTATCAGGCGATCGTCTCCAAATGCTTGGCCAGCACGATCTCCTGACCTCACTCCCTGTGATTTCTAGTTGTGGGGCTACCTGAAGGACAGGGTTTACCAGGGGAACATTCACACATGTGCTGATCTGAAGCGCAGCATATCAAGTTAGGTAGCCAGCATACCTACGGACATGCTTCGTTCCGGTGTGCAGATCGCAATACTGCGCTTTCATACTCTTCTGGACACTGATGGGCGCCATATTGAGCTCCTTTTGTACCACTAATGGTACCGGTATGTAATGATATGATGTATCGTAGCAGCATATTAAAAGTGTTTCAATGGAATTGATTCTGCATTTCTCTTCTCCATGTCCTTGACATTAATGCTACCAAGTTTGGTTCTCGTAAGGTAAATAGTTTCCGTGTTATAATGTTTAAACAGGGAAATTTTGATTATAACCACCCGTATTTTTATTGTATGTTAGAAGATACATTAAAAAATGACATCTATTTTATTTTGGAAAATTTTTATTTACTTGTATATTGCACGACATCTGATCTCCAAAAGTTGTTTCTTAACTATTGTTCCTCAGTATCATTGAATTATTATCACCACCCCCAGTGTGGTTCTGAGCACGAGCATAATCACGATATGAAAGCTACTGAACTGAGTGGTATGTATGGCTGACACGGTCCTGGCTCTTTCATACACTGCCCGCGCTGTCGTGACGTATTCAGGTCATCTCCCCCTTGTTTACTAACCCACTTCTCGGCGTCTCAACTGAAGGATGGCGACTCGTGACTCATGACTGCTATATGAATCCTTTTAGATATTTCTAACTTTGAATGTGTGCCCCATCTCCTTCACTTCCACTTCACCTCCCCTTCTTTAAATTCTAAGCAGGTAATTTAAAAACTGTGGCCTGGTTAGAGAAATTACACTCTACGCCGATCAAAATCCAAATGTGGCACCAAAATTTTTCTACTTAAATGATTCAGTCATTATCTAAGGAACATCATGTTCATAAGACTGATAGTATGCTTGTCCCAAATTCCTAAGTGGTTTTACTTCTATGTAAAAGGTAAGGTTCAATATCAAGTTTCAAAAATCACTCCAGGCAAATGCCGGGATGTTTCCTTCAAAAGGCCATGGCCGAATTCCCTCCCATTCCTTGCCACCCATCCTTTCCCGTCTCTAAAGACCTCGCTGTTAAGAGACGTTAAGCAGTTTAAAAAAAAAAAGCAAAATCAAACTGATTTTAGCTGTCTGGGGGCAGAACTGATGTAGCGAATGAGAGTATTTTTTTGTTTGTGTTCTTTCATAAAAAGTTGTGGGTTGTAAAATTATTATCTTTTATTCTACTAATTGTTACGTACAAAAAACATTTACTTTCAGCATTCAATCAACATGTTAACATAATATTTCGAAGCACATTCACATCTTTTTTCCTATGGACTTGCTCTTCTTCTTTATCTGCCAACCAAAGAAGTTCTTTTTAACACACTACTCTTTCCTCTTGCGTAATAACTGTTACCATATCTTTTTCTTTTACAAAAAGAAAATAAATTGAACACAAAAATTTTTACCTTTAAATATACACACATAAACCAATAAAACTGAAATGATACAAACAAAATGTAAGGGACTATGTTTCCTTACAGGGTGTATTTGAATAGGCAGGTAATAAAGAAAGTAAACGCACTAAATTTGTTAGAAGACTGTACTATAAAATTTTCTCAAGTGTTTCAGACTGAAGCGTGTGGAGCCAGCAATATGTCGTGGGCTTCGCGTGACGTTCCCTTTCATGCATTTGACTTAGTAAAGAAGGTGAATTGTTATGAACTGGTATAATATTTACTGCGAAGCAGTTCAAATAGCTGTTACAAGGTGTGTTATTTGAACAAAGAGACCATTCATTGAAAGTAATGGCTGTAATGTTTTCAGGCAGCAGGAACTCAACACACCACACATTTGTGCCAATAGCCAGTGTTCTAGGGTTCAATCTGTCTAGGTGACGTTGGCCCCAGCTTAACAGTTTCGGCACAGAACTCAAGTGACGAAGCGCTTTATGACTGTGCAAATGTTCAAAAGACTAACCATGTTGTAAAAGATTGCTCATAGATCTATGCATAATTCTGATCAAGTTGCATCTGGACATAAAAAGCCTTAGCTTCCTTGAATTTAACACCGAACTAGTAGAGCTATATCGTCTGTAAAATATTTACTATAAATTGACATATGATAGTAATAATAACTGGTTGGAGTTTCCAGATGGTTTCGTCATTGAATGTATTATTGACTACGTGCGTACCCATTTGTCTACTTGCCTTTGTGTGTTAATTGTAGTGTTCGGTGTGTCTGCTTTACGTTGAAACATAAAAACGAATAAAAGGAGATGACATTGCCTCCGGCTATTTGTGCCTACTCTTCCGAAAAATATAAAGGTGAGCAGAGTTTAAAACCTCCATCCTACGGAAGAATCGTCATCAATAACATCATGTGACCTCACTTCATGACCACGGGAACATAGTTTTTGTTTTAACGCAGGATTTCGGTACGAAATGAGATAATTAAAAATCGTACAACATCAGCTGTTCCTCCGGCCATATTCGGAATGATTAAAATTTCTTTTTCCACCAGAGCTTGTACTATCTAATTATTATCTAGATTATTATCTTCCACTTCTAGCAGACACTAGGTCATTACCTATTGAGTGTATCACGGAATCTCTGCTCAATTTTGGACTCGGGAGTATTTAGTTTTATCCAAACCAAATATAAGGACCCCCATGAGTTGAATTCCGATTACCGCATTGTGCGTTTCATTCACTACCACCATCTGGTGCATCTTTAAACTTTGTATTTCGAGAATTTTATTAGTATCTTCTTTATGTGGAACAACACAAGTAGAGTGGGTATTTCCGAATGTAAACACTGAAATTTGAGGTCATTAGAGGCGGTGTGGGACTGGGACTGGGGACATGGAACGGATAGGAATTCGGCCATGGCCTTTTGAAGGAAGCATGCCGGCATTCGCCTGGAGTGATTTGGGGAAGCCATGAAAAACCTAAATCTGGATGCCGGGACGGGGATTCGAACCGCCGTCCTCCCGAATGCGAGGACAGAACGCTAACCGCTCACCCACCACGCTCGGTGTTAACACAGGAGGCTTACTTAGTGCTTTGTACATTGTAAAATTAAATGTACGAGGGAAAAATACTTACAAGTGCTCTGAAGGGCATGGAGGAGAGTCCGTACCAATCAAACCGAGCCCGACTCCTTTTCAATCCGTTGAGATATGTTGTCAAAGAACGAGCTTCCGTCAATCTCCGCAGGGGCCGTTCGCTCCACCTACCGCCGATGTGTGATTCACTCGGTCATCAAATTCCTCAATTTTCGGCAAGAATCCGCGGTCGAAATCGATCGTCAGTTTGTGGAACCCTACGGGCCTGAGGTAATGTCACGTCAGGACGTTTACAAGTGGGTAAGGTTGTTTAAGGAAGATCGCACTTGTACACATGACGAAGAATGGAGACGTAGACATTGAATAAATTAATTTTTTTGCTTTGTCCATAAGACAAATCCAATTCGTTAAGCGTCTTCTATACACTTACTCTTCTTTCGGTTTTTCCGTTTTAGAATTTTATTTGCGGTGCGTTACATAACTAGGATAGAGCTACCAGGAAGAAACGTTGAAAGTCTCAATGAATGAAACCGTAGTGTCCTACTTGCCATCTCTGGTGGTCTCATATACAGTTACGCATCTAGAATATCATTTTTATTAAATATAAAGTTTAGAGTCTATCGACGAAGAGTTCAATACAATACGAGGAATAAAATTTGAATACACGAGGCTGCTGCGGAGAGACGACTAGTGATGGCCTCGACGTGTGAAAGAGACAGCAGAAATTTTAAACTATACCAACAACATCAACAAATTTAGCGGCCTTTTACTCTGCGATGCTTGGCGCTCGTTGTATGTCAACATAAACGGTATCTCTGACGTAGGCTGTGGAATGGCAGACGAAAGTTCAGATTATGAAACAAACAAAGCGGCATACCATGAAAATCTATAAATCATGAACAAAGACTGCCGCGGAAACCCTAATCAATCCGAGGAATGTTTTAGGCAAGAAACAGAAAGGAAATCGGCTACCTAATCACGAAAAAATAATTATTGTAGTCAATTTTATGATAATTGTAACGCCAATGCAACTGAAATTGTTGTTTTATTCATTTCCGAAGCATCTTCAGCGGTTCTGTCTGTGGGTATTTATACATATAATTACATTTGTTCTATTTTACAATTTAAACATGAAAATTATGGTATATTCAGATTTAAGGTTACTTATATTTTTCTTTGGTCACATATGCTTATAATTGTACAGCGTTTTAGCATCAGCTATGTTTGTAGCTGCAGTATATATTACACATATTGGTTGCATTTTTGTGATTATTTGCGCAGCACTGTAGTACATTGAGTTCTGATGTCTTACGTTTAGTTACTGTACATCGCTGATTAGCAGGTTTGTTTACCGTTTGTCTTCTGTTTTATTCGGTGGGTGGCGCGCTTTTAAATATGTGTTCGTGCTTAGTTTGGTGTATTATTTTTATTGGCTGTGTCTTTTTGTGGTGCATGGTTGTGTTTATTATTTTGTTTTGAGCACTGTGTATAGTGTTGGGTTCGTCAGGTTCGTGTGTTTGTTTATTATGTTCTTTTCTTCTGCCAGTGATTTGTGGTAGTTTTCCTGAAATGTTGTGGTTTGCTATTATTAATGATTAGTATTTGTATGTCCGGCTCTATGTTTGTGGGCTGGTGACTATGTTCTAGTAGGTGTTCTGCGTATGTTGAGTGGTTATTGTATTTTAGTGCTCTTAAATATTCCTTATATCCGGTTTCAAACTTCCTGCATGTTTGGCCTATATATTCTGCACTGAAAGTTAATCTATATATACCTGAATTGTGAAATTTATTGTTAGGTGTGTTGTTTTTGATGTTTTTCTGTAGTGAGTTGTCTGTTCTAAATGCTATCCTGAGTCCTTGCTTTTTCAGAATGTTTACTATTTTGTGAGTGTTCTTGTTTATGCATGTTAATGTGTGCCATTTTTCTGTTTTTGTTTGTGTGGATGTTATCTTATTTGCTGTTGCATTCATGTGGGTGTTTGTATATGTTTGTTGTGGATTTGATATAGTGTTTTGTGTTGTGCTGAAGATGCTTCGTAAATGAAACGCGTTCGGAAAATAAAACAACAATTTAAATTGCATTGGCGTTACAATTATTCATAAAATTGATCCTATCGCAATTGAGGAAATGGCCCACAATATCCAGATGTTAATTATTATAGTGTTCACACGGAATGATTTCCGAAAACCGGTGGAAAATTGAAAGCTGAACAGCAGTTAATTTCGTAGAAACCGAGGCATACTACCTGCCTCATTGCCTGAGTAACAGACACCATGATTGAGTCTGCTTATCAACACGCAACTAGCTAATTTGAATCCCATGTGGTGAAATGAATTTCCACCAATGCGGTCATGATCAGCAGGGTGAAATAGATAGTGAGTCCCCAATGTCTGTGTTAAGACCCAAATCTCACCGCATATGGAATGGGGTCATACAGGAAGATTTATGGTGATTCGTCCACTACTTGGGAATCTATTATTTGGCTGCCCTCTAAGTATCATTCGAAAGAGTAGGCCAAAATGAAGAGTCCAATAAATTTCATCCTCTCCCTTCTTCGATTTTCGTCTACACAATACAAAAGATTACTCTACATTTAACAATACCCATTTCATTTATCTGCAGACATTAATTAACACTTCTACACCTGCAAAAACAAGGAGGAAGGGAACTGGTCCCTTTGTAAATGGCCGTAGTACGTCTTCGTCGGGAAGTTGCAACAAATCACATGTAACTAGCTAATTTGAATCTGATGTGTTGAAATGAATTTCCATCAGTGCGGTCATGGTCAGCAGAATGAAATAGATAGTGAATCCCCAATGTCTGTGTTAAGACCCAAATCTCACCGCATCCCATATGGAATGGGGGGCATACAGGAAGATTTACGGTGATTCATCCACTACTTCGGAATCTCTCATTTGGTGGCCCCCTTAGTATCATTCGAAATAGTAGGCCAGAATGAAGTGTCCAATAAAGTTCATCCTCTCCCTTCTTCGATTTTCGTCTACACAACACAAAAGATTACTCTACATTTAACAATACCAATTTCATTTATCTGCAGATATTAATTAACACTTCTACACTTGCAAAAACACGGAGGAAGGGAACTGGTCCCTTTGTAAATGGCCGTAGTACGCCTTCGTCGGGAAGTTGCAACAAATCACATGTAAATAATGCAAGCGCTGAGATAAATGCTGCCACCTTGAGCCAGCGCGTCACTGGTTGCCTGCCTGCGACCACTTAATGTAATGTCTCTGGTTCGGTCGTGTCCGCCACGCTTTATCGAGCGCCGCTGTCAGCAACACAACACCTGTCCACAGGCCGCCTCGCTCGGGAAATTAATTAATTGATTCGCGGCCAGTCCAGTCGGCGAACGGGGAGCCAGTCTAGTTCCTCGTAATTTCCCGCATTGATCATCGAGATTACGACCTGTCTATAATCGCCCATAGTAAACCCGGTCACGATAAATTAGTGAACCTGCAGCGACGAGGAGAGGGCAAAGTGGGGTGGGAATTAATCTCACCGACGTCAGTCATTTGAGCCTGGTTGCGTCACGGTGAGTAACAGTGCGATATATCCTCGCATGTGATTCGCTCACCATTCACTATTTATTAATGATGTTCTAATTTCTGGGGCTTACCTCCATCCATTCTTCGTCAAGGTGGCAATTTTGGGAGCCTATATATAATTCAGTTCCCTCCAATTAAGATTATGATCAATATGAAAACCTTAAAATTTTGCTATCTCTATCTCTTACAGAGATTGGTCTGAAAGATTTTATTTGTATGTTTGTGTTAATGTTGATTGTATGTATGAGAAATACCAAAGATCAATGCAAGCTCATATTAATATGTTAAAATGAATTATTTGAATTACTATGCTTGTTTTATCTTCGAATAAGACAAATTTTGAGTTTTCATTTGTAATATGAGGTAGATTATCGAAAAAAATAGTAGAAAATAGTTTGAAAGATAAGATGAATAAAGGTAGTAAATACAATTTATTGTAACTTCTGGACAGTGCTTGAATGTTTGCAGGTTTCTGGAAAATCACAGTGTCATATCATAGAAATGTAGTGGGGGCTGGGTGAATCGCATGCGTCCAAATGCTGAGGAAGAACTAGTAAAAATGATCATCAAATACGAGACCAAGGCTGAAAATTACGCTAGTGCTAGACAATTTCTCCCTATGGCACCTCGAGATGGTTTGCAGGAAGAAATGATTGGACGACGGCGCTGGTGAAAGAGGCAAGGCAAGTCTTGCTGCAGACGGTACAACGCCCAGAGAGGCATTCGATGTTTGGTTTAGACTTCGAACTGTTGGTCGACGCTTCTAGCTCAACAGCTCCAGTTGGGGATAGCACCTCACTGCTGGTAGCAGGTCAATACGACGACCCGTCACGACAACACAAACGGTGCAGCGCGGAGGCATTACGTCGCCTGACCGACACCTGTTACAGTTTCAGTGAGATCAGGCAATGGTAATCTGCCGTTATTTCATGCCACTGCAGGCCGCTCCTATCTGTAAACGGTGAAGGATGTTAGTTTGTGCCTTGATTGTTTTTTTTTTCTGTATTCTATGGGGACAAAACGGCTTTGACCGTAATGATTACGGTCTATGAGGAACCCCGTTTGTATTCTTATTAGTTCGATTATTAAAACCCCCTATTGTTAGTGTGGTCAGTTGAGGATCATTGCCGTTATCAGCTGTGTTAGTAACTCGACGATTTTCCCGAGGTGATTTGCTCGTCTTGGCTCTTGGTTACAGCATAGGTGCACGTGCTGGTCATTTGAGTTCGTTAGTGGATGCTTATTGCTGCCGCTTGATGTCCATCGCTGTGGTCCATCCGGTCCTTCCATTCGCTGGGTGTGACTGGATTGGCGTTGATGGCTTCTGATGGCGGCTTGTAGCTTTCTTCTCACGGGGCATCCCCCATAACTGGCAGCGTGGTCAGAACCACAGTTTGCACAGGTCGGTGTAGCTTCACGCGGACGAGAACTCAGTTTTTTTTTCAGACGCCCAGTAAACGCCTGTAAAAAATTTTATACCTTCCACTGAGTTATTCCAGTATGAATTTCTACGACTTTCTGTATGCAACGAGTAATTTAAATCACATATAATTCTTCATGTTATTGTTATTTGGTCTTCTTAAGAAATAAAGTTAATTCACTATGATTTGTTTGAAAGTAAATATGGATAGAAATATTTTATTGTAAATTCGTAGTTTTTCAATTTGTGGGAATATAAAGTTAACTATCTGTCGTTATGAATCACCATTTTATTTATAAAAATGTTAAGGTGTATTTGATAGGACCCACTAGCGCCCAAAGTATCAAATTAGTGTTCATATTTCGCGCCGAAGTATTTAACATAATTTACACAGTAAATAAGATCATTAATTATCTCCTCCCCACAGTTAAAGATAACATTTCAAAGCTGAGGTAGTTCACATTTGATAAACACCGACTGAGAAAATAGTGGGACAAAAGACGCCGCATTAAAAAAATTTCAACGATACTCTATTTAACATTAAGAAGGTAATTTACTAAACAAGTTATTAACAATCCTATCTATACCAATGATAGCTTTTTAAAGTCATTAAACGATATAAGAGTATTATTATTTTTCTTAATCTCACTTTGGAATATCACTCGTATTGCCAGGATTGCTTCTCTAGTATTCCTAAATCCAAACTTATTCTCAAGTAAAAAATTATGTTTTTTCTCTTCACCGGAAGCAATAAGTTACCTAAAGGTATCCCAAAAACTGACTGTGGCAGAAACAAAGCCTGAGCAATCGATATAAAATTACAGGGACTTACACACGCTATTCATCTGTCTGACATCATTCGTCTAGTTTTCAAAATTTCATAATAAAATATGCCATTTAACACGAAAAAGTATCCTATGCCCTTCCTAATGAGACATTGTCAAATTTTTATCAAGATTGGTTGACTCGTTGAGTCGTGACAACGTAACAAACAAACAGAGTTACACATTCATAATGTCAGTGTAGATTGAACTACTTTTCAGGGTGCAGAGTGGGCTGTATTGTGTTACAATCGCCACGTTTAGCTTTCTTTGCGTGCGAGTAATAACTGCGTGGTCATCAGAGCTTACCGCAGTTGCGACGTTACGAGACCGGCAGGACGGAGGTCGTTCTTGGGCGGCAGGCCCGCAGGTAGTGGAGTTTAGCGCCGTCATTAGTGGCGACCGGAGACGACGCAATCAGCGGCGAAGTAGAGCCGGCGGGATCCCCCGGGCAATTACCGCCCTCATACGGCTGTCCGCTCCGCCCAATGAAATAACACCACTCCACCCACTAACTGACCATCTCCTTTGCCATAACCATTATGGAGCTAATTTTTTTAAGCCATCTATTTACTGTATATCTGAGACGGCAAAAAGTTTTCTTGTTCTTGTAGTAAATTTTCCGTTAGAGCCTGTAAACACTGTAGAAAATTTGAACCACCCCTTGGCCGTTATAACGTTGTAACGTGTATCAATATTAATCATCCTTTTGGATACCTTTCTTTTATACTACGATTTTATTAAATTAAAAATATTTTCCAAGTCACATTTAAAACACTTTATTGATTAAACATAGCTTTTTTCATTTCTGCAAATAAACTTATATTATTTTAAAACTGAAAATATGTTTCCCTCTATTATTTGTGGTTTTCTCTCTACACAGAACAATATTTTTATTTTATGGTATTATGATATAACTTCAGTAATATTCCTATTAATTCAGCTACGACAAATTTTCTCTTTCTT
The DNA here is from genome assembly GCA_031002005.1 of Vandiemenella viatica. Lineage (NCBI taxonomy): Eukaryota > Metazoa > Arthropoda > Insecta > Orthoptera > Morabidae > Vandiemenella > Vandiemenella viatica. Next base: position 51,836,838 of record JARYHS010009186.1, read on the forward strand.
TAGGGATCGGTCGCCCCTGTTGGATTACTGATTTTACTTTTTCTTACTGTCCAATGATCTCCTGCTGGTTCGTCCAGAGGATTATTTGAATTTACTTGTACTATGACAAAACAGAATTAGCTAAACCAGTGGTTCCCAATTAGATTTCTCCGGAGTACCACTTCAAGAAAGACCTCAAACCAAGATAGCCCTTGTAGTTGAAATTATAAATAAATAAATGCGTTCATCCCTGTCGAATTTTTCACACAGCTGAAGCATTGCAGTAGTATAATTCACGCAAAAGTAGTTTGTTTTAAACTATATTTTGGCGATAGTAATGTTTGTATTTTTTTAATTTATCGTAGTAATTGTATTAGCCAAAAGATTACCACGCGTACCCCTTGAAGCAACCTAGCGCACTCCTGGGGATACGCGTGCTACTTATTGGGAACCACTGAGGTAAACAACTCTGCTATTAGATTAGAGGTATGTAAGCTGTTGCCTTATACCGTATTTAAGTATATTAACGGAATAGCCACGAAAGTAGCAAAACAGGTCAGACAATTACAGGGAATGCCACATTAATTCTTATTTTTAAAAATCTGTTCCTTTCGGTATGGCGCTACTTGCTAGTACTTAAGGTATCTAATCTATAAAAATTAATATTTTCTTAGCGTCTACATAATTTTAAGAGATTATTTTTCTGCAATTCATGAGTATCAAGCTGTAATCATCTCCGATTTCGGTAATGTTTCGGTTCAAAGTATACGAGATAGGAAGAAAATGAAGATATACTTTTTGTCACTGTAACCCCAATAATAAGAATTTTGCAACAAGTTATATGTGGCGAAAATACGGAAGTCAGCAACAATACCTAATTAACGATACTACACTATACGTGTCAAAAAAAGAGACTTCATCCAGTTTTCGGATTTCAACAATTTCTCGAAATCACTCCAGCACAGTGCTGGAATAGATCCTTCAAAATCCCGTGGAAGAACTCCTTCTCAATCCTCCAATCCGACGCTACTGGCGTTTATGGGACATAAATCATGAACCAAATAGGAAAAATCCCAATCAAGTCCCTACGCCATTACATGAACTTTATCAAGCATTTCGTGACTAATAGATACGAATCCGGTAGAAAGAAAAGGTGCCAACAATATATCTTTCAGAGTGTGCGTGGCGGGCGAAAATACATATCCACATACAATCCTTTCCGAACACAATTCTGCCCGTATTTTATTCCCTGGCAGCAATGTTATAATGGGCGTCCATTGATTAAAACTTATTCGCACGTTTCATTTGGAAATACGAATGATTAATGTGAAAAGGGGGATGTGGAATACCTCGTTCATTTAGTCGGGCGCTCAGCTGCAGATGCGCGAAGGCTTCAGTCGAAACGTCGCCGTAATTAATCAACGCAGTGTAGCTCACCGCCCGAACGAGGTATGAATCTTCTTTCATAGTGTTAGATACCACTAAAAGGAAGAAGGAAAAAAGATCTAAATTGGCGTATAATCTGGTGTAAATCAAAGTCTTAAGCAAACCGTGACGTGAAGTTACTAGTCATATTGTGTAGTTGTAAATGAATGTAAGGACCCCACATTGAAGGTATTGAAGATACGTCTATTTTTTTGGCTATACCAAAACAGGCCAAGCAAAGATCTATTCATTCATTGCAACTTACCACCCCTTCTTTCAATGGCAGAGGGATATACTTTGAATGAAATGTAGGTTGTATTCAATTCTTTTTTTTCTTTCGACTTGATCTTATATACAGTCTTAATATGCTAGCTGGAATGTACGTTATATTAAACCAATCAGTAATATTTCTGAAATGAGTGAAGTAATTTGGATTAATTTACGGCAATCTCCGTGTATGGCGTAATGACGACACATGTGCTACACAAATAGGAAATATTTTCACCGGCATCTTAGTGTTTCTTAGTAGATCCCACATCAGCCACAGATGCTAATACTGTTCAAGCAATCCTGAAGTCTGCATTCTAGACTGTATTTTCATTACTTCATTACATTAGCCCAGTGTATAAATATTGGAAAAAGAGATTACTGGCGGTCCATTAGTAAAGCTTGGGTATCCGATAATCTCATTAATGAACAAGATAATCCGCTTAAACACTTTAACTCAGTAATTTGAAAGCAAATATAGATATATTTTAGCACCATAGGACCCCACATTTCGTCGAAGCTGCGTGAATTAATTAATGAAAATATTCGTGTTAGTCTTTCATTTAGTTTCTCCTTATACGGTGTATTAACACTGTGTTGAGAACATCACTGATGTAATCAAATTTCTTTACAGTAGAGTACGAATTATGAGGCATAATACTTTATGTTCCCGCAAGTGGTACTGGTAGATGTCTTTTTCATATATTACCTTAATTTGAATCAAATTAATCCGTCTGAAGGTGTGTGTAAACAAAAATACAACTATTCCAAAGTATATTATGGAATTAATGTCGGAACAATTAAATGCGGCCAGATTAAGCTTGCTCTTTTCACTTCAGACAACGTGAAGGGTGGGCTGTAACGGCATTTGGGAGGGCGCCGGTTCAAACACCCGTGACGTCATTTTGATTCAGGTGTCCATCATATCTCGTATTTAAGATGAATTCCAGGATGCGTCCTTCAAAAAGACTAATGCGGAATTCCTTTCCGTTCTTGCCCCCAGTTGCCTCTCGCCTCTAATGACTTCGACGTTGACGACGCGTAAGGCGATAAGAAAAAAACTAGCAATTAACGAGAATACCTCTGTTGCAAATGTGTTTTCGAACTTTTGAAGTCATTTGAAAAGCTCTTGAAATGCTCCTTATTCTTGCGAAATAGACCTAAATCACATTATTCAATAATAAATAACACTGATCAGCTTTTGAGGAATCAGTATACATCAGATGGTGCAATCCTACTTTCGTAATGACAATGATCCTTGAGATTTGTTGGTATTTTGCCTTTTCATTTCTGCTACAATCTTAAAGTGTCACGGATATGTACAGTTTATTGAATTTGATACCGACACTTTTAGTATAAGAGATTTAAATATCTGTTTTATATAAAAATTATGTTGGTGCTACCGCGTTGTTTAATTAGTTAAGAGTACCCTAAGAATAAATAAAAAAAAAAAAAAAACAACGTAGACAATGCCGAAAGAAATTTGTGATCGTTTGTTTAAGAACGTTTAGTTAAATTGACAAAGTGGATGGAGATAACCTGAAAATATACACCTTTTCGAAGAATACATGGATGATTTTTGTTTTCGAAAAGGCGTGTGTTTTCAGGTTTTTCTCTATCCTCTTTGTCAAATGAACTAGGCATTCTAATACTAAGGATCATAAATTTCATTCGTCATTGTGTATGTTTTTTTTAAAACTATTATTAGGATACTCTTAACTATCTAAACAGTGAGATTAATATTTTGGGTGATTTTATAACAATTTAATCCCTGTTCGTTAAATTTAAACAAATAGAATGGACTCATTGTAACATAAGGTAAATTGGGTGGTTAGTAGTTTAATGTGTACTTTAGCCTTGATTCTTATTTTACTCCCAGGTGCCACCAAAGAACAAAATAATCCCCGGGGAAAATTTTATGTATTATTTCTTTTCCTTTTTCATTGCTATATCTTACCTAATTACAGAAAAAACATATAAAAATAAAAGTCTTAACCAATCCTCTTGTTTACATACAATATTGATCTTGGCACTTACGTACCACTACTACTTCCACATAAACAAATATTTGCCCTCCAGTAATAAACAGGAAAGGTGAAGCCCAATTCCGTAAGATTGATGAAAATTTAACGTTACAGAGAAAAATACACAGTACCCGCTATTTAAACTTTTAACATGTTTGATTGTCTCTTCCTTCATATAAAATTCTTAGGTGACTCTGAAACAGCTTGTCTAGGTGTTTTCTTTGCGTATCTTCTGTCCCCTGTGGATTTGCGATGTTGACTGAAGTCCACGAGTAGCGTTTAGATAAAGCATCTAATGCAGATTCTCAGTCAGTGAAAACTGTTTCCACTGGCTACCAAACGGCTGATTATTCAGTTTCCGATAAGACGAAGTAGTAACAAAGGTCATTACCAAATCTGGGTGAGATTGAGTATTTTCCGCAATATACCGTACATTGAGAACTCTGAGCGTTGCCTTAACAGTATCAACAGACTTAGGTTCGAACTTTGCGTGTGTATAATATTCATTAACATGTGTTTTTTAGATAGAAAACTATCTGAAATCGCGATTTTATTTCTATCGTTGGCATATTTGAAAACAGTTCCATACTATTTCGTATATGGTTTCTCAAAAGTCAGAGGGTCATTATTAACCAATCACATTTGTATAAAACATAGCTACCTGACACTTAGTACATTACTCAATGGAAATCGCTATAATTTAATGAATTTCTTAACAGATTTCCACACCAATAGTTATCACTTGATTCAAATTTAGTGTATAGTTACAACCGTGCTGTCATATTTTGTTAAATTGATACTATTTAATTACATTGAAAGATGGTAATAAAAATTATTAAAAATTACCAATTTTTTCTGCAGTTGATTTCAGATTTAAACATACAAACACAGCAATGATCGTGCTACATTACTGATAAACACTCGACCCTTTGTATTCAGCTACTATTGTTTTTGACTACATAACTTTGGTTATTTGTTTCTATAATTGTATGAAATGTAAGGCGTCAGAATACAAGGAAAAACGTCAGTCAAACCACTACATCAAAGATTAATAATCCAATAAGCGTAAGGAAAATGTTGAAGTTAATTCAAGGTAATGGTTGCGAAGATACTACATTACAAACGTTTGTACTTCGCTACTAGAAGGGAACAAAATGCAAACGCATTACCACCCACATTGATGCCCGTGATGGTGAATCAACCTTGCCGTCTAACTTCAACAAAATCGTTTCATGTATTATTTATTTATTTCGGATGTTAGATGAAACCTAAAATTAGAAGCGTTCAGCTAAAGGTTTTTTTGGATAAAGCTTATTACTCTGTTTGAACTAAATTTAGAGTTCAAATTTGTGGAAGTCAACTGGTATTAACAGTTAGATTTCTGCAGCCTATACATGCGGTAAAGATTCTTTGTAGACAGTTCTAGACAGTTCGTGCATTTGGGTCACTGTCACCGTGGAAGAAATATGTTCAACTGTGTAAACCCAATTAATTTGAGTTAAGATAACCCGTAATCGGTTAAAATATCAGGAAGAATGTTATTTTGGTTAATTATCTATTTTATGAGAAAAGCAAAGCTGCGACAAATGGATTGTCATTCGCAAAAACTGATAAGCAATTGGAACTGTAATTATCTATACTAGTGATCGCCCAGGCATCGAATTTCGACCGTAATTCATTAAGTTATTTAGTTTCTTTTGTGAAAGAGTAATAATCATTATTTGTTGTATTGCGTTTGCTGCGAGCATAGATATACTCGTATTATATACTGTATACATTGGCATCGTTGTCTGCGAGCGTGAACCAATTCGTTATTAGCTTGTGTTGTTTGCCTTAATTCCCTGTAATACCTAAAAAATTAAAATGATACACTCCATGCGTCACAGTATCCTAAATTCTAGATTCTGAACTAACCATAGCAAATGATGAAATGTATTTAGGAACATTTAAAAATAATTTTTGACTTTCTATTTATCAATGGTTTATTTGAATTAATGATTTAAAATATTCATTTTGACTTAACGTCCGTAAAACTGCTTTAGCTTTATGACAACATGAAGTAAATGCAGTCCTTTCACCAGAAAGTGACTTCTGATTCGAATTGTTTTGCATTGCAAAACCTGCATTGTAAATTCGAAACTAAGTTACCAACATTTCTTGCAATGACATTTAGTGCGCATTTAAATGTATCTATCAAAATAGTTTCATCATTTTGTGTATTCACTACTTAAATTTGGTATATTTGAATTTCGCGCAAATAGGAATCCCTTCTTTTTTGTCCCTTTCTCCTTTTCTGACCTGTTAATGTTCTATACCGATCCATAATGGAACTAGGTGCAAATATCTGAATGACAAAAAAATAAACAAAAATAAATTCAAAAATCAAAAGACCCTTAAGCAAAGTTTAACCTTTAAAATAGTATCTGGCAGAATCGTTACATTCTTTTCGGAATGTTGCTTTTATAACTTCAACGATTAAGCTCTACTTTATACGACAATTTTGTTTCACCAAAGACCACAGAGTATCTCTGTGCTGGGAATACACGTCAGATCCCATCTGATTTCACGCAAGCATACGTTCGCGAATTTATTTTTTATCTAATAATGTTTTTGTAACAAGTATTTCTTTACTGTTTAGCAGAGACCACAGACATTGGCAGAATCGCTAAGTGTCGTTGCTACTAAAAAAAACAATTGAATGTGAATGTTTTATTTTATATTATTTAATGTATTTGTAACACATAATCTTTATATATATAGATGAATGTATGTTTGTTTGTTGGTTGGTTTGTTTGTTCTTCATACAAATCCACAGTTTTCATCCGATCTCGATGAAACTTTGCACACTTATCCTTTGAAACAAGGAGAAAAATACTGTATACATTTGGTTGAAAAATTATCTGTATAAATAACACATTTTGTCTCATAACTTCGAAATACGGCGATAGACAGACACGTTGAATATGGACGTCTCCGTACCGTATTTCCGTGTAGTGGACTGCCAGCTCAGTGGCTAAAGCACTTGCTTACGAACGTCGTGGTCTCCGGTTCAAATCTCCGTTGAGACTAAGATTTTTAAAAATTGTTTTTGATCGTAAGAGTCAGGCCTGGGCCGTAGGTTATTCGGATTGAATGTTAAACTGTAGATATTAGAAAGTTAGGGGTGCAATGCGAGGCAAATCGTAGGTAGTCTTGCAATGATGTAGGTGTACACTATTTACATTATAATGATCCCTCAGGTGTTGTTCGCATTCAGTGTGTGAGTGTGAACCACAGTAATATTATTATAAATACGGAAGTAAGTCTCTGTCTTTTTTTTACGTTTTGACGACTAAATGGCTATATTATTGTGATGGAATTTTATAGGGAAATCTGTATGAAGGGCACAGGATATTTTTCCCAGTATGATTGACAGTTGTAGTCACGAAATTTTGAGACCTTATCGAATGGCTACAGAAATATGTTGGAAATTGATTCTCTTCAAGAGACAGGTTCGACGGTACAGTGATATAGTGTTAGCTTTCCTGTCATATTATTCCGACTCGATATTGTTTGGGACCAATCCTTCGTTACCAGCAATTTTCTATATTTTATTCTGGCAAAAAAATTCTTAATCCACGCGTACGAAGTCGCGGGTACGGGCTAGTATTATATATAGATTTTAGCTTCCGGCACTACTTCTCCATATAAACTTAAACTATGCCAAATCTCACACTACTCCGTGTACGCAATATTCTTAAAAAGGGATGCGAAGTTTTCCTTTAGCGTATTAATATCTAGATATATTAATACGCTAAGCGAAAACTTCGGATCCCTTTTTAAGAATATAGCGTGCACGGAGAAGAGTGAGATTTGGTATAGTTACAGTTTATAAGGAGAAGAAGTGAAGAAAGCTAAAATATCTATATAATATGTGTTACAAATATATTAAATTAAATAAAACATTCGTTGTTTACATTCAATTGTTTTTTTAGTGGCAACGACACTTAGCAATTCCTCCAATGCTTGTGCCCTTTAGTCAACAGTAAAGAAAAAAAATAACAAGCACAGTTAATACATGTTACAAATACATTATAAAATCAAAAATGAATTTTCGAACGTGTGAGCTCGTGATATCGGATCGGAGCCAACTATCTGACGTGTATTCCCAGCATTGAGATACTCTGTGGTCTTTGGTGAAACAAAAGAGTCGCATAAAGTAGAGGTTAAACCTATATGTTATAAAAGGAACTTTTCGAAAAGGAATGTAACGATTCTGCCAGATACTATATGGTCTTTTTATTATTTAAGAGGTTAACGGTCTTTTGATTTTTGAATTTCAGAAATTTCATTACGGATTTTTTGTTTTTTCATTCAGATATTAAAGCGTGTGGCGGGTCTGGGTGCCTTATTACTTTACAAAAAAAAAACATATGAATTTAATTCTTAATCTCAGGGAAAATTTAATTAATTTCAATTGAGAACGGGTTTGTAATCAATTACAATGCATGACATCATTATTCATCAATAAAACTTCCATAACCTGGACATTTATTCAGGTTAAAATTTACATATGAAGTGAACATATCATTTCGGTCATCACTGAAATATTTGCAACATATAAATAAATTAATAATCAAAAGAACAAAGGCACTTCATTGTTTTTGTTGTAACCACGAAGTTATTTTAATTTATGCTCCGGCTAAAAACTCATGGGTTTCGGCAGATTGAAACTGTTATTTGCAAGTTTCCTTACCAGGGTCGCTATTTGGGTGAGAGAGTGACTTCGAATATTAGTGCACTTTCCTAATGAAGGTGTTTACCGTGAGTCAGCACAGGGAAAGATACACCAGCACCTGTCTTCACATGAACCACTTCCAATCAAACTTGTGTCCGTGTGGACATTAACACTTATGACTTTGTACGGGTCGCCTCTTGCCGGCTCTCCGCTCGCTTCAATGACCTCTCGTCTCGAGATCTGCCGAACGAGTCCCTGTTGTCCTCATCGCCGCTCACTTCCACAGATCGGGAAGACCCACGGACGTCGGTTCAGCCAATCCCGTTCCTTCTCTCTCCCTGCCATCTCCGGAAACGTCCAGACGTGAAAGCAATGTTTTACAAAAAATAGTAACTCATTTTATATTGGAGGATCACTGTCCTTCCCACATACACACTCACACACACACGACGTCTCTTCATTCAGGCTCCCCTGATTGGCCGCGAGTTTAAGTTTCTGGGAATTGCATGTTATCGCCACTTCCTCGGTTTTCCATTGTTCGAGAAACACGCCGTGTTTGCATTTCGCCACGGTCTGTCTTCATAAATTGTCGCGACTGCACAAATCACTACTATGAGTGTTGGAGCCACATAAATTTCGCTCTTATGACGATGTTCTTACACAGCCTTTTACTAGTTGACAGTGAGGAGGGTCACCTCTTGTTAGCGGCTAAACGCCTCGCCGGTTTCCTGGAAGTTGGATCAGGTAGGTAGCTGACCCCCCTTGGTCACTGTGTCGCTGGCAGTTAACGTCAGTACAGAATAATTGTTACCTGCTGCTCATAACCACACTAAAAAGATAATGAAATCGTAATGTTCTCATATCATTACAATATTTGCACCTACTTTTGCGTGAAATTCAAAATGATGAATTTATTTTGATCGATACATTTAAATGTGCACTAAATGTCATTCCATCATTTGCTATGGTTAGTTCAGAAGTCAAAATTTGGGATACAGTCACGTGTGGAGTGTATCATTTTTATTTTATATGTATTGCAGGGAATTAAGGCAAACAACACAAGCTTAGAACGTAATGGTACACACTCGCAGCAAATGACGTCAATGTATTCAGTATATATCATATCTATGCAAACGAAATAAAAAAATTTAAATGATGATTATTACTCTTTCACGAAATATACTACATAAGTTAATGAATTACGGTAGAATTTCGACCCCTGGGCGATAACTAGTAATTATTAATATGAAGACTTGAATATTCTCACGTTTTACACTGAATCTCCTGTTTAATTGTCAGTCCAACTAGCATCCGATATCAATAGTTTTTTTTTTTTTTTTTTTTTTTTTTTTTTTTTTTTTTTTTTTTTTTTTTTAATCAGCTAAGACGCAGGAGATAATTAGGAACTGTAAAATTTAGATGGGTGAAACATTGGGTTGGGGGGGGGAGGAAGTTAATAGGAAATTAATTATTGTATTTCTTTTTGCTATTCAAGAGGGAGCAGCACACATTCTGAGAAATATTTTATCCTGTGGGTAGGAGTATGCAGAATGGTGACAGCCATTGTAGGCTGGATCGTGGACGCTTAGGAATCATTCTCCTTGATGCCTACTCGGAACGAAAGGTTGTTGTCTCATGGCCAAAACAATAACCTAACCTGTGAGGAGTAATAGACATGTACCATTTCTAGGACCCTATATCTTTCTCCATAAGGTATAGATGTTGAAAAGAACACTGTAAGGTCAAGAAGACAGAATTTTACAGTACTGTATATAACTTAAGTAAAGATACCGTTAGCCAAAATACTGTTCAAGCCCCACCAAATACAATTGGAGTCCTCGGTGTTTGTCTATTGTAGTTACTTTCTGTATCAAGGTAAATACCGTGAAACCAGGTGCTGCTCCGTGTACGCTATGATTGAAGCCATCTCCATTTTTCTCTCTCTACGCTTCTCCAAGTCACTCTAACGACATTAAGCTGACTCTCACTCGATATTGTGTTATTATGGTGTTCAAATGAATCTGAATCTCTATAATATCATTTGTCAGTGTTTATAAGAGCTGTTTTTTTTTAAGTTTGCTGTGTTATAGGATATTGTAAAGTTTTAGATTAATTATACATGAACATTGTACGATACAGATTAGCGAGTTCATCAAGAGCAGCGTATTAAAAATCAATAAGCAATTATATTTATAAAATAAAACTAACCACAGTGATTAATGAATAAATTAATAACCTTGAATCGAATAAGTCTATAGTTACGTAGTCTGATTAATAATAATTACTGTGAAGTAAGAGGTGGGTACGTTATTCGAATAAAAAATTTTTCGTTACATCTCACTCCCTCCCTGGTTGCTTCTAGTGTATAATGATATTAATGTGCCGAAAATGAAAGACAACGAAAGTTCCTTTGATATACAACTGTCGAATGTCATTTGGGGATTTATGAAGAAAGTAAACGACATGTTAGGGCGCCATGTGTATTGTAACTGTTGTCAAACACTTTGTGCTCCTCGTTCCAAACAATACCCTCGTCTACTGTGCGTGGGCCATGCGTCACGCAAGTTGCTCCCCGGCTCTGCAAGAATCCGGCCGTGGTAGCCGTAATGCATTTTTAAAACGGCCCGGCCCGCAGCTGCCGCCCCGCTAAGGCCAACACACAAATTTATTCATAGTCTTCACACTGCGTAACTTTTATTACTTGTATCTTGTTAGACCAGATAAAAGTCATATGTTAAACATGAGGTGTGGTACCAGGCCTTCCTTACGGGCATAAATATCACACGAACAGTACACATTCTTTCCCGCGCTTCTATTATTTTCGTGCAGAAGGTTGCAGATATGAATTTTTCAACGATTTTCATATTTCAGTGGAACTTTTATCACTACTAAAGACGTGGACTCTTTGTTTGATTGTTTGTCTTCATACAGACTCCATTTTGAAACGAAGGGGGAACGTAAAGCAGTCATTGGTTAAAACAACTATGACAGTTTTTGGGAAAAGTTAACTGAAATTCAGATTTATGCTAATTCGAAAATTGGACTTAATAATACCATTACACATTTGTGATCAAATTAACACGTGGCAGAAAGATTAAACCTTAGATGAACCACTAACAGATAGCGGCATTTGCTCGCCTAACTCTTCCCTATCCACTTTCTCTCACCCACTACCCCTAGACACCCCTCTTTCCCTTCCCACTTCTTACATGTAATGGCGTGTGCCGTGTCGGTTGGATAAGTACAACACTCACCTTTTAAAGCAAAATCTCAAAATCACGAAAAGAAGGGAAAAATATGGGAAAAAAAGATTGAATTGACCACACCTCATGTTTAACATATGACTTTTATACAAGTAATAAAAGTTACGCAATGGGAAGACTATGAATAAATTTGCGATGGAGCGCCTGCTCCGGTGGCAATTTCCCTATTACTCTAACTATCCCTTCCTTATTTTTTAAATTATTATGATATAATCTATGTGAAAATTCCTCCACTCATCTACTTTTGCCGTTAGGAATTTTTAATTTTAATTCCCTTCACCGATTTAGTAAATTATTCATTACTTCCCCTGGTAATTTATTCCAATCGTTGACACCCTTACCTAAAATAGAAAATTTTCTCCCTCCCTTATGCATGAAATCGAGTGTCAGCTTATGCCCATGGTCATCTTTCCCCTTCCATGCACAATTACAAATTCTTTGACCTATAAATCTCCACGCCCCGTCGCCACTCTCCTCCTGTCTTACAATGACTTCCAATCCAGCTCCTTTATCATATTAGTTACCGATTGGATCCAGAGGTTACTTCCTCAAACAAATCCAGCCGCTCTCCTTTGCACCTCCCCCAACTCCTGTATTTGATACCCAAAATGTGTGTCCAATATTACACCATAATTTTCAAGCAATATCTGACCAAAGTATTGTAACCCCATTTCCTGACTTCTCATAACCCTTTCCAATAACTGAAGGATTTTGTAAACTTTTCATACCACCTGCCAAATGGTTCCTGCCCGATTGAGTTTACTATCAGGTGTTATGCTACGATGGGCAAATTGGGATAGGAAATGGAATGACAGTGAAACGGTACGTTATACCGACCTAATAAATGATTATTAATAATTACTAGTGATCGCCCAGCGATCGAATTCTACCGTAATTCATTAAGTTGTTTAATTTCTTTCATGAAAGAGTAATAATCTAGTAATTCTCTGCATTACCTATAAAATTAAAACGATACACTCCACGCGTGGCTGTACGCTAAATTTTAGCTTCTAATCTTACCATAGCAAATCATGAAATGTATTTATCGATGGTTCATTTAGAATTCAAAATATTCATTTTGACTTAAGCCAGAAAACTGCTTTAGCTTTATGAAACATGCGCATTTAAATGTATCTATCAAAATAATTTCGTCATTTTGTGTGTACACTATTTAAATTTGGTCTATTATCATTTTGAATTTCACGCAAATAATTATTCCTTATTTCTTGTCTCTCTCTAATGAAATTACTGAAATTAAAAAATCAAAAGACACTTAACGAAAGTTTAACATTTTGAATAATCAAATGACCATATAGTATCTGGCAGAATCGCTACATTCCTTTTCAAAGTATTCCTTTCATAACTTCAAACTTTAATCTCTACTTTATCCGAGTCTTTCGTTTTACCAAAGACCAGAGAGTGTCTCAATGCGGGGAATTCACGTAAGAAAGTTGGCTCCGATCCTATTTCACGCGCACACACACGTTCGCAAATTAATATTTTATTTTAATAATTTATTTGTAACATGTATTAACTATGCTTATTATATTTTTTGGTGGGGTGGGACATTCTCCACCAGTGAAAAACTGTTACTGACCTGTTGAAATTTGGATTAACTGTTTGCTTGTAGTGTCCTCTTCACGTTTAGCACTCTCATTTTCCGGAAAAGTCACCACAAATTAAATTACGTAAAAATGCCGAAATATGGGATGCTCCGCAACCGCGAAATGTTTGCAGCCCTGTAAAAATGACACAAAAATTATCGGTACAGGGATCATATCAACCTAAATAGGTTCGTTTTGTCATAGTGATCATGGTTAGGTTGAAATTCGGCCTGGACCAAGAGTAAAAAGTTATTACGGGAAATTCCTTCTGCGCAGTCCATGTCGCAAACCAAAGACAAACTGCGCATTTGTTTACAACTGAAGCAATCGATTATCTCTGACTACTTATATCGATTCCAAGGTTTGTAAAATAAATTATATATAATTTTAGCTTTCTGTATTTCTTTAAGTTCCTCCGTTCGCCCAATATTCTGGCCGCTAGCTGCACTATCTACCAGCCCTCGAAATGTTGCTTCTTGCTTCTATATAAGTTCAGAGATTAATTTCGACTTTTGTTTCACCAAAGAAGACAAAGTAAGGCTGCTAGCTGCGTTATCTACCAGCCATCTGAGCGAACTACATAGGCGAGAGAGCGTTTTATTTTAATTAATTTAATGTATTTGTAACGCATATTATATATAAATTTTAGCTTCCTTCACTTCTTCTCCATATAATCTTTAACTATGCCAAATCTCACACTTCTCCGTGCGCGCAATATTCTTAAAAATGTAACATTAGTTTTCGCTTAGCGTATTAATATATAGATTTTCATTTATAAAAAAATGCATATGATTTATTATTTTGATTGGGATTGGAAAAGGGTGCTTGAAACGATTTACTAATCATAAATACGAATAAAAAGTCATAACCTGACAATGTACTCTTTTGACAGACATAAGACGAATTTAAATTTATTGTTAATAAACAATAAAAATTATATACAAGCAACACCTTCTTCCTACATCTATGGCCACAAATATTATTTATCAAAGCAACACAAGACAAACCCCGTTCCGATTTTTTTTTTTTTTTTTTTTTTTTTACAAAATACACATTCAAAATTTGAGCAGGACACGTAATGAAATTACTAGTTAAAGGTTATGTCTTCTGTTTCATACACAGAAGCTACTGAATCAAACTTGTACAATGCTAATTTCTCAGTTTATATGTCGGAGAGTGAGGGATCTCATGGTGTGGATTTATCCACTCAGAGCGTTAGTCTGGGCAACAATGAAAGTCCTAAGTGCAAACACCATATTAGGAATTTTGGCCAAGGTTTTCCTCTACCGTCTGGTTGGCATTGACATAGTCAGCAGCCTCCAACCGCACAGTGAGTTTATATGTCATCTTGTGACCTGAAGACTCTTTATCACACATAACCGATCGAATAATTTGCTGTCGGCTTTTTTGTTGATCTTGTGCCCAAGCACAAGTGAAGACACGACAAATCGAAGCGAAAAAGATGGCGAGGATCTTCTTTCTCCTCCCGTTAGTATCTGTGGCGCCTTTGCTCGCAGTAGAATCAGCGACTTTCAGTTTCCGCCTCTTTTCCCATAGGTGTACATGGAACAACATTATAAACAAAATAGTAACAATGTTTTAAAACTTAAACGTTATTGGCAAACTATTCACCCTTCCAAACGAACTCAGATTCAGCACATCTTTCCTTTGACGAGATTGGAGGATTTCTTCGGAAATTTCGTACTTTTTTCGTGTTCCTTCCGCTTTCCATCTCTCTTACTGAGTGTTAACAGGATCTCTAATTTTGTGTGTCTTGATGTTGTCACGTATCTGCAATTTATCACGCCAGGTTAGAGCTATAACAGTTTTACGTAAATTGTGTCGTCTTTCGTTCCAGTATGAATGGAGCGTTCGCCGAAACTGGCTAAAAGTTTGCTGACCTCTGCTGTGCAGAAAGACCTTCCCACACCATGGAAATATTACGCTAAGCATACGTACTGCATGCCTTCATGCGTTGCCCTTTATTATTATTACTCCGCGATTCACAAAAGTGTATCGTTAATGTGGCTATGTGTTACACCACAATAGTTAATAAATATTTCGAATAAAAAACTTTATAATGAGAAACATTTTATGTCACATTATGAAATACAAACAGGATAAAGTTTATAAACAAAGTTTCACCAAACATTTAGAAATCTTAACAAATGCTGCTGATATTACCTTATTAATAAATGTAAAGAATATTCACCGGTTATTTCATCTATATAACATAGTAAAACTAAAACATATCAACCTGCAAGAAACATTTCTTCAACAACAGAAATAATGAGACACAATCTAGTAGCGGTAGGTATTATTGCTGTAAGGAAAGGAATATTTCTTTAGCTCAACAACTTACATTGATTAAAAGCGATTGCACATATTGTTAATAATTTTGCAAACAGATTTTTTATTATTTATAATACTTTTTTATTTAACCTGTTTGTAGGTTGGTAATGGAGTCCAATAACTTCTGGAACAGAAAAAAATTTCTTTTAAAAAATTCGCAAAGTTTCTAGCCAGGCTTCTCTGACATGCAACACATAAAATGGTGCCAAATTATATGTTGGCATTTTGTCGAGGAAGTATTTTCTATGATAAAGGTTGCTGGTGGAGGAGAAACTGAAAGTAATCCGATAATGTGCAAAACACCTATTTGAGTATGGTTACAGAAAACTGTCACAAAAGCAACATATTAAGCGTGTGTTTGCAATTTTATTCCTGTATGAGGAATCAAAACCGCTGTCGTCGTATAGGGTCGAAATTATTGAATTACAGTACTTTGTTAAGATAATCAACAGATTTTGCGGAAGAATTAATATTGCTGCAGTTCTGAGAGATTTTCTTGGATAAATGAGAATCTCCGAGTAAACGGAGTATTTTAGATTAAATTAAGCTGTATGAGCTATATAGACAAATTGTAATCTTCTTTTTTTCTTAGTGTATCGGAAATAATTTATGTTAACTGAGATTTCTGTTTAGTAACTGGAAACTAGCAACTGCCCTCATTAACAAGAGAAAATTAATTATCTACGTCTAGGGTATATACATAAAATTCTCCTGTATTCAAGGGACAAGGAATAACTGATGAAGCACAATGTGACATAGTCATCATCAGCCACCAATCTCTGCCATTTCTTCAATAGGCGGTGTTTTATGGGAATTGTTATCCCAGAATATTTTCTCCTATTAGCAAGGTTGGTCAATTCTTCTGAGTTGGTTGGTCTTTATTTTGGTACATTAGTTTACTAAACTCAATGGTCTTTTATGTCGGTCTGCTGAAATGTCATACTGGCCGATGTTTATGACCATTTGATTTTTTGACATAGTAGAAAAAGAAATTTTATTTATCTCTAAATTTGTTCACAAACATTTCTAAACTTTGATTGGTTTTTAACACCATATCTTCCTGAAATGAAAGCATGTGTTAGGCTTTAATTTGTAAGAACTACTCCTTCGTCATTACTGGTGTATGCATAGTGATTTTTTTAAACTCGTATTGATCAATTTAATACCTAGCAGTTGGTATAGTGCCAACTGTACAGTACATAAGGAGGTAAAAAAAATGAATACTGAAAAGAACTTTTATTGCAAATTCTGTGATGATATGAAACATCTATAACCTATGCACGTGAAAATTTGTTCCCTGCCTGGAATCAACAGTTTATATGTTGAAGCAATATGCAACTGAAGATATGTCATCCGAAAAGTAATTTGCAGCTGATGGAAAATAATATAGACCGTTATTGAACTAACTCTGATAATTGTTCCAATCAAAAAAGCTTAAGGTCCTGAAATTCAAAACTTTTTTTGAAATGTAAATCATGAATCGGACAGATGGCGTGTTTGTTACGTTGAATGTCAGGAGTATCTTTTCTACAATTATGTTTGTACTACTCATCAAAAACTATTCCGAAAACCACCAAATTAATTAAAATCGAATCGTTTTCAAACACAAGGCAAATGCCGGGATGCTTCCTTCAAAAGGCCATGGCCAAATTCCTTCCCATTCCTTCCCCCCCCCCCCCATCCTTTCCCGTGTCTAAAGACCTCGCTGTTAAGAGACGTTAAGCAGTTAAAAAAAGTTTTCAAACATTATTCTAATTGGACATAATTTGAATAAATGAAAAGTCATAATAAGAAAATGGTCATTGCTCAGTATTAGTAATAATCTCACCAAGCCGCTGGAGTATTTCAGAAATCGATGGAAAGCCAAAGTTATTCGGCTGGGTAAGATTTTTATCCGGCATCCATCGAAATGCTACACCAAAAAGTTTCCACTCGCTGAATATTGTTATCCGCTAATAACGATAATTAAATCAGATTTAATATTAAAAACTCCCGCGTCAGCGGTATCATCTGTAATTAAAAGTAGCTGTAATTATTTGGATATGATGTGTAAATAAACAAAAAAATGTAATCCCAAATATTATTTCCGTAACAGCAAATATGCTTTGCTTCACTGAATGTGTTATAGCACGGAGAATCAACAGCTATTTTGATATGTTACTATCAATTTACCTTAACATTTTAACTATATATATGGGAAGGTGAGTAGTATGGTTGTTGATTAAAAAATACATATTTTTTTTCCTACGCAGCACCTCTTTAGTTCAATGTTTCTTTAATGAATGGATTCCATCGTTGAAAGTCGGAAAAAATACCTCTTCAGTTGACTCAAAACGTTTCTAACCACAAATTTCTTTAGATGAGGAAATAGCTGGAAGTCAAAGGAGCCAAATCAGTTGAATAGAGTAGCTGTTCCAAAAACACATACCTCAAGGAAGGGGTGTCGTAGTGACTTAGAAATCTAAGCTGAGTTAAGAGGACGTGATGCATGAGGCCTTTAACGATTTTCGTGACATCTCTCTTTCTAAGAGTCTCACAGAAAACCAAAAGAAATTCTGATCGTATGTACGAAAAATAAATTGTAGCGGTAACATTACTCCAGCACTAATTCATGTCGGTTTCGAGGTTAATGAAAGCTAACGTACTCAACATTGTATTCAAAAACTCATTCATTGACGAAAATAAGGATAGCATACCAATTTTCCCACGTCATCTGGAATTAGAGATGGATTAGTTACGAACAAATGCTGCAGGTTTATAAAGCAATTAGATCTCCATAAGTGTGGGAAAGCACCGGGTCCTGATGGTACACCAGGATTACGCTGCGTAAATCGGGCCATTTCTGTCTGATATATACTGTAAAACCTTATAAGAGCTAAAGGAACAGTCTGACTGTAAAATCGCACAGGTAACTCACATTTTCAAGAAAGGAGATCAAAGTTATTCTAGAATCTACCGCCCCATATCTATAACATCTGTTTGTGGTAGAGTTATGGAACAAATTATATGGTCTAACATTACTTACAACCATTTCGGACGAAAAGATCATGTGAAACACATTGGCCCTATTTACACATTATGTAATGAAAGCTATTGATGCAGGTTCACAAGTTGATCCATTTTTTTTTTTTGGATTTTCAGAAAGCCTTTGACTCAATACCATCCAACCGCCTTTTAGAAAAGCTTTTAGCGTACGGTATATCGGATCAGCTTTGCGAATGGATAAAGGATTTTCTAACTGGTCGGTCGCAGTATGTCGTCGTTGAAGAAGAAACCTCTTCTAATCTAGATGTTACATCGGGTGTACCTCAATGAAGTGTAATAGAACCATTCCTTTTTTTAATTTTTGTAAACGATATCGGAGACAAAGTGAGTATCGGTTTGAGATGGTTCGCTGATGTTTCGGTCGTCCATAGGTAAGTAAGGAATTCACTGATTGCTTAGAAATTCAGTGCGATCTTGGTGTTATTTTGCATGTGGAATGGAAGAGCTCTGCGATTAGAGAAATAAACGGAGTTACCAATAATAAACGATATTTCTTATTACTCGGTTTTTGTGTAACTCAATTAGTACTTACATATAATTATTTTCTCAGTTATCAAAATTACCAACACAAAAGAATTTTGAAGTAGTAATTCTACAGGGAATGTTGGTGGAGCGTATCCGGGAGTTCCATACCGGCAACTTCTGTACCCCAGCATATCTACAATGTCCGGAGCAGCGTGAAAAGCTCCTACACAAACTTAGTTTGGCGGCGTTTATCAGCCCAGTTCGTGTGGCCGTTCCCTGAATTGCCTCCGCACTGGCTGAAGCGAACTTGGTCGCGTTCAATGCTAACTGCGACTCTCCGAACCGGCAACTTGGTAATGAATCGCGGCTCCGCCAACTGCAGTGCTTCATAGAGTGTGACGCGGCGACCGGCGCTGCGAAAGTGTGGGTGGTAAGCATGAATCCAACCTGCTACTGTCGCTTTTCGCGTATGGCTGCACGTCGCAGCACATGAGCGCATCTTCAGCCAGTCCTTAATATCTTCACACCAAGAGCTGTAAACTTGTTCGCCACAAGCTGTGAAGCTCCAATCACAGGTTATGGCAATATGCGTCCTCTGTCTGCAAGGGCTTTTGAATTGTCAAGCTGTAGTCAACGGTACAGCTAGTTGCAACAACAAGATGGAGCGATGTGATTGTAATGAAAGTCTCGAATGTTCCCATCGTGCACTATAGTGCTTGCATGTCGGTAGCCATTGGGATGTTGGAGAAATGTTGGTTGAAAGTGGTAGACCTAATATCTAAATAGACTGTACAAGATTGTACTATATATTTCACTTTGCAGTCGCGACTACCCAGAGCAGGCTATTGGTTTTTGTGTGTGGCAGTAGCCTCAAGTCTCCCATGGTGCACTTGGGCAGTTGCATGTGGGTAGCTGTGGGGGTATATGAGATATGGTGCTTGAAAGCGGTCGAGGTTTCTTTTTTTATGTATTTAGGCCAAAGTTTTTATAAATATTTTGGAATTTTCTGGATTGTACTAGACTGTTCTTGAATGAACTGGAATTTTCCAGACTACGACACCTTTTTCTACTATTAACAAATATACATAATTTATACCCCATATATTTAGTGTGTTAACCAATTTCGTTGGGACTTTCACTGGAAGGTTGCTGATTTGGCAGGATTTATTTTGGAAATATTTAAGGTTCTGTGTAAAAACATAGAAGCCTTCAAAATGTTTGGCAAACATGAGCCAAGTCGTGGGCACTAGCTAGTACGCAAATAATTTGAATTACAGAAATGGACCTGCAATTTGACCGTGAGAATGGTGGAAAGCCGCCAGAGCCTCTAGACGGTATGACGTCGAATCAAAGTGAGCCTGCTGAGGAACACACTGTCACGTGGTTTTTAGGCGCGTCCACAAAACAATGACAGTGGTTTCAGCAGGATCAGAACGGACAAGTTGCCGTCAGACCATATCCTAGACGTGTCAGGTGAATGTGCAAGTCAGGGAAGGAGTGGTACCCGTCGTTCTCCAGAGAAGACTTACATATTCTTCGCCGCATGTGGCCGCGCAGTGTCTTGCTGGAATATGAACAAGTGCAGCTGCCAGCATGAGTGGCAGTATGTCGGCCTCTCGAACCTCCCTGATGTAGCGGTTATTGTTCATTTTGGTTAACCTTGTGACGAACCGTGACGTTTCCGACCATAGGTCCCCTTGCATTTTTGCATTCTTGTGAATCCCTCCATCATCTCTTAAATCTTGTACCTATATTTAAGCGATAGCCTATATAAATGTTTTTATTAATTTTCATGTCTCCAAGTTTGATAATAATTTTGTACTGATACCATTGGACGGCAGAGTTACTCTTGCTGACTGATGTTCCCGTAGTGTAGATTCGTTGAATGGTTAGACGAGAGGGGAAAAAAGATGGCGTAAACGTAACAAACTAATTCGATCAGTGGGTGAATTCTCACGTGTATTTTTAGCCACAGCCCAACTGGAGGGACAGAATAATAAAGAGCAAAGAGTGTTGATTTTTGGAAAAGAGGCTTGTAGTAATACGAGGCATGTTTTTTAAGTAAGTACCGTTTTGAAATTAAAAAAAGACGTGCAAATATATCTCAATAATTTTATTTTTACATGAAAGCCTGTACCTTACTCTACTTTTATATATAATTCCCTTCAATATTGAGGCACTTGTCATAACGTAGTACCAGTTTTTGAAAATCCTTCTAATAGAAGTCTGCCGCCTGACTTGTTAACCACTGCATCACAACTGTTTTGACTTCGTTATCGTCTTCAAGACGCTGACCGCCCAGGTGTTTATTCAAGTGCAGGAACAGATGGTAGTCACTGGGCGCCAGATCAGGGCTGTACGGAGGATGATCTAGAGCTTCCCACCGAAAAGATGTGACGAGATCTTTGGTCTGATTAGCCACATGTGGACGGGCATTGTCATGCAGCAAAACGATGCCCTTGCTCAACTTGCCACGTCTTTTGTTCTGGTTTGAACGGTGCAGATTGTTCAATGTCTCACAATAAGCTGCTGCATTGATTGTCTCATTACGAGGCAGAAATTCCACAAGCAATACTCCTTTTCTGTCCCAAAAAACTGTGCACATGATTTTCCGGGCAGAAATCGTTTGCTTGAACTTCACTTTTTTGGGTGAATCTGAATGCCGCCATTCCATGGACTGTTGCTTTGATTCAGGTGTGACGTAGGTCACCCATGTCTCATTGCCCGTAACAATTTGGCTTAAGAAATCATCACCATTGTTGCGGTACCGCTCAAGGAAAGTCAATGCACTGCCTAAACGTTTGGTTTTATGCACATCCGTTAACATTTTCGGTACCCAACGTGAGCACAATTTTCGGTAATTCAAGTGCTCGGTCACAATGCCATACAAAACACTACGAGAAACATTAGGAAAGTCATCACACAAGAAGGAAATCGTAAAGTGTCTGTTTTCTCTCATCTTATTGTCCACTTTATGCACCAAACTTTCATTAACGACCGAAGGACGCCCACTGCGTTGTTCATCATGCACATTTGTGCGGCCATCTTTAAATGCTCTCACCCACTTTCTCACCATTCCATCACTCATAATGTTTTGTCCGTAAACTGCACAGATCTCACGATGAATATCGATCGGTTTTAGGCCTTTAGCACAAAGAAATCTTATGACAGCCCGTACTTCACAGTCGGCGGGACTCACGATTATCGGAGGCATATTAAACACTCAGTGAACAACGTAAACAAGGAAGAATTAGACTGTAATGGCGTCAGTGCGTAGGCAAGAGATGCAGGTACCCAGTGCGCATGCACGGAACGCCGACCGTAGCGCTGCAGCCACGGTGTGACAAAACGATACTTACTTAAAAAATACGCCTCGTATCATCACCTTTCTCGGTTATACGGTTCAGGTAGTTTTATTCTATTCAGGTAGTTTTCCAACAGTATTAATCCTGTCGAAGAACTACGGCTTTCATCTGACGTATTTGGTTAACGGCAGCGACAGAAATGAACATGGTGTTTTCTATCGGTGGCACATGGTCCTCTTCCAGGATATTCAGTTTACGCGAGATTAGTAAGTTCTTAAGGATGCAGTACTCCATCCTGCTATGGTTTATACTGTAACATATGTTTTTTTTTTAAATTTACTTCAGTTAGTCCCATCAGCCGTCGATATAAAATTAACCAAAGCATTTAATTGATTCTGACCACACGGGAATTTGTCAGGTTAAAACGTTCCCATACGCTCAGCTTATAAAACTGCTGCCCCAACTGAACTGTTTATCCTGACGGTGACATGCCGTAATTTCGTTCCTTGAGATATCTACCCTCCGAACACTGCGTCTGTCACACGTTAGACATACTATGAACACAAAAGTTTCGTAACAAAAACCAGATTTAACAATGACCAACTAACAAATTGTGACGAATGCCCCTTCTCTCCTAATTCCGGGTCCTTATATATTTTCTGTAACAATTTAATCATCGTGTGGAAAACATCTATCTTTAGATTATAATCTAAATGGACATTGATTTCATGGTCAGAAAAATTGTATTTACGTCACTTACTCCGTCTGTCCATATCACAAGTTGCACAACAATTCCTGGATAGAAAAATCTATTTATCGTTAGAAGCAGTATATCTATTTTGTGGTGAGTGACAATTGTTTTGAATAGCAAAAAAAAAAAAAAAAAAAAAAAAAAAAAAAAAAAAAAAAAAAAAAAGGATAACTTTTTCTCTCGTGTGACATCTGCAAGCAAGTACAGCACAGACGCGTGGTTAGTTCAAACGCGATGTCAAAGCAGGACATTGTGAATGTACAGCTTGTCCAAAACACGAAGGTAATTAAGTTACGAAAATAAATATCGACATGCTGTTGCGTATTCTGTTCGTTGTTATACCTGTGCCAAATAAAATAAATGGAAACTACATAGCTCGGCTCGGATTTCTCTCTCTACAAATAGTCCTCCCACTCCTCCGCAATACCTCTCGACCGGGTCACGTGGTTTATGGTCACTTCCTTTCATGTCTGTATCGAAAATACCACCAGGCCACCCAACACCACATGTTCCCCACAGTGCGTTGTTTTACAATGAGTAGAAAAGGTAGTGAATATCGTTCTGTACTAGCAATCGAAATTTCATTCTTTCGAAACCAGAAGACTTTTAAGGGTACCGGATACTTTACCAGCTCAATCATTATATATAAAGATGAATGTATGTTTGTTTGTTTGTTGGTTTGTTTGTTCTTCATACAAATCCACAGTTTTCATCCGATCTCGATGAAACTTTGCACACTTATCCTTTGAAACAAGGAGAAAAATACTGTCTACATTTGGTTGAAAAATTATCTGTATAAATAACACATGTTGTCTCATAACTTCGAAATACGGCGATAGACAGACACGTTGGATGTGGACGTCTCCAGACCGTGTTTCCATGTAGTGAACTGGCAGCTCAGTGGCTAAAGAGCTTGCTTACGAACCTTGTGGTCTCCGGTTCAAATCTCCGTAAAGGCTCAGATTTTTAAAAATTGTTTTCATCGTAAGAGTCAGGCCTGGGCCGTAGGTTATTCGGATTGAATGTTAAACTGTAGATATTAGAAAGTTAGGGGTGCAATGCGAGGCAAATCGTAGGTAGTCTTGAAATTTTGTAGGGGTACACTTTTTTACGTTATAATGATCCCTCAGGTGTTGTTCGCAGTCAGTGTGTGAGTGAGAACCACAGTAATACTAATATAAATAAGGAAGTAAGTCTCTGTCTTTTTGTTACGTTTTGATGACTAAATGGCTATATCGTTGTGATGGAATTCGTAAGGAAAGCTGTATGAAGGGCACAGGATATTTTTTCCAGTATGATTAACAGTTATAGTCACGAAATTTTGAGATCTTATCGAATAGTGACAGAAATATGTAGGAAATTGATTCTCTTCAAGAGGCAGGTTCGACGGTAGAGTGATATAGTGATAGCTTTCCTGTCATATTATGCCAACTCGATATTGTTTGGGACCAATCCTTCGTTACCTACAACTTTCTATTTAATTCTGGCAAAAAAAAAATCTTAATCCACGCGTACGAAGTCGTGGGTACGAGGCTAATATTATATAAACATCAACACCTATTTCTTTCATGCACTGTTTATATTGTATATGTTTCACAGATTTTTATTTTATATCAGGTTATGCAGCACACTTTCTAAACAAATTAAAAATATTTTGAATAATTTTGAAACTGTAAAGGATTATTAAAAAAATACAAAGAAACTGATGCAAATTTTTCCCCAAAATGCTTCCTCAAATTGAGGTACCGTTTAATCCAGTCTTATGCATTTGAAGGAGACCGGATTTTTACCATATATGCATGAATTTTAATGTTTACAATATTTTTCCTAATAAAAATTTTATTTTTTCTATAATTTAGTTGAAACTGCAATAATGCATAGGTCTACTACATAAAACTGGACTATTGGAAGTTATAGAAAATGCTTTATAAACTTTCGGAAATATAACTTTTTGAAATATCTGAAAAATGCAACTTGCGGGAAAATGCGAATGAAGATATCACTTCAATTAAATTGTGCCTCAGAACATTCCTGAAGCATAGTCTTCATTCCACTGCATTTCATCTTCGTGGTTCCTCTTGGCATTCTTGTTAGTATTTATTGCTTCTATGGTAATTTGAAGAGCGAATCTTTCAGCTTCATGCACCAGTTGTCTGTCACACGCCAGCAATTCATTTTGCATATTAGATCCACTTTTTATGCCTAAATTTCTCAGGACTTCCAATCTACATATCACTCCATCATTGAAACATATCACTGCATCTAGTACACCAACTTTTAATGTATTTAGTGCTTCAAAAACATTCTTGGATAATCTTTCCCATATGCAATGGTTGAAACTTTCATTTGTATTCTGAGTGCCCCCATGAAGACATTTACTAAGCAAAACAGGGTGACTCAGGTCTCAAAAAAAATCATTCATTACTGACACAGGAAGGGAATGCTTATGATGGTAGAAACCTGCTGTGTTTCCAACATATATAATATATCATAAGCGTAATCGCTGGAAACAAAAAGTTCACAATTCTTTTCGAAATAATACTGATTTCTGTAACTGAAATAAGGGGCCGTGGTGGCATCATGATCCTAATTTTAAAAATTGGCAGATATAGCTCAATTTTCATTTGAAACTCTGCGATGTATATATCAATGTAATAAAGAAAGACTATAGAATTTAATAAAGTCATTAAAAATCGATTTTTATACCATTTATAAATACCTTGTATTCTTAAGTAGATTAGTTTTTGTTTTGTGATATTTTAGTTGTGTCTTGTACAACATTTGGGAAAAAAATCATAGGTTTAGACTGTCTGGAGATTCTATGTTCAGAAACATAGAACACTAGACTTCGTACCACGTGGTACATGTTACTCCCAAGACACACAGAAACGACGAACAAACATTTTATTTTCACCTGTTTCGGAAATAAGGTGTTACGTTTTATTGCTTTCGGTGGTTTGCAGGTAAGCGGCTGTTACGTAGTACAGATTGTAATCTCCCACATTTTTACTTGTTATTTTGAATATGCAAGGTTTACCCAGACACTACTCGGAGCGTCTGTGATCTAAAGTCAGAGATAAGGTGGACGCCAGGTTTTCCACAGTGTTTCCAATCTTAAAGGAAATAGCCTGCCAAAACCAAAGAAAGAAAGTGTGATCACAGAAACCACAGTACAAGCTCTAATTAGTTCAGTAACATTGGGACGGATGGGTAATTTAAAACAAGGTTCACAGTAAAGCATTTAAGTTGCTTTTAATCAGGGTCTCATTAACATTACTGCACAGTGAAACAGTGTTTCATGGCATTAGATTTAATATTTTCATGGTTTAAGCGCTGCAGATTTCGAGGGTACAAATCATTTGCACTAATATGAAAATGTTTTCTTACGGGGTTTACTGGGTTGAACGGGATTGCAAGTGTCTCTTTTCTTGCTTCGTGGCTAATTCCCCAGGACAGCGTGCTGGGCGAGACTCGGAGCGTAGAACGGCTCTCGGTAGTTTTGCTAGGTGTCGTCCATCTAACCCGACTTCGTCAATCTTAATCTCCGGTCCTGGCGTCGCTTCACTTCACCAACCCTCTTCTCATAGACACCAGAAATGTGTCCACCGCTTCTGCCAATGGGAGCCAAAGGCACTGACAAGGGTCACCTTTGACCTCGAACGCTCAGAACCGCACGAAAACATGCTTAGAATAACAAGCGATCATAAACAAAACAGTGGTGTGTGTTATTTCCATGTAAAATCTTGCATTCTACCTCCAGTAATATTTTAATAGAAGAACACAAAGTACAAGATATCAATACCATACAAAGGAAATTATACGTAATTCGATGACCTCAGTGCATGAGTACATTTTCAGTCAACAGAGCCAAACATTCTGTGCTTAAAGTACTTAATATAGCGTAAAACTCGCATATACAGCAGTACCTCCCACCTGATAGTGATTATATTAGTCATAAAAGTGCAGATGCGGGATTCGATGGAGTGGTTAAAACAAAGTGGAAGAGCACAATGTGCACACCTCACTAAACCCATGTTAACACATTCCAAATCACTTTCGCATTCACGTAGTCCAATATCAAAAGCCACATTAATTAAATTTCCAAATGAAGATGTTGGTATGTCAGTGTCATAACCTGGCTTTCACCAAGCATATTGCAACATAGGTTTATACGTAGGTGCAGCAATTTGATTGTAAATCATAGAGTGAAGTTTCATGATGAAATAACGAACATGTATATTCACTTGTGGTTTGGCACATTGTAGTCTTACAAAATCAGTAATCCTTCTGATATAGAGCTTATATTGCCGAAAGAAGTAAACATCAAGCGGTTGGAAATATTTTGTGGTTTTCGGTGGCAATATCTTCAGCATAACATCTATGTTTGGAAAAGTTGCATATAGAAGTGTACAATCTGTATGACCTGACCAGGAATCACACAACAATAGGATCTTTTCGTGGCTCTTTAATGACGATAGCAGAGAAGTGCGGAGTTCTGCATGGAAATGACACACACCATTAATTTGTTTATTATCGCTCGTTATTCTAATAAAAATACCGAAGATCAGACCACGTTTTGTTAAATGGGTCGTATGTGCTGGCATTCTGTTGCGTGGGTCCACATATTTTTTTCCTTGGTGTCTCACAGTCCCTTTATCTTCCGACGTTGAGGCCAGGCACTAAATTGTCTCACCAATCTGCCATATTCGTAACACGACACTTTTCGTCCCGCCAAGCAGCCCTCAGTAGTCTAGATACAAAAACATAAACGAACCTCTCTGTCCATCAAGTGTCTCTTCACATATCTCTCAGGGCACTACAAGATGAACTGTACGCAAAAAAAGTTTTAGTACACCTGATCTAAGACATTATTTCTTTTTACTGAAAATACTAGTCTTCTTCTTCTCGTGTCGATGACAGCATCAAACATGAGGTAGTCTTTCTACCAATGCGATGGCTTTGTCAGTAGCTGATTGTAGGTAAAATTGGGATACATCCATTCCGATTTGTGGACAAATGGACATGTGGTATTTAGCTGATTGGATGTCAAATTGGGAAACATTCATTCCGATTTATGGACAAGACAACAGACGTTCCATGGTTTCTCTCCCCCCGCACGAACATGTGGTATCTGCTGTTCTCCCAGGTATCTCCATGAAGCAAGAGTATCTTTGGAACGGGCCAACTCTAACTTGAATCCTATTTAACGACTTCCATATGGGCCATAATTGTCTAGACCAAGTTGGTAGATTAATCGTCTTAAATACAGGGTGTTAAGAAAGTGTAGAATATTTCAGGCGGTGACAGTATACACCAAAGAAAGATAAAATGGTTTAATAAACATTGAGCATCAAATACATACGTTCGGAATTAATAGCAGATGTGCCATGAAACGTCTGTTCATGACAATATACGCCTCCGCCCTTCGGCGTAAGAAACAAAGAACTTTTTAAAACTATTCTTGCTAATTCTGTATGTGTTGACACGCACTGGAGACGTATAGGACTAAACAGGACAGTTTAAAAGAATGAGTTATTCCTTACGCTGAAGGGGAGGGCCATGCATTTTCATGGAAGGGCGCCACATTGTGCACCTACCATTAACTCCGAAAGTACATGTGTGTTTACCAAATATTTTTGCCTTGTTCTGATGCATACTATCACCTCTTAAAATATTCCATACTTTTTTTAAAACTCCCTGTATTTTATGGATCACTTCATACCGTATCGTCTTTGCGATTTTTATCTGCAGATTTTACAGGTACCATTGGTCACGAGACATGACATTAAACAAATTAGAAAACCTGAGTTGATTTTACCTCTGAAAGTAGTAATTGGACTGGACGGTGATTGAGCCAGGCACTCTTCCCCGAGCGGCGAGGGAAGGTCTTTGAGCAGCCTCTGTAACTGATTTAGGTGCGGGCGTAGCAGCAACAAAGAACGGGCTGGCCCTAAATCAGAGGAGCGCCTGCTGGCTCGGCTACCTGTCGCTACAGGACAGGTTAATTATGTTCGGACGGGCCTCCGTGTCGCAATATGTCAGGCAGCAACTGCCACTCTCTCACTGCCAAACAAGCCTGCCAGCTCGGCGGAAACGTATCAAGGCGTCACAAGATTCTGAATCTGCGCCTTCATCGCCCACGGAGAAGTCAAATTAACATGTCATAGGAACATCCGTTCAAATATATATTAAATAGACATTGTACCCATGTTGGGATTAATACTATACATGAAACTAATAACAAATTTAATGTAGTGCATAACCCGAAGGTTGGTCGTATCATCCCGAAGGTACCATTGTGTCAAAGCTAGCACAACCAGTTCCTTTCCTCAGGGACCTATAGCTTAATGTGGAATCCGAACCACAGATACTCCTGGCCTACCTGATGTGAACAATGCACAACCCGTAAAAGCTTCTTGCTACAGCGAGATTTGAACCCGGATCTTTGAGTTTAGTAGGCAGGTGTCTTATCCACTAAGTTACCAGACCACACATGATCATCCAGTCGATACGTAATATTCATCCTAAAACTGAATATTTGTTTAGAAGTTCATGGTAAGCCTAAAAAGCACAACATGTTCTCTTCATGAACAAAAAGAATACAAGGAACCAGTGTTGTTAACCTGAATTTTCCCTGGAATTCATGACTACTACTCACATTTGTGCATATGTTAATTTACTTCTATCTCTTCGAATAGACACTTTAAGTTAACACTGATACATCGTCTAGTTCTAACATATTAAACCGATCGAGAGTAATCCGAAACCTTTAGGTTGACATCAAACGATTGATTCTCTGGATACTCTCAGTAATTATTCAGAGTTATTTGTACTCTTTTCTGTCGTCTGATTTGGTAATAATATTTTTAAAACAGTGTATTGGTTCTTCCTATAATGTCTTATGACCTGGTAATTGTTTTTGTTTTATAATTTATTTACTTATTTATTTATCTGTACATTCAGATGGTCCGTTCTCTAGGATCTACAACTAACCGTTATTCCTTAATACTGTAAAAAATTTATTCTAAATATAATTTTGTAAAATGAACACTAATCCTATATACTACGAAAATGGTACAAATAATTAACTATTATTACTACACACTGTAAATTATCAACCTGTTAGTAAAAACTGTTACCCACCAATACTAAATAACTAAACATCTTGAGTTTTCAAAAGTTCGTTTTACGCTGGCATGCGTAAAAGAATAAGCTTCGGTAAATTCCAGAAGCCACACTTCCGGCATCAGCGTTCCACTTAGTCGTTTGTATCTCGTTCGTTTAGAGTATCTTGTCTCATTCCTTAAATGGTTTTCTGTGTTCCGGCAGGTTGAAGCTGATACCGCTCCCTTGCTGCATCTGACACAGAATCTGCCAGCTTGTCGAGTTCATTTAAGAGGAGGTTGTCTTTTAGAATTTCCGTGATATTTTCCCCACGAGCTTCACTCTGTACTGTTTAATTTCATCATCAGCTAAAGCACATTAAAACAGTTTATGTTCAGGTGTTCCTCGAGATTTGCAAGTGCATAGATCATTCTCTGTCCTATTGATCCTATGGAGATATGTTTCATACGGTCCATGACCGGTGAGGAAATGTATTATCCCTCGGGATGGATTGAAGTGCTTCATACGTATCCTCTCTCTGATGTCAGGAAGAATTTCAAATATTCTCCTTCCTGTTTCCGAATTTTTCCACTGCTGTTGCCATTCATTCAAAATACAATTTTTGATGTCTACCTTCTTGGAAGCCACTTGACCCAGAATTTCTGTTATCTTGTCTATGTTTCCTTTTCGTAGCCAGTAACATGCTGCTCTTTTTCTTGAGCTCAGTGGCAGAGCACTGGTCT
Source organism: Vandiemenella viatica (assembly GCA_031002005.1). Classification (NCBI taxonomy): domain Eukaryota; kingdom Metazoa; phylum Arthropoda; class Insecta; order Orthoptera; family Morabidae; genus Vandiemenella; species Vandiemenella viatica. The sequence continues at coordinate 51,867,882 of JARYHS010009186.1, forward strand.
AGTAAACCAGGGGTCGTGAGATCGATCCTCACAGGAGGCATCGATTTATAATGTTGTTTTCGTGTTGGGAAAATACATTAAATCACGAAACAAGCTAAATACTAATGACATTAATTCAGTGCATATATTGGCCATCGTAATTGTGATACATACAATTTCGTTTTATGCTACTATGTCGTATGATCTGGTAATTATTTACTAACTTTAAAGAGAACGCAATTTTGTTTTATACTACAGTAGTCTGTACCTGGGCCAATAAATACTACTAATGTTATAGCAAAGTAATTATTTTTAAGTAACGTTAGAAAAAATTAAATGAATTTAAGATCTTCATTTACACCATACTCCCTCCTGTCTGATTTACACATATATAGAAAAACTGTTATAAGTTGTTTTTCAAAGCTTCCATTGGCCTTCATGCCTAATATGTAGCAGAACGCTTCATTTTTCTTGTTTATCATTCGCCATTTAAGAACTCTGCCATATAACTCCATGAAACTGAAATAGGAAAGATCTAAATAAGAACATACCTTGTGGTTGATTCAACTTTTTTTTTTTACTTATGGCTTCACGCCTTGGTGACGTCGAGGTCATTAGAGGCGGGATGGGACTGGGGACAAGGAACGAGAAGTAATTCAGCCATGGTCTTTCTGAACGAAGCAGCCCGGCATTCGCCTGGAGTGATATGAGGAAATCATGGAATACCCAAATCTGAATGCTCGGAAGGGAATTCAAACCGACGTCCTCCCGAATGCGAGGCCAGAACGCTAACCATTCACCCAACACGCTCGATGGGTTGATTCAGTTGACGGATAATACACAGGCAATTTTGATACCAAAATTAATAACAGCCATAAAAAAATTGTGATCGAGTTTTTGCTCCGGATATTATCTACCACTTTATTCACAATATACTGCCATTTACAGTTCCAGTTATCTATCTTCAATCTTTGAATTCGTTTATTGCAACTGATTAATGAAACATTTCTTGCACTACATATTTCCCCGTTCTGAATTCGAAACAGGGAAAAGATACGCAAATGAATGAATAATCGTAATTCGCTGCAGATAATTTCAATCTATTCATTGCTGACTGAAATAAAGGTAAGATACTAGCATCCATTCCTTCAAAATCTATTCTATTAACCAGTAAAGAGTATAATTTTTAGATATCGCTTTAAATTACTATCTTAGATTCATATAGTATTATTGCAAACCAAAATTGTGATTTACATATAAATTTGGACCAATTTAAAGCTAATATTGACAAACTTTTAATTGTTTAATTTTTTTGCATTTGAGTAATTAATTTTTAAATATAGGCTAAATGATTGGCAGTATTTAAGATCTACTTTGGTGTTTCTTGTGATTTCATTACAACATATTATATCTTTCCACTCTCTGAGATATTCCTCTTTCCGTTTTCAGCTGCATAATTTCTATGGTTCGTTAAATTAACAAACAAAAATTGTTCTCAATAGTGGTAACAGTAGATTAATTTTACTGGTGATAAATTACTTTTCGATTATACAATTTCTACTTAAAACAATTTTCGTGTAGTCAGTGCGAAGGTATTAGTGAAGGCACTGGAAATCTTTAGTTTAATAACAGCTGCCAAGAACTAATTACGTGGAAATGCTTCATTAGGAACTTCCTAAGAGGCTAAACGACCGGTTGAGTAGCCTCCTTTCTGATGCCCGTCGCCATTCCCTTAACGAGGTGTTTCTATAAGTTTTGTGAACTTTAATTAAGATGGTGCATGTGAAAAGGCGAGCTGGAACAGAACTGACTTCTCTCGTATACCAAAAGTCTTAGCAAATGCAATGCGTTCCTAAAAGGTCGAGCTATTGTAAAGTTACAGAAATAGCATCAAGAGACTGGTTCGACGCTGAAAATAAAATAGTTTTTAATATCAAACAAGTTAACGTTGCGTATTCCTCCTATTCAAGGTTTGTCACTTGCTTAATTCTTCTTGCTTAATCTTCTTGAAGTCTTGTAGAAATATACTTGTGAAATTTTGTTTTTATACTTAAAAGTACTTTTGAATGAACAGAAAACATGCGTTTAAATTCTAGGAATTTAGTGAATTTAACGATCTATTCATTGCTGACTGAAATAAATGTAAGATACTAGCATCCATTTCTTCAAAATCTGATCGATTAACCAGTAAAGAATATAATTTTTAGATATCGCTTTAAATTACTAACTTCATTTAACTTTATTACAAACCATCATCGTGCCTAACCAAAACTTATATAATAAATAAAGTGATATATTTCTTGTGTTAAAATTCGGATCACGGTTTTGTTTTAGTAAAAAGTATGCAATTAGAAACAACGTTCAACAAAGCAGACAGTGCTCATGGGTATGTGGTATGAGATAACATCACGTTTTTGGTATATCGAAAAAAGTTTAAAGTAATCCTCCACTTGTTCCTTAGTAAATCTATTGATATTCCCATTCCTCTGTACGAAACGTCTCAATAATCTTATGACTTAGATGTTCAAATATCGGCGTTTCCCTACTATTATCATCTCATTTAAAAATCATCCACCTTTATTAATCGGCTTAAGTTTCAACATCAAAAACAGTACATTTACAAAATTTCTGTTTATATGTTTTCAACACCAAAACAGGACTTTCATTTGTGCTCAGTACATAAAATAAAGTTTTTAAAAATGGCCTGGTTGATATTTAGTAAAGAAAACAGCATTTTTTAACAATACTTCATATTTTTATCTGAATTACTTCACAGGTAATTAGTAATCTACGTTGCTAAACTATAAGATTATATTATTGATTCTAATTCATCTATTCTTATTTTCACATTGCGTTTACTGTCAGTTTCTATGTTGCAATTCACCTCCTCTGCTTTATTATTTTGCATGAATTACTCTCTCAAAACTTTGTTCATGTCATTAATTTCTTTTTATTTATCCTACTCTAATCAACCAACAGAACACTATCATCACTAATTGTTTTAAACTTATTCCTTTTACCTGAATCTATAGTCAACAGCCTAATTCTTAATTCACTTCCATAGAAATTACCTCACCTGGAAACATAGTCAATATCAGTGGTGATAATTCTCATACTCCCAAAGGTTCTTAGAAGTTGGAACGGCATAGTGTTTTTATGAAGCGATGTATAAGTGTCCTAGTATTTGACTGCTACGCTAATACATGCAGTTGAAGTTTTGGTTTACCCGTTCTGTTGTTTAATCCTTCTATTTATTAATAATTCTAATCAATTTATCTGCCATTGTACGTCGGTGTATTTTAGTATTGTGGAATTACTTAAAAAGTTTGTAATCTGGGTTTCAGTTTCTATTGTACTGGGTCATAGTAATGCGACGCCGAAACGGCTCCGAAAAACTCATCGATACTTATCGATTATATAAAATGGTGACGCGGCGATGAGTGGGTGACACGTTCCACGGACAGCCCCAGAACAGGCGGAGTGTTCAGCAAGCAAACTACCTGTTTGCATGCCTCTCATCTGCCTTTGTCGTCAGTAGGAAAACAGATTTAAACTTTTATGAGTCCCAAGAGGCGGGCATTATCCATAAAAAGAAATTTAATTATGCAGAACCGACGAACGGCGGCTCGCTCCCTCCAATGCTGAATGCTGCAGCTATGCCGAGACTCGTGATACTTAATACAATAGGCAAACACCACTGTTTCAGATACTGCGACAAAATAGAAAAAACTACGGTTCATCTAATATCTACCGTAACCAAATTTCGTATTTCAAAAATCAAGCACATCACCGCACAAAATTGCACTTTCATTTCATGTTTAGCTCTGCGTTACTGCTACTGATTCTGGCAACGTTTCGGTCATAAGTTAAGTCCTTCCTAGGAGATGTTTCAGGTTAATATATCCTATGGAAACGTCTGATTGGTAGAAGAAGCAGCTCTAAGGGAAACTTAAGGTTGAGACCGAAACTTTAGCAGCACCAATAACAGTGAAGCAGCTTGCTTGCAAAGCAAATAAAACTTTACATTATGGCGCCTGTGAAAAGCATGAAATTTTATACGTTTTCGCCATATTAATGGAAATAATGGTGAACTAATCTTTAAGGCATATGATTATTTTTTAAAAAGCCAAGATTTTAATTTTAAATTTTGGACAGGTAATGGGGTGATCGTGACGATATCACACCACACCAATCATTTTTAATTTGTTATTATTTCTTTAATTTATTAAATGTGTTTATGAATAATTGTTATGATGTATATAAAGCGATTCCAAAAGCCTAGTATTTATAGTCTTTGGGGATAGCATACGTTTAATAGTGTTAGCTAGTGTTAAGAATCTTTGACACTGGGGATGGTAAACAGTTGATAGAACACAGAATGTGTGCTGGCGCCGCATTGTAGTAACGCAAGAGCATGTGTTGAAGCTCAGTAGCATTTAATCTATAATGTATTCGTAATTCGTGTTTCAAGAAGTGATGCTGAAAACGTTTAAATGTTTATTTTGCTAACCGATTCAGCGCAAAATAATAATTATTATTAAATTCCTTATCAAATTACTTTTCCTATTTTCAAATTTTAATTTTAAATTCCTTAAGCGTTTTTGGTAAATTATTCATCACATAGTAATTTATTCGGTCATGGTCGTCCTTCCCCTTCCATGCACTATTCCTAATTCTTTGACCAATATCCCACCAGGCTCCATCACCAACATATGCCCTGTACATCCCAGCACTCCCTTCACCCTCTTCCTTTCCTCCAATGACTCCAAATTTTTATCATATCAGTTATTTGAGTGGTTGTTTTTGAAACAGTGAATATGATGTAGTTACAATAATAGATCCCATTTGACTGATTGATTTAATTGAGAGTGCTTTACTTCAAAATGAAATGAGCATCGCTCTAAATGGGTTTGAGATGGGTATTCTCATACATAACACGCTGTATTTCCCTGAAGAGCGTAAATTTTGTGAAAACATCTAATTCCTTGGTAGCTGATCTGGTGATTTTCGTCAACTAATCGTCCACTCTTTATAAGGAAAGCTCATAAAATAAAATGAGGACGCGTGATGAAACTATGTTCGTAGAGAAGTTCTAGAGTCTTAGCTTAACAGCAAAGAAATTCAACCAGATGTTGAACGTATATGTATATTGATGGTGTAAAAGGTGGTATGAATTAGAATAAATGTAATGTTCTCTACACTGAATCCCTGTTTGGATCCCGTGACATTCTGTTTGAGAGGAGATGTTTCAGCTAAGCGCTACCCATACCGTAGCAACCTTCGGGGTAGAGGTGGAGAAATTGACTGATTTATTACCTGGCTGAAAGGCGTTCTCAGTTCGTGTGTGTGTGTGTGTGGGCCTTGAATTCACGAACAGGGAATGGCTTTTCGTTCGGCGTAGAAAATATAATATTTTAAATCAATCTTACACTTTATGTCAATACAGACTAATTTCATCATCATTGGTTCTTTACCAATGTATTAAAATGATAAGCTCAACACCGTCAAGAATTGTTTGTTCATTTTTATTGTTTCAGGCACTGAATGGTTAAGACTAGGAGGATCCAGTATTTTTGAAACAGAACTTATCTTTACTAGTTTCTTTCAAAATACTGGCAACGTTGAAACTGTCCGCAGTGTGTCTACACGCAGTGTCTAGCACTTAACTTACTTACCACTTGTTTGTACAACCTGACTCTGTCATGAAATCGTAAATTGGAAATCGTGTAAAATGTCTAAAAGTAGGTTGGTCTTTATCAATGTCGGTAAGTTGTGAAACTACTGGTTGAAGCATACAACTCCGTTTCGGCTACTTGTTAGAAAATTGACTGTCAACTGTGTGATAGCGATATATTGACTGGTTGTCTAAACACATTGCTAGAAACAATACAGGTTAATTTAAAATAACTGTAGTTAAGGTATGTTACTATATTGACGTGATTTTCTACAGACGAATTTCATTCGTTCCCGCAACAAATTTAACTGTGTAGTCACTTCATTTCGTCAGTTAAACTTCCTTCCGATGTGTTTGAGAACAACTTCCGTCCTGTGGCTGAGCCATGTGACGACCACATCAGGCAATTCCACCGCAAACTGCTCCAGTACATTGCCAGAAAAGAAGAGGAAGAAGAACAAATTGGCTAATTAAACGTCAGGGAAATACTCGAGGTGTTGGAAAAGCCGCAGCCCAACAAAGCGCCAGAAAACGATGATATCAGCAACCTCATTCTGCAGCATCTGTTACCTGCCACTGTCCAAAGTCTATCACACATGTTTAACAACATCGTTCGGTGGAACAAGTACACAGATAGCTGGAAGCAGGCAGAAGATGTGGCTCTACCCAGGGCTAGGAGGGATCACATCTTTCCGGAAAACTACGCGCCCATGTCGCTGCTGCCAGCTGTCTACAAGGTGGTCGAGCAGCTACTACTTCGACGGCTGATGGTCCATGTAGACATACTGAAAATCATCCTCGCCGAGAAGTTCGGTTCCGCCAAGAGCATTCTATGACGCACCAGCTGATGCGGGTCATAGAAGAAACTACCGAAGCCTTCAACCGACGCCTTCAACCAATGCCCTCTATCGATGCTGCTACTGTGACGTGATTTTTCTTGACGTCGCCAGAGCGTTTGATACGGTGTGGCACAAGTGATTGCTACACAGCTTACAAACAGTGGGCGTAACGAAACCCTTCGTACTGCTAGTAAAGCGCAACCTGTGTTACAGGGAATTCAAGGTCAAGGTCGAACTCTAGACGTCCCACAGGGCTCGGTACGGGGGCCGGTGTTATTTATCGTGTGTACTGCATATACATCCCCCGATCGGTCTACATCATGTCAGACTTCTATGCGGATAACATCACGTATTTCACCTCGTCATTGAGTGTACAAGTCATCTTGCGACGCCTACAGGCAGCACTGGATGAGTTGGTAGAGTGGCGGATGAAGTTCAACACCATCAAGTTTCAAGCAGTGGTCATCGGCAGAAGAGGCTTACCAACAAGGCTGGACCTGCAACGTTTTGGGCAGCAGGTCCTCTTGATGAACGCTGTACGCTACCTTGCCTTCACCCTTGGCCAGAGGATGACGCGGAGAAACCACACCGAGGTTGTGAAGAGCAGAGTCAACCAGAGGTTAGGTGTCCTATACCCAACCCTGAACAGCAACTCCTCCCTGCCTCCACGCTGCGGCGTCCGAGTTTACCAGTGATAGAGAACGCCAGCCCAGTGTGGGCTTACGTAGTGATGTTCCGATACCATCAAAGTATCGATACCTACTTAAATGAGTAGTACTCAAATTGTCTTACGATACTTACTCATATCAGTACTGCAAAAGTATCGATACTTACTCATATTGATACTTTAAAAACAAATTAATGTCGAAATATAAAAAATATACTTGACATGTTGCTAAATTATTTATTTTATTTGCCTAGTGTAATAAAATCAAATAACACTCAGTAAACATTTTTATTTATTTATTAAAATTATAATGAAACTCACATTGTAAACAAACTTTGAAGGTTTTGTCATATCTTTAAATATTTATTTATTATAGTTTTAACACTTTTAAACAATAAAAGTCCACTTTTGGAGGGTTTCCCAAAAAATCAGTTGTTCCAAATATTTTGGCGACAGCTTGTTTCTTTTGTTTGTCATTGTTTTAACCACAATAGAGAACAGACATTCACTCAATACTGACGTTGCTGCAACAATAAGATGCTGTTGTGCGTATTTATACAGACAAGGAAATATAAGTTTCATTTCTTCCCATTCTGTAAATGGATTGCTTTATACAGACATTACGGTGTTTGACAAATGGAGCGAGACTTTATCACTACCATGCGTTTTCTTTTTCTTTGTGGTGTTTCCAGAAGTGATATTCCTGTGATACGCTAGCTGAAGCAGCTTCTTCTTCCGATTCGCATGTGCTACTTAGTTGCTTATGAACCATACCTTTTATTTTTTGTGTGGGGCTGCGCGGTAGCGACCATTGGCCAGCTATAGCGAAATGCGCGCAAAGTACTACTTTATTATAATGAAATAGGGACCTAAAACAAACTCTCTGAGATTACATTGCCTAATTGATTTTGTTTGATTTTCAATGCTACCAACGTGACGTCAGTGGGAAATTAATTTCGCAGGCGCGACTGAGTGGCGCAGCAGGGTTGATGAACTTAGAATTTAACACCGGGTGCGTTTCGATACTTTCGATTCGATACAAGTACTTTTCTTCCGATACCGAGTAAGTATCGGATGAATTAATTCGAATACGAAAAGTACTCGGTATCGAAACAAAGTATCGAGTACTTACTCGTATTTACTTGTATCGGATCATCGACAAGACCCACATGCGGAGCTGCAGAACAGAGTCGTGAAAAGAGCTCTATATCTACAGCCAACTGAGGATCTACACCAGCTGGCCCAAGTTCCTATGCTCATTGAGAGAATGGCAAACATGGAGGAGAAATTCAGCGACGTGCAAGAACCACATAATTAAGGAGTTGGACGACAGTGACGCCGAAGGGTTGCGACGTATAAAATCGATATTAGATTCAGGTCAGCGCTCCTGACAGTGAAGTTGTGATTCCCACGGTATTAGTGAATCTATTATAACCGTAAAAATTGTGCGATATCCGCAGGTGTAGTGCTATATAATTGGCTGTTAAATTCTGTTGTTGTTTAGAATGTAAGTATTTATTTTGACCCTGCTGTTGTTTCGGCTTTTAAACGCCGTGTAGTTAAATAGATAATTGTGTAATTGTAGTATAGCATGTAAGTATTTCTAGTACATTCTGTTGTTTAGCCCGAAAGACCTGCGTACTGTTAACAGTAGTTGTTGTCCTGCGTATAAGTTATTAGTGTAACTGTTGTCTTGTGTGTAGTTCTTAGTGTGATTGTTGTCTAGTATGTGAGTAACTTTTGGCGCATACCTTTGTTGTTTAATTGTTTAAGCCTATAATATCTTCGAGCAAATATCTGTGTGATTGTAAGTAAGGACAGTCCGACTGCTAAGTCAGTTAGCATAAATAGCGAAATAATTATCGTTAACTAATGTACTATTACCTAAACTACTTAAATAATCATAAATATGTTAATCAGGTTGCATGAAAGAAATGTTAATATCAATAATGTAATTTTCAATGCAACCAATTGTAATAGCAGGGGCAGATTTCACAGACACAGTGACAAGTACCCCTCCTCGAATTCAGCTTACTCAGGCCCGCCGGTAGCTGTTTGAGCGCCCGCGTGCAATACCGATTATGCCGCCCCCTGTCTAACTACAGCCAGTGGACAATGGAGTGGGCAACTATCGCGGGGCGGCGACTGTCAATCACTCGTTTTGCCGCCCCCTCGACGTGCTGCCCGCGTGCGGTGCACGCCCGCTTACGGCGGCCTCAGGAAGGAACTCCACTGGAGTTGACAGCAAATTCGTGCGCTCTCTCAGTAAAACTTCATTATAATTCTTCGCACAATACCTTTCATCACATCAAACATGTTACTGTATAAATTCCGTCATAAATAACTATTATCGAAGTCATCATAGCTGCTTATAATAATTCGGCAAATATTAATCGCTGGGTTTATCAACAGTGGGGCATGTATCAGCAATACACCCAAGATGCCGGGATGAAAGAGAGGTTAGAAAAATTTAGCTGAATACTAGAATACCTCGTATTGGAGGAATAACAACGTAGATATGAGAACAAATAACTGTAGAATCTTTCACAGTCGTCGGTTAACTGCCCATGGTGTTAAGAAATGCTAATATGTTTACTAATTAATAGAGTAGTTACCGAGAAACTTACACAATGTTCAGCAGTCTTCTAGTTTTCACTTCAAAGTTCGCCGGATGAGAGACACTCATTCTTCCAAAATAAAAATATATACTGAATAACCTTCAGACCATCTTCGAATAATTGTTTGTAGGATAGCTCAGGCTTTCTAATCTCTGTCATCCTCTATCATTCTTAAAGATGACTGTTCTCACCAGTAACAATTTAATCAATCAAAATATGACCAACGATCTTCTCTCTCTAATCGTAACTGTTAATTTCCTGTATTTATTAAGAAATTTGAATTTCAAATGCAATTTGTTAATATATACATTTTATGTCAGTAGTAACTCCTAATCTCACTACGTTGTTCAAGTTAGTACGTTAATTTATTGAAGAAGTCTTGGAAGTGTAAGCACGTAAAGTTACGAATGTAGAATGACTGCGGAGTACCCTGGATGAATAACATGGTCATAAACATGGTCATAAAGTTCCTTGTTTCAGAACTGAATCTAAATATTAATCAAAGGAACTGGCATTTAACTTAGCTCTGCAGAGTTGTATTAAGATGAATACCATACGTGACTGCAGAAGATAAATACGAGGCGCGTCCAGAAAGTAAGTTCCGTTTTAATTTATCTCCGCTGCAGCGCTGCGATTGCAGTTCCGCACATGCGCTGTAGACGATGTGTATCAAGGGGAAGAACGTCCGCCATTTGGAGATCGCTGTCATTTACGTACTATTTGTTGTGCTTGTTTGAAATGTCGGCGTTGATTGAAAATCCCACCGCCTGTGAAATCAGGTCTGTGATTCGGTTTCTGAATGCGAGGAAAGTGAAACCAAGTGAAATTTATCGTCAAATTTGTGATGTTTACGGACCAAATGCGATGAGTGATTCGATGGTGAGAAGATGGGTCCGACAGTTCAATGGCGGGCGTAGTGATGTGCACGATGAAGAACGAAGTGGGCGTCGACCTTTGGTTACAGAAGAACTGGCAAGACTTTCATCTGTTCTTACATCTCAAGTCTTTCCTTGGCGGTCATCACTTCACCAATGACGACTAGCTGAAAGAAACTGTTTCCAACTGGTTGAAGACACAGGCGGCAGATTTCTATGAAGAAGGTATACAAAACCTGGTGCTACGCTATGACAAATGCCTGCAAAATTTCGGCAGTTATGTGGAAAAGTAGTTTAAGAGTTGTAGAATTTTGTGCAGTAAAAATTTCTTCTGTATCTGTGTACAATTTCATTTTATTACCAAACGGAACTTACTTTCTGGACGCGCCTCGTATTACATTCTTTCTTTTATTTCACTGATCGTTTCCTTGTTTTCAAGTAAGAGTTGATTATAGTAGGTGGAATCGTTAGAAAATAGGTTAACTGAAGTAACTGCAGTTTTAACTGAAGATTTTTTTTTACTAATTTTATACGTATTTCGTAATAGACTAACTAATATAAAATAACACAGCAGTAAAATCGTACCCTATAGGGCTTCAATGTCTCCAAAAACATTTAATCAATAACGACCAGACATTTGCCATTTACTGTACGAATCAATTAAATAATAACGAAGCAACGTAGTTAAGTTGTTATAATTTTAAATTCATAATTTCTGCCCTATTTGAATTATTTCTCCAATAATTCATTTTATTTGGTCTTGAGGGCTGTAAAAATGGTTTAATATCAGTATCCTCACAGGTTTTATCCAATTTTAACAGTATTACATAATTATATAATATATATATATATATATAAGGGCATGATTCCGTACATTATAATTTAGTACCTGGGTGACCGATATTTACTCGGTATCTTTCGAATTCTGTTCAATATTCAAGATTTTGAGTAAAGTTTGACTAAAATTAAAGGTTTTTTAAGGCTTCATAGGTATTTTTAAGTACACAGTTCCATGCAAAGAGAACCTTAACTAACATCAGTAGGCTTATTGTTACCCATATCCTATGAGATGAGATTAGAGCAGCTTCCGAGATACCAAATCCAATAATTGAATTTTTTTATTGTTGTTGTAAAATTCTATTATAAACTTGAAAAGCAAATCGTTATCTACATACGAAATTTCATCCAAATTGCTAGAGCAATTTCTGGAATAGTCTGTTTACCACCTCATAAATTGCTTTTAAAGAAAAATGCTGTTATAATGTTAAATAGAAATATTAATGTTAATCAGAGATTAATTAATGGTGCAAGATTAGTGGTAATTCTCTTAGACGAGTACATCATCAGTGCTAAATTAATTCACTCAGATAAAACTACGCTTTTACCTTGCATTAACCTCACACCACCAACCCTGCCTTTCTAAATGATGAGAAAACAATTTGAACGTTAATAAAGCACAAGGTCAGACGCTTCAAACGGCAGAATAATATTTACCAACACCTGCTTTTTCGTATGGATACACGTATGAGTCATAAATATTTATTTTTGTGTTAGATGCACATACGATCATAAAATCAACAATGATCACATTAAAACTGCTAATATTGTTTTCGGAGAATTTATGTAAAGAAGATTGACAAAGACAATATTTTTTTAAAAAATATTTACTTTTGAAATGTTTTACAATTAAATATGAGCTGTTGAGTGTTAACAACTTTTTACAGTGAAATTGATATTTATTACTACTCTTCAAGATAAAACACCTTTCATTAATAAATACTTGCATTCACTTATATCCTCAATATTATATTACTATTCGGTGATTGATCATGATATTGCGCGAAATATTCGCGTGGGTCAGTTAGTATACATGAATTGTTTGTTTAAAGATATACCTGAAATCTCTACGAGATGGCGTTAGAGCCATATACATGATACCAAACTCAAAAACTGATCGGGTATTTCTTTTTTATTTATTTTTTGTTATTTTTTGTTTGTTTGTTTGTAAATTAACGTTTTTGCAGGGAAGAAACCTATTTAGATAAACTTAAAAAGCAAAACGTAAACTAAATATCCAAATCTTTAGAGCCGTTTCCGAGAACCAATATATATATATATATATATATATATATATATATATATATATATATATATATATATATATATATATATACTAGAATTGCTCACTTAAAGATATAAGATACGTAAATATCATGTATTAATGGCATTTTTAGAGCATTTTTGGAGCATTTTTGACAGCAAAGAATAAACCGGACGCAACAGATCTGAGACCAAGAACAAGACAATGTACAGTACATGAGTGTTATTGGAGAGGTAGTGGCATGAATAAAATGACTTGATCATACGTAAGCAGCTTGAAAGAAGCTGTAAAGTCATGGAAGTAGTTGTATCTTACGTTGAAAGATTATTTGAATATAACAATTATGTTGAGTAATTCGTAATACCTGAGAAGCTAGAGTTGCGATCATATAGCTAATGGTACTCTTTAAGTAAAAGTAACAAGGAATAAATCGAGGTAAAGTATGAATTTAATGTCATATAAAGAAAGCAAAACAGAGGAGAAAATTAAGATATTATAATGAGAGAACAAGATTTAAACGGCATTTTTTTCTAAGAGATGGCAAAGAATGTTTCTCGTCCTGGGAGTTACTAAAGAAATGATAAAAATAGCGTAAATTTTGATTTGCTTAGGACGTGGTCAATCGTAGTAAACTGTTAGAAGCTACAAAAAAAGTTGGGTAGTTATTTATTTTATTGTCGTATGGCTAAGCAACTAATACAATAATAAATATAGTAATAATAAATATAGTAATACCTAGCTTCGGAGGAGAAGTGTACACAAACCTTCATCTATTCCCATCCTGAGCTAATACTTTTATCTCAGCATATCCATTACAACTTATGTCCTCCACTTAATGTTTCAGTTTTAGATTTACAATCTTCGTCGATTCTTATCCTCAACTGTCCCTTATATATATATATCGTAACTGCATATTTACTATGAGACTATTTCAGAGAATTCTTTAATCGACCATAATCTTGAACATCCTTTCATAGTGGAACATATTAAATGCTTAAATGTTCGGTCTATCTGGTATACCCACAGCCAAAGCTTCACATCCACAAAGTTCTGTGGTTCAGTTACGCAGCCTTAGTTACTCGATTAACAGATCGATAGACGAAAATAATATCTTCGTATTTTTGAAAAAATATCTTATTGTCTGTGCTGTTCTGCTTCTTATATCATATCATTCTTGGGTTAAGTTCCAACTGCAGTAGTCGTAATTTGTATTTTTTCTTAAAAAAAAAAAAAAAAAAAAAAAAAAAAAAAAAAAAAAAAATTCTCTTATCTGACATCCTTTTTTAAATTTATAATAGTAATAAATAAATCTCATTTTCCTGTAATTCAAAATAGTTCTTTGTTAATTACCGCTTAAAGGACATATGCTACTAGTAATTTTGTTGTCCTGCCATAGAAATGTATTTCCCCTTGCTAACTGTATTTTCATAATGAGGGGTAGAGGTTAAAAATATATTTATATTTTTAGTGAAATTTACTTTCAAAATAAAAATATTTAAATAAATTGGGACCCAGTAACTTATTATGACAGATATACAAATAACTTACCAAAAGCGTTGTAAAGAATTAGGAGTTGTGTTGTTTGTGCTGTGCAGATAAGGACTGGTTTCGCATGAAGATTTATTTTCTTAGCGCAGTGTCGCAGAGGATTGCCTCCGCACGATATAGTGCTCCGGCTCCACACACACGCGATCACTAATTAAGGCTGTACCTGCGCCCAGTGCAAGCAATCGTTCGGCCACGAGCAAATTACCCTTCAGTATATCAGCGTCCACCCTGACTGCGCGTTTGCGGTTACCAAACAGTGGGAGAGCAATTCCGGGTACTACGTGCTAATTAGTGCACAGTGGCTGAGATAACAGGCGCTCACTACTGTAATCCTACAGGCTGTGTAAGATACGGCAAACGTTGTTACCGGTCTCGAAAAAAAAATGTACAAGCAGGTTGTGCGATATTATTAAGTGTGCTGTGGGAGAAGCTTAAGTTTTAAAAGTCATTAAGAAGATTTTATGAGCAAAGTCGAAGTATTCATCGCAGGGGGAGAAAAGCGGCAAGTTTGCAAATTAGCGGGCTGCAAGTTCGTTGCGTCAGAAACCGGTTAAAAAGGGGGAAGGGACGGAGGGTGCGCGCTGCGTTGAAGGGAGACTTTCAAATCGTATGGCTTAGGACGTAACAAAGTGTAAGAGTCATGAAAGGGACTCGAACAAATTATAAGGTATAAATAAGTAGAGGCCGACAATACCTAGTGTATTTAATCTCCTTTTAATTTTCTTGCATTTAATGTATTGGGTCACTGGTGTGTCTTGTGGTAGCGGCCATCGTGTGTTGAAAGGTATACTATGCAGCCACACTTGGAAGCTGAAGTAACGGCTGAACTATATCAGATATATGAAATATCCATCACTACTCATACGTTTAATGCATTAAATTATGTTTCAGCTTAATCGTTTAATGATGAAATAATAATTATGAAACCTCAATTATCTTAGATCTGAAACACTTTGAGTGTAGTGTACAAAATAATTTCAAAAAACTCGCATCGGTCTTTCGTTTACATAAATACGTTGAGGTAACATGTGAAATTGTAAGGTAAACGATTTGCTGTTACAAACATCTATATATCGTATCCTACATTCCTCTTGTATTCCTCATTTAATGAGGGAATGAGAAAAAAATATATCCCTTGCAGGGTCACATAACCAACGTCTTACATCAACTTGCAACTACGTTTTCGCTTATGGCATTACACCTCATCGACGTTGAGGTCATTAAAGGCGGTAATGGACTGGGGAGAAGGAACGGAATGGAATTCGACCATGGCCTTTTGAAGGAAGAATTCCAGCATTCGCCTGGAGTGGTTTGGGTAAACCATGGAAAACCCACATCTGGATGCCTGGACGGGGATTTGAACCTGGGAGGCCAGAGCGTTAACGCTCATCAACCACACTCTGTTATTGGGCTTAAACATCCTAGAAAACGACATTGAGCAGCAGTTGTTACCGTAGTAAGTTCCAAGTTTGGTGCGGAGTACGTGAATCGTATTTTGGAGATAATAGTTACGTCACCGGCGAAGGAAAACTGGGTGCTTGTGAATTGATGGTATCTACCCGTTTGTGGGAAGCTGACAATATCCAGTTGTTACTGGCTTACTTCCAGCAGCTTATCAGTTGGGTGATACGCCAGAAGTATTGACTACCATCCTCGGTCCACCAGCGTTGCTCAGAGACAATATACCTCGAACCAAAAGAGAAAATACTAATTCATTGCAGTGTTTGAGTGAAGTGTTTCCGAGATAAATCCATTGCACAAAATGTTACAAAGGGCGTGACCTTAATGATCGTTAAGATATTAACTTTTTGTTTACTGTCAGCTGCACTGTAATTTGATAACTAACTTTTCAGTGGTCAATGGGTCCCATCAATTCTTCATTTACAGACTAATATCCTTGTTAAATATAGGGGTAATAACCAATTCGTTGGGGATAGATAAAAAAAATATAAAATAGAACACATTTATAATTATATTTCAGTAAATGTGGGGAATCTAGGAAAAGCAATTCTCTATCTGCTTACCAAACCCCTAGCAGTAAAGAAAAATAAATGATGTAGCTATAGATATAATATAACAATACTTTTTTGGTAACGGATGATGGTAACATCAAATATAGCTTTCATTACAAAATGGTGTAGAAACATATTTTCTGAGAGGCAGGCAATGTTACAACGTATCAAATCTTCAACTACTATCTCTTTTTCTTGTAAAATATTTCTGTTCACGCTCAATATTTTCGCGTCTCATAGACACTGTTACAGTAAAAGTGACTGATACTGTTGCGGGTGCGACGGTTGGCACCCCTGCTGTGAGCCTGACGATGTCAGTCACGTGAAGTGTCTGAGTGTGGCCAGTTGCAGCTTTACAGTTCTAGCGGGGACATTGAACTATAAACAAATGTGTTGAAAATAAAAATGCTTCACACTTAAAGAACTTTGCAATCTTCGGATACGTGAAAATAATTTTACTGACTGATAGCCATCCGGGAGAGAATGAGGAATTAATATTAATAAATCACACTGAGGCAAATAGTAAATGCCATCAAGGAGTGACAGAATTTAATTTATTCTCCTCTCTTTGTAGAGATATATCCCGGATATTCCCAGTCTGGCGACAGTACTAACATAAGATAAAGTTGTGTCAAGTTCCTTTGAGGCAGGGACAGTAACGATTTTAAGACTGTGGAATTACAACACTAACCTACATTTTTGCATGGTGGTACTAGATTTATCTGATATCCCAATCTATTAATTAAATACATCCACAAATCATTCTGTACGAAACAAATCTATTGTTTACAATTTCTGCTGCGTAGTGTTAAGGAGAGAGATCAAAGTGTGTATTTAATAACCTGGATGGAATCTGCCGAGTTCAGATTTTAATGAGATTATTTTAGTTCCCTGACTCTGCAGAGTAGATTTTTTTAATTAATTTCTGTATGTGCTCAGAAACACACGTGCACATTTTTACGACGGCAAAAAAATTAACCTCAAAGAATTTTCCAGTATCAGATATACTTGCAACGGCGAGCATGAACTGTGTTTAGTATCTTGTTTTAGAATTTTCACTATTTCAATGAAATTTATAGAAAATCTAATTTTTGAAGAGTATTTTACAAGACATTACATTGCTTGTTCCTTTTAAAACTAGTGTAATCGTGCCTCAATGATAACATTTCTGAATGGGGATCGAAATGTGCCAGCTTGGTTTCCATGTTGATGTTCAAACATTTCATCGGACGAGTAAATAATCCTATACCAAGTTGTGCTTTGTGTATATGACGTAAGCTACGACGCTTTCGTATCTGAGTCAACGACAGCACTGCCTACCCATTTCTCGAAGCTATTCGGGCCATTTCAGAACCTCAATTTCTTCGAACGTATTAATGCTACATATCTCAAATTTTTGTTACATATAGATATCAACAAGATTAGTAACACATTAAATTTTGTTTCGTTTTCTGATTTTTGATGTTATTTGTACGCAAATATCACTGATTTTTCCATTCACTCACTCACTCACGATCATCAAAACTCTAAGGTACTTCCCGCTGTCGTAGAAAGCTGAAATTTCGTACACGGATAAAATTATGCCCTTATACTACGAGAAAAGTCAGAAACTCGCAAATTTCCATACATCTACGCCTTATCTACCTCTAACGTGAAATAGCTTTCTACCCTAATAAATTTATGTACCTCACATTTTCATTGTATAGTGAATTTACTGAATTTAACTAATGTGTTAAATTTTACTTCTATCCTTTCATTAGGGCTTACTTTGGAAGTTAGAGAAATTCAAAATTTTTATTTCCACCACGACACCCCGACATTAAAAATTCCAATGCACGTCCAGTAATCCCTAGAAATAAGTTAATTTTGGTACACATATATGGTTTCATACCTAAATCATAAGAAAAGTCTAATACTGGTGATTTATCCGTATTTATTTAATTACAATCCCATGAAAAATTCTGACACTTATTTGTGAATCAATTGCTTTGCTTCAGATGAAGTTATATGCCCAGAATTTCTTTAATGCATAGATATCAGAAAGTTTAACTAACATATTAAATTTTACTTTGTTCGTATGCTTAGTTTGGAAGTTACTCGTTATTTACGTATGGTGGTAGTTAAACCAGCGGCAATCTGGTTTGCTCGGTTCCAGCCACCACCCGTTGTTGTATATTGCTGTCTTCAATTTGGGAATGTTCTTTTTCACCGATTCTCAAATAAAGTCATTACATTTGAGTGACGATTCAGAATAAGCTATCAACTTACAAAAAGAAATGTGATCCCACGAAAACAATACTTTTAAAAGTAGGTTAAGTCTCGTGCTTGTGTAGTGACAAAAAGTTATAAGATCTTGTACTGAGCCAAATCTAGCTATATTTTGTAGCGTGAATTCACTTCACTTTGTAAAACAGATTCGTTTCTCTAGGTGCTATAGATAATTTATTTAGAATTAAAAAAAAAAAAAATCTGGTGACTTGGCTATGATGCATGTCATGAAATGGAAGGCATAATATGTATAATTTATTTGAGGAATTATTAAGCCCGAAAGATGTGCAAGCGAAGTCTTGGTTTTTCTATATTAGTAAGTTTGATGCATTTAAGGTATATAAATAGATTTACGAAAACATGACATGCATAATGACCAAGTCACCAGATTTTTTTTATTTTATTTTGTTCTAAACAAACCGAGAGAAACGAATCTGTTTCAGAAAGTAGACTCAATTCACACTACAAATTATAAACTTGGCTCAGAAGAAGACCTCATAACTTTTTGTTACTACACAAGCAAGAGACTTGGCCTATTTTTACAAGAAATGTTACTGTGGAATCTAAGATTTGACGGGAAACTCGGATTCCTTTTTACCATGAAGAGGGACTGCGTTAATCTGGGCGGCCACGAAAGAGTCGGATCTCGTGGGCAGTAAAACTCTGTTATAGGAGCGTAAAGCACCACGGAATTCCATCCGTTCCCAGTCACTGAGGCTGTACTGTGTTGAAAACAGCTAAAGTTGCCGAGGCTTCCGGAATGTTGAGACGTGCGACGTAGCTGTTTGGACTGGATTGCTCTGAGTTACGACTGGGCTCATCTTCCCGTGTTTGATATTCCCCAGTTCACCGCCGCACTGTTCCCCTTTAAGCCGGCGCAGTGCGTCACAGAGGGAACGAACGAACGCACTGCGTTCCTGTGTTATACGAGTGCGACTGGACTGACGCTTGGGGGCGTGTTGACTCAAGCCAGGGTGGCTTGGGGTAGGTCGGGCTGGGCGGTCACTCGCCAGAGGTTATCAACAGGACTCGTTTATTACCCGCGACTCAGTACGTTACATGATCAGGAAGAAGCAAAATGGACGAGAGAAAATAAAATAAAATGTACAGGTGTTGTTAACAATGACGTAGGTAAAAACTGAGGCAGTTCTACAGGGTGTTTCAAAAATGACCGGTATATTTGAAAAATCAATAAAAACTAAAAGGTCACCGATAGAAATAGACCGTTTGTTATAATATGCTTGGGACAACAGTAAATTTTCAGGCAGACAAACTTTCGAAATTAGTTATAATTTTCAACAACAGATGGCGCTGCAGTCTGGAAAAATCTAAAGTACGGTATTTTCCACCATTTTTTCACAGCAAACTTGCAATCTGTGAACAGCACACGCTTACAGCAGAAAGACGACTTACAGAACGGCGAACTCACAGACTGCGTTTACTTCTATATCTTTCAAATCGCCTGCAGCGCCATCTGTTGTTGAAAATTGTAACTGATTTCGAAAGTTTGTCTGCCTGAAAATTTACTGTTGTCCCAAGCATATTGCAACAAACGGTGTATTTGTATCGCTGTCCGTTTAGTATTTACTGATTTTTCAAATATACCGGTCATTTTAGAAACACCCGGTATCATTATCGTGGCGTCACAATCTGATAATAAATTCTTATAGAACTCGACGAAACAAATCGTAAATAAAGAATTAATTTTTTGATATCTAACTTTGTTTTCGAGATATAGCATGTTAAAAATCAGTCATAGGTATAGTTCCTTGTTCTTTTGGTGACGTTCCTTCTGGCCCAGGCCGTATTTCAACCTAACAACAATAACTAGGAAGAAAATAAAAAACCTATAGTGCATTTATACCGTGTAGATATGATGGTTTTAATTTTTCTTTTTTTTTCTATTTGAGGCTAGATCTCACCCTAACCTCCTCACGTTTGATATACAATATATCGAGAACTAAGTGAGATATTAAAATAATGTATTCTTTATTTTCGATTTGGCTCGTCGCGTTACATAGGAATTCATCATCAAATTTGGCTATAGCGAAATGCTTCCTCTGATCCAGGCCGCATTTCAACCTTACCACGTCAGTTTTGAGATACAATATCTCGATAACTAGGTGAGATATCAAAAAAATTTATTCTTTACTTTCAATTTATCTCGTCGAGTTACACCCCTCATCAAATTGCGGCACCACTGTTATCGTAGAATCCCCAAAACAGAAGATCCTGTCATAAAGCGTTTTATCTGTTTTGGTTTTAACGATTTGGTATGAATTCTAAATCACAAAAGGAAGGTAAATAAACTATTCCCGGGCTTCCAGCCGCGAAAAAAAGTTTAACTTGTCGGACGTTTCAAAGGCGTCTCTCTCAGCCCTCATTTTAAGCCATAGATGTCATTGGATAAATGTTTGTTTACGCGCTGCCGCGGAGACGGTGGAAGACAAAAGCCGAACCAGCGCGATGACGTCATCGAATCTTCTGCTCATTACCGAGGCGAAGCTGTTTCAGCATTTTAAAAGACGGGTTCCAGGCCGCACTGAGTTAATTACCATTGTCTCTGTTAACTAAATAATCAGTTTTTCTGATATCTACAGCTTCTGTAATAATGCCGTCCCAGAAATCTTTGACCCGGGCTGGAATTGCAGTTTTTTCAAAATGAAATGTACGACCTCCATGAACACTGTTTTCGGCCACAGCTGATTTCTATTCTTGCCCCAGACGAAGACTGTGGTCGAACATAGTGTCCAAGAAGATCATACATCTGATTTTGAAAAATACAGTTTTAGCCCGGGACAAAATTTTTTGGACAGCATTATTACAGAAGCTTTAAAACTCGGAATAACTAATTCTTTAGTTAACTGGGACACTAGTTACTAACTCAGTGCGGCCTGGAAGCCAACTAGCCACATATTTAAATCGGTATTGTTCATTCCTCCTATTGCCCGGTAGACCAAGAAGAGGTAGCAGACATGAACCACGTTATGCTCGCATGCAGCTGTTACCAGTTACCCCAAAACGAAAAGCCTCCTTAAGCTCAACATCCTTCTACCAGTTTCTATATCTACACTATTGAGGACAGAGCGGCAAGATGAATACCGGGGAAACCTACAAATGTAATAGTGATACCTGTAACGAACGCGTCTTGTGACCGCTAGTTCCATTAATAAACTATATGTTTATTATTTAAAATGTGGAATATTTTAGTGGGCATTTGGGCGCAGTGTACAAGTGTGGAGCGGCAGATCTGAGGAATGCCAGCAGGCCGGTTCCTCGAATTAGCGAGGGGAGTGTGTCCCTGAGAGGGGAGGATTGTGCTAGCCAGGTAGATAAACAGGGTGATCTGCGGAAATTTCTGTTTTCATGTGGCACGGAGGAACATTCGGGGCCAGCCGACAAGGACGATCGGTCGATGTGCACTGTCTGTGCGTTTATTGAACTGTGCTGACTGGAACGGGACATCAGCCACTTTGTTTGAGCGGAGGTGCTCAGGCAAAGGATGTCCTGAGGAACTGTGCCACAGAGCAGAAAACTTCATCCAGTGTGTGTGGCCGACATTAAAATTCGGTAATTATATATCGCCATATGAAGGACATTGTGCTAGTTACAAGTGCAAGTTCATAGCATTGCCCAGCTACGACCCTGCAGATAAGAACTCTCATAGCCCGGAGCAATCATTTCTTTCAGAAGTGAACAGTCAAAATGTTGAATTTGTTTACTGTTTAATTTTGTGTATTTTATATAAAATACCCTGGTGCCCATATAAGGACAACTGATTAATTTTAACTAATTTGTTGTATATGTCATGCCAGTAATTGAAATAAAACCATTTGTGATTTCTCATATAAAGTATTCAAGCGAGTTCTACCTTTCATGATCATTCAATAAAATAATAACAATAATTACGATTTTAAATCAGGTAATGTTACATACCCAAAGAATAAATTAAATATTGTAAGAAGATGTATAAGTAAACAAAAAAATTGTATATGTCTAAATATATATGTGAAATAATGATGTAAAATATTTGTAATAAATTGAATCTTGGTCTAGACATCTATGTAAAATAATTGTAAACACTATAAGCTGGATACATGGTCGCCATGAACGAAGGCCAAATAAATAAATAGTAAAAAAAATGCTGAGACAGCTTTGCCTCAATAATGAGCAGAAAAGTGGACCGCCTCTAAATACCGCGTTGTTCATCAAACGAATGAGTACAGTTCCTGGTGCACAATTTTACAAACTAGGGAAAAGAACCGGCCAAACTAGGCTAAAAAAACGCCTTCCTTAAGATATTTTTCTATCAGGCAGTGATTCCGAAGGAGAAGTGAACCAGCTAATAAATTAAATACCGTGTGGCCTGTCACCTTCTATTTGACATCTCGTTTGTTAAGTACAGAGCAGATTTTTGTCAGCGCTCGAAATAAAATGTATATATATATACAAAGTCTAATTATTTTAAACCAATTTCATTTTAACTGTTTGAATTACTGTTCTAATTCTGATAACTGTTTTTAATACTTTAATACTCACATTCATGTTGCTAGCATTGTTATAAAATTTATTGTATCACTGTATTGTAGTCACTGAGGGGCCGTGTGGGTTGACCTCAACCATGACAATATGTAAGTTATGTTTTTTTGTAAAATTCAACATCGTCCTGTATAGCAATACTTGCTGAACGGATAATAAATTCATTAAACAACAAAAAAAGAGACGTTAAGCAGTTAAAAAAAAAGAAGAGTGGATGACGTCATCACGCTGGGTTGGCTTTTGTTTTCCACCGTTTCCGCGGTAGCGCGTAAACAGACATGCAGTGACATTTATGATTAAAAATGAGGGCTGAGATAGACGCCTTTGAAACGTCCCACTAGTGTAACTTTTTTACGCTGCTGGAAGCCAAAGGAGAGTTTATTTATATACAACGTCGTGAAAAACTTCAATCTTACACACAAAGGCAAGGTGTCGCCATGTAAGTCCATACAACCCACGGAGAGGTAAAAACATTCTATAAAGTTGTTATGGATCGCCTACCGTGTCATTAAAGAATTATTGTGTTCGGTGGACTATGAAGCACAGCGAAGAGTGGTTACAAATTTTTAAAATATGTAACTGAACTGGAACAGACAATTATAAAATGAAAAGAGCTTTGCGTGGGCTGGAGGTGATTCGTTGGAGCCAGTTGATGATTGACACAAGAGGTGGGAAGGAAAATAGCCGTGGCATTGATTGAAGTAACCATCACAGTGTTAGCGAACAGTCTGTAGAAACAAAACTGGGGATTCTATCATTACCGTGGCGCCAAAATTTGATGACTGATTCTTATAGAACTCGACAAAACAAATCGAAAATAAAGAATAAAATTTTTTGATATCTCGCTTGGTTTTTCGAGATATCGTACCTCAAAATTGACGTAGTTAGATTTAAATACGGCCTGGACCAGAAGAAAAATTTCGTTATATTCAAAATTTGATGATGAATTCTTGTAGAACACTACGAGATAAATGGAAAATAAAGAATAATGGTTTTTGATATGTCGCTTAGTTCTCAAGATATTGTATCTCAAAAATGAGGAGGTTAGGGTGAGATCCGGCCTGGACCAGAAAATTTTTTTCGCCAAAACCATTATATCCACATGGTGTAAACGCACTGCAGGTGTTTTATTTTCTTTCTAGTGATTGTTGCTAGGTTGAAACACGGCCTGGACCAGAAGAAAAAACACCAAAAGCAGAAGGAACTAAACCTAAGACTGATTTTTACCATGCTATATCTCGAACACCAAGCGAGATATCAAAAATTTTATTCTTTATTTTCGATTTATTTCGTCGAGTTCTACAAGAATTCATCATCAGATTTTGGCGCCACGGTAATGATAGAACTACCCAAAACTGGTTTATTGCAATACACAGTCTTTTAAGTTAGTTCGATTTTCTCATTTTTTATTCTGTTTCAACCACAACATGTGGCTTTGTGGTCGAAGAATTACTACCACTGTAGCTTAGAGACAGAAAAATGAATACTAATCCATATTAGAAATGTCGTTATGAAGGAAAGATTAGGTTCGTTCCTAATGATGTCAAATATACACTTATTATCAGTCTTTGGAAAATATCTGTAGAAGCAATCAAAGACAGTCTGACTAACTTGTAGTCCCTATATGAAACCTACAGAGAGCATGGAGGAATAAATTAATTCTTCAGAGAGTAGCTGAAACACCTCAGTGTTCGCCGGACACTCAAGACCATTATCAACTTGAAATGTGTGGGGTGGATCCAACAACGTTTTGATTGGAAGCTTTCGACGTGCATATAGCGTGTTTGTTCTTTAATTGGGCGAATAGAGCATACTTAGGGCGTGGAGATGCTGTTTTCCAGCTCCAAGTGTGAACATCATACCCTTGAAGTAAGCTGGTTTCCAGTATATAAGTTACTAAGTGTCTAAGGCTGTGAACGTTCGGAAAAGGGCATTACAATCATTTCGTTTACTTTCTAACTTCCTCAAATATACCAGTTTTCTACAAGTCATTTCGGGAAATCATGGGAAACGATGGACTACTGTATTACACTTAGGCGTCATTCAGCTGCCTTGGTAGATGACAGAAAAGATTGTCGAAACTCTGCAATGAAGAATGGATGTCTGGTCAACTAGGAGACTAAATAATAAAACTAAAGGAAAATGTGAACACAGAATTTCCCAGGCATATTAATTTTCGCGGGTTTTGAGCTAGGTAGTGTCGTAAAGATAAATTTTCGACAACGTTCTCTTTGTCTTCATGAGGTGTATCCTCTGCATTTATCGATCATCAGATACCTAAGGAAGGTAACAGATAACGTAGTCGAATAGTTATCTTTTTAAGATACCATCCTGCTGAAAACCCACCAAGACAACATAGTGAAAGGAAAACCTGTTAGTCGAAGTTACTTGAAACCTTCATGGAAAGGGTAAAAAGGAAACGAAAAGGTGGAAGGATCTTCAGAAGTTAGGTGCAGAAAATAGATTAGAAAGTCTTCAAAACATTTTTTATCAGGAAATATAAATTGTATCGGCATTTTTACAAAAGCTTCTATATTCACCGATGTGTAAAATTAAATTACGGCATTTTCAAAAGTAAAGTTGTAGCAATAACAATAGACGAAAGTTACTGGTATCGTATGTGGGTAATGGGAATATGAAATTCAAATGTATTGAACAAAGCATGCAATAGAACAGATAAGAATCTAGATCGAACGAAATTGTTAGGAATTAATAGATGAAATTATGAGATTCTGTAATACTACGAAATTAAATCAATGACACAATGACCTCTCCCTGTGGGTGAACGGTATCGTTCAGGCCAGGCTTTCGGAAAGAAGAGGGTTTAACTACCGTCCTGTCATCCATATTTCGGTTTTCCAAGGATCCTGAAATCACTCGAGGCGATTCGAAAGCACATGGCCAAATCCCTTTCCGTCCCTCGTCCATAATCCTCGCCAACCTGACGTTAACAAGGCTTAAGCCACGAAAAAAAACCCATCAAAGGTCAATATTGAAAAATTATCGGCAGTAATTTATATTAAATTTCTATTTACTTACTATGTCGTATTCATACTTTACAGGAGAGCAACAGTATTCTTCAAGTATTTTTTTCACTATCTGGCCATCTAACGATCATGTTCCACCGGCTCCTTTGTTACTCAGGTGGCCAGTGTGAATCGTGAGAGGGAGGAAAGACTTTTATTCTTCACGAATTCAAACCAGGTTTGTTAGAGCCGGTGTACTTAACCTAGAGGAGGAAAGTCCGTGTTGCCATTTGTCTGCGAAACATTTGTTCTGTCTGATAAATGTATTGTTTGTTAGTGAAATATGTTGTTTATGAGGCGTTTATTGTGTACCGTCCCAGAATTCGCTTAAATTATTGCGGATAATGCCTAAAAACTGGCCCCGTCAGCCAGTAGCTTTACAAAATAGGGGTTGGAGACTGCGTCCTATAGGTTACATTCACGGAATGGTTAGCATGAAAACAGGGAGTTTTGACAACACGGGCTGGCTGACCTGCTCGTTCGTATTGACCGCCACTTGGAGTCTCTTAGACCGGGCCTATGAGAGTATATGTAAACCATGGAGGAAGGAATATATGGAGGCGACGAAAGGGACCTTTACCACGCACAGAAGTGAAGCCGGGTGGAGAGAGGTGGGGAGGGGGGGACGCCATATTACCCTACCAAGAATCACCGGAATATGCCCAAAATATCCAGGGAACTCTACCATAACCGTGGAGCCACAATTTGATGATGG